>JALBCR010002274.1:600000-913688 GCA_030710515.1 Abscondita cerata | reverse complement strand
GACCTAACATGTGTGCTGCTTGTGACTAGTAACTAACTGATTTCTATGAATTACAAATTCGCACGATATCATTAGTTCCATGGGTAACGTTTTATTTAATTACATAGGAAGTGACTGGTTACTAATTCGTATTATTAATAGGTTTCTTTTTCAGTATTTGTGTGTGGACGACCTAAGATTGTTTATTAATAGTTATGTGGTGTTTTTAGTTTGATAAAAATGATAACTAAAATAAAATCGAGAGATAACTCCTTTTTTAAATTGTGGTTTTTCATACCACATGTCTTGACACATAAAAAAATAATTTTACATGCTAGGTTAAACATGGGCAAAATTAATTTGAGATTCAGTTATAAACACAAATTAAGTATATATGTAAGTACTACTACAGTTTACAAAAGCATAAAACGACACAACGACAGAACAGAAAAACAATAACAAAACACGTAGTTTTGTAATAATAATTATTTACTAAAACAAATATTAATTGTAGAATTGTCGTGCTTTTGACGTGAAGGGAAATGCCTTGGTGCAAGTCTTCTTTGGAGAAATGAAACTGTTGAGTTGATGGACCTGGAACAGATATGTCGGGCATATTTTCTACACGTACAGAATTTTTTGCAGAAAGCATGCTAGCAATTTTTAATTGCTCATCTAAGGAACTGCTTACGTAACCTTCAGCCACCATACTCGACTTCCAACCTCCTTTTTTTTAAAATTAAGAATATCTCCTCCACTATTAGCAAATATAGTTACAGCTGTGGTGCGAAAACAGTGACCAGCGACGTCACTTAGTTTTAAATAAGTTGCAATTTTTTTAGGAAACTGCGCAATGGAGTTATGACCATAGGGTTGTTTTGTCAATTTGCCGTATCTCATTTGCAAGAAGAATTGATCACATAATTACGTAGATTAATGTAAAGTTTTAGAATTGCAAGCCATTCAGTATCAATCACGACAAATGATCTCGGCTGGTAGGTTTTTGTATTTGGAATCATGATAATAGTTCTTTCTTTTTGATGATTTATTTCTCCTGTTTTCATTTTGAACAGGTCATAACTTCTGGATGCGCCTGAGATACCAATAACTAAAGCAGCCTAAAATATTGAAAATAGTGAAAAAAGTCAAGAAATAAATACCTACAATTCATACTTTACATGGCAAAAACTCAAACGGTGCGTTCTTTAAAAAAAATTCAATATTTGCCTTGGAAAATGTGCTTGATTTTTTAGGTTGATATCTCAGGTTTTGTTTTTTAAATATACTATTAATTTGCAATATTTCGAGATATCAACATTCTTCTTTAAATTAATAGTACTTTTGAGCATAGAGTACTGAGACCACATGGAGAATGGTTTTTCAGTTTTAACCATATCACCAAAATAGGGTAACAGAACACTTTCGGAAGTGTAATTTTTCACGTCCTTCTTGGAGAACTAGTCGCGGAAACCTTTATACGTTTTGCTCTTCTCTGGTAGAAGATCTAATGTTAATTTTTGCGCGGATTGCCGCAGTTTCGGACACTCAATTTCACTATTTGACATTTTTTTCAGTTGTATTAACTAAGCAAACACAAATTTTACAAAATTAAATGACAATCGTGCATCGCCTTCTAAATTTTGCCGAAATAAACGATAACATGATGATACATTTTATTAATTTTTACATAGCTAATTGTGAATAAAAGAGTATACAAACCTTGGCAAAAGTTCCATTCCTGTTTCTCGAGAAGAGTTCTCTCGAAATAAGAATACGAGGGTTGCCTTTTAAGTGTCGGGAATGAAGAAAAGTGTAAGAGGTATAATAACGCATTTTTTTAATTGTTTTTCAAAGTACTCTCCGCGATAGTCAATGCACTTTTGCATTTGATGGAACTAGTCGTTATAGCATTTATTCCATTCCAACGTAGGTGTAGGCTTCTTCAGACGTCTGAAACCGCTTTCCTCGTAGCATATTCTTGATTCTTGGGAATGTAAAAAAATTATTGGGTCTTAGGTCCGGGCTGTATGGAGGATGGTCAAGAACTTCGACATTTTGCTGTTCCAAAAACGACTTTGTGGCTCGAGCGGTGTGCGAGCTTGTATTGTCTTGATGGAACATAATGCGTCAATTTGGGTTATCTTTCCGAAGCTCGGAGATCACTTCAGGTAAGCAAATGGTCGTATACCATTGAGTATTAACTGTTCTTTGATTTTCAAGACCAATCGTTGCTACATGCTCTGATTTGGCAACAAACGATGCAACCATTTTCTTGGCAACGCTGTGAGAGCGAACAACTTTTGTCGGTTTCAGTTCACTTTGGAGGACCCATACTGCAGATTTGCGTTTCGATTCAGGCTCATAGCTATAGATCCATGATTCATCACCACTTACGATGTCGTAAACGTGTTTTGATTCTCCTGAGTTGAATCGTTGTAGAGTTTTTCGACACCAATTGACTCGATCTGCTTTCTGTTCTTCTGTGGGGAGATGCGGTATCCACCGCAAAACCAATTTTTTAACACCTACTTCTTCGTGTAAGATCTTTTGAACTGAGGTCCGTGAGTGAGATGTCCAATGATGCCTGAATCTTATGGTATGTCACATGACGATCTTCCAGAACCATGTTGCGAACAGCATCCACGTTTTCTTGAGTGACGGCTGTTTTTGGTCGCCCTTCACCCGGTTCGTCACTGAGGTTAGAGCGTCCTCGCTGAAACTCTGCATACCAGCGATAAATGGTTGTCTTTGATGGTGCTTCTTCGCCAAAAACAGCAACAAGTTCTGCGACGCATTCTTGCTGGGTGAGGCTTCGTTGAAAGTTATAAAAAATGATCGTGTGGTATTGTTCCGGATTTAATTTCGTCTCGTACAGCGACTGGGGAACTTTAACAAGCCACGGTTTAAAAACTATCAGGCCGATCTAAATGATATTTTGACATTGACATTGACAAATACCAACAGTTGTTTATAAACAGTTTTTCTGGTTGCTAGGTGATAAGGAACGTTCTATTCCTGACACTTAAAAGGCAACCCTCGTACTTTCCGCATCGGTATGTAATGTACTATTAAATAATCATACATAAATAAACATTTATGTATGTAAATATTATAAATAACGGTATAGCCAGTATTTCTTAAATATTAATCTGCAGGTAGAAATATTTAAAACATATTACGAACAGAAAAATATTATATTCACATAATGTTATTGAAGTATTTGGTGTTGCTTGGAAATTAATTAATTGCAAACATTAACAAAAAAAGATAAAGCTTACTTTATTTATTGTTTTTAATGTTTGCAATGATAATAGTTTTCAACACGTACTGCTTCTAAAACCAATTAGTTTTTCCAATTACTAACTTTCATAACTTACATTTTTACGAGTTATAAACAGTAGATTGATGAACAAAACAATACTAACAAACAAAATAATAACTGAACAAAGACGCATTATAAAAAAATTAAGTAAATAATGTATTTACAAATTAGTTTTGTGTATCCTTTATTCTAAAAGTTAGTTAAATTGAGTTAAAAGTTTCTAACTCCAACTGAAAATTTAATTACCACGACCCACGAGATGTTTGTGGATAATGAAATAAAACAATAGTTGTCGGTGCGTTATTAACGAAAAGCACAAATGTTTACGAATTTGAGAAAATTATGAATAGTCCTCACTAACAAAGTTTCTGAAAATTCAACTCGAAACTTTATAAAACAAAAGAATGGTTTTTTTAAAAGGAAGTTTATTATTGTATCAATGGATTTTCTGAAGAACGTCGAAAGTTTATTGTCGTTGTTAAAGATGAAAGGAAATTATTTTCCCTAAATCTAAGTACATTCAATGTGCAATCTACTTATATACCTGCCTAAGTACTGTAGGTCTACCACAGATCTGTCTCCAACAGAAACTTACATAGAAACACAATCAAGAGATTACAAGGGAGCTTTCCTTTGAAGGCTAATTTTCTACCCTTCTATACAAGCATTGTCTAATGTAAATATTACGTTGTATTTCAATAGAAATGCAAAAGTAATTATGAGCTAATACCCTAGCGTACTGTGACAAACTAAATATTTATTTTTAAACCGCCAATCTTTCTGGTGGTTTTGACAATTAAAAAAAACGTTTACGGTCGCGATATTAAAACACAAAAACTCATTAGTTCTACCAAATTTAACAATGTTTCTTTTTTTTTATAAGACAAAGCCGGATATGTTCAAAATGAGATCTATTTGTGTTTCATTAATAGAAGGGTAACCGTCGAGACGCCTGCTCTTAATAACTCTCTTATATGACGCCACACATCATACCTGTCACATCAAAGCAAAATTTCTGTGGTGCTGATTTAACGCTTTTTCCGGTAAAACTTTTTTTTTCTCGTCATTACTTAAGTTTTGATTAAGTGTAATGGACGTCTCACACGTAGATTATAGGCTTTTCCGCGAGCCTCAGTGGAACGGTTCTAAGAAGCAGAAAAAGGAAAATTGTTTGACATTTGCTATGATGGCAATTAAGGGCGCTTATTTAGACGCTTATTCACTTGCCACGTGATTTATAACATTGTTCATAGTTCAATTATTATATTAAATAAATTATTTAATATCCTAATTAGATTTTAAATTTTTATTGGGCAAGGCATTATCTAATTTGTTAAGTACGACAAGCTTGAGAAAACAAACCTGCAAAAAAGTCATTTAGTTTTAGGCCGGTGAAGTTAGCGACGATTATAGTTAGCGACCATGCCGGTATGCGTACAACTAACCGTGCATAGGGGAGGTACTACGAGACGTTACGCGGCCTCTTGGAAAGAAAGAACATGTTTTTCATTAGAGAAAATAAATCGACGACAAAGTTAGACCGTATAATTGCACTCGCGTCGTTCCGCGCCTCTATTTCAAAAACTATATTTTTTATGTACCTTTAAAAAAATTGAAAAAATATAGTTTTTGAAATAGACGGATTTTTTGAAGAGGGCGCGGAACGGCGCGAGTGCATTTATACGGTCTAATTTTTGTCGTCGATTTATTTTTTCTAATGAAAACATGATTGTATATTTTTATATTGTGTTTATTATGCTTTTATCTGAGTATCTTTAAAAAAATTGAAAAAAATATAGTTTTTGAAATAAACGGATTTTTTGAAGAGGGCGCGGAACGGCGCGAGTGCATTTATACGGTCTAATTTTGTCGTCGATTTATTTTCTCTAATGAAAAAACATGATTGTATATTTATTATATTGTGTTTATTATGCTTTTATCTGAGTACCTTTAAAAAAAATTGAAAAAAAATATAGTTTTTGAAATAAACGGATTTTTCGAAGAGGGCGCGGAACGGCGCGAGTGCATTTATACGGTCTAATTTTGTCGTCGATTTATTTTCTCTAATGAAAAACATGATTGTATATTTTTTATATTGTGTTTATTATGCTTTTATCTGAGTATCTTTAAATTAAATTGAAAAAAATATAGTTTTGAAATAAACGGATTTTTTGAAGAGGGCGCGGAACGGCGCGAGTGCATTTATACGGTCTAATTTTGTCATCGATTTATTTTCTCTAATGAAAAAACATGATTGTATATTTTTTATATTGTGTTTATTATGCTTTTATCTGAGTACCTTTAAAAAAATTGAAAAAATATAGTTTTGAAATAAACGGATTTTTCGAAGAGGGCGCGGAACGACGCGAGTGCATTTATACGGTCTAACTTTGTCGTCGATTTATTTTCTCTAATGAAAAAACATGATTGTATATTTTTTATATTGTGTTTATAATTCTTTTATCTGAGTACCTTTAAAAAAAATTGAAAAGTTTTTGAAATAAACGGATTTTTCGAAGAGGGCGCGGAACGACGCGAGTGCATTTATACGGTCTAACTTTGACGTCGATTTATTTTCTCTAATGAAAAACATGATCGTATATTTTTTATATTGTGTTTATTATGCCTTTATCTAGGAACCTTTAAAAAAAATTGAAAAAAAAATATAGTTTTTGAAATAAACGGATTTTTCAAAGAGGGCGCGGAACGTCTCGTAGGTACCTCCCCTATGCACGGTTAGTTGTACGCATACCGGCATCGTCGCTAACTATAATCGTCGCTAACTTCACCGACCTTTTAGTTTTGACGTATAATTGAAGTATTTCAAAATAAAAGTAGGTCTCAAAAATTTCGTTACTTGTCGTATCGTTGTTTTTTCGTGTGTGTTTTTTAGGGGTTTTTAGTGCAAATATAAAATATGAAGGGTAATCAGTACCTTACAGTACTCCAGGGTCAACAAGAAACCATGTTGTTCCTGAGAATCACCACCTTGGTTTCCGGAACTAAATAAATGTCAAAACGTACGTCAATTTTCTTTAGAGTTTATTTTTCGTGTGTGTGTTTTTAGGGGTTTTTGGTGCATATATAAAATATGAAAGGTGATCAGTACCTTACAGTACTCCATGGTCTACAAGAAAAACATGTTGTTCCTGATAATCACCACTTTGGTTTACGGACCTGGTCATCAAGACCCTCCCGGATAATTAGGAAACAATGTACAACACAATTTCACAAAACACAATCACATACACACTTAATTATTATTATTACATGTAAACACTAGGGTGGGTAAGGGTTGGCATGTTTATGTTTTAGTGGTTTTCCTAAACCTTGAAGTAAATGCTTTGCCAAGACAAACCAATCCACAACTGCACACGATTTCGTCACCACACTGTACAGGTTTATACTGATCTTCTGGGGCACCATACATAACACTTACATCACAATACAATATTTAAAATGTACCATACGATTAAATAAATAATTTTTCAAAAAATCATAAACTTCATCACTGATTGCATAAATGTCAACTTTTTGATTTCTTTAGTGCATTTTTTTCTTATTTATTAAATATTTTGTTTACTAAGTTATTGCGTCTTAAGAATTATCTACAGGGTGGTCCGAATTGATAGTAGGAAACTTAAACGGTGGAAAGTACATCAAAATTAAAGGCCGAAGTGTCATATAAACTATGGACTAAAAATGCCCCCTAGCGGCGAGATGTGAAAAGAGAAGCTTTTCTAAGGAAAAAGTATGGGCTATAATATGAGTTGCATCAGAATATCCTAAAGTTACAGTTTAACAAAATTCAAACTTTTTAAACGACCCCGTATCTGACCAGATTTTTTCAAAATTGAAAAAATTTTTAAATGACTACTTTGAAATGCTGAACATGCCTACCAAATTTCATTTGAATAACTTTTTTCGTTTAAGAATTAAAAATAAAAAACTGGTTTTTGGGGAGCATCTTTAGGGGTCGCTAGCTCCGCTAGGGGGCACTTTTCGACTATAGTTTATATGACACTTTGGCCTTTATTTTATTTTCTCCCTTTAAATTACCTACAATCAATTCGGACCACCCTGTATACCTTCACTTTTAATGTAACGATTTTATTTGATATCTAGCGAATGATCCATGTAAACTTAAAAGCCCAACTATTTTACGTTAGTAATAAATTAATTCGTAAAATTAAGTAAAATTAATAAAATATATTAAATATGTTTGTCATACTTTTCTGTTTTGCCCTATATTCGTCCAGTTAAATCCTGCTGTCAGTTTCAGGTTATTTGTCCAGCGTGATGTGGCGGTCGTGCTCTTCCACGTTTGCCAATGTATGGTCTCCAGTGTAAGATCACAATATTCCATCTGCCGCTTTTACATCTAGCCACATGACCAACGTAGTTCCATTTCAGGGTAGCAATGGTTTCGTTTATATCTTTCACATTAGTAGTTTTTCAAATCCATATATTACTTTTTTTATCCCTTAGTGATATTCCGTGCATCTGTCTTTCCATTGCTCTCTGTATAACAGCTATATAATTCATTGATTGTTTGGTGATGGTCCATATATTAGCACGGGCAGTATTCATTGTTCAAAAAAGCGTGATCTTAGTTATAGTGATGTTAAGCTTACCGAATGCCATCCAGGCCAATTTTCTTCTCCTGTATATTTTGGTACTTTGGTTTCCTCTAATCTAGTTTTATTTGATGATTTTATTTGCCAACGTTTTCTATTTGGGTGTTTTTCATGTTAATTTAAAGGTCTACCGTGCACATAGTTTTTGTCTTTGTTAAGTTCATTTTAACCCTATTTTGCCCGCTTCTTTGTTCAGTTCTTCTAGCATTTGCTCAAATCTTCTGGGATTTAAGCTATTATAAGTATATCGTCGGCGAATCTTAGACTATTTAATCGCCCTCCATTTATTAATATGCCTTTGTCATGTCATTGTAGATGTTTGAAAACTCCTTCAAGGACTACAAACAACAATTTTTCTCGATACATGTCGCCTTGTCGGATTCTTATGTTGTTTTTTTTTGTAGTCTGACTTAGTTTGATCACATATGTGTTGATTTTTCATATACAGGGTGGGGCAGAATGGACTCTCTAGTTTCAAACAATCACTGATGAGCGCGCTGGTGATGTAGCGGAGTGGGAGTAGTGGCATTAGGTGGGGGAAACGACGCCATTTTCAGTAGCAATCATGCCGTGGTCTGGTGAGCATCGAGGTTTTATCGTAGAAGCGTTCTTTAAAAACAAGAATAGTGTTGTGGCAACGCAGAGGGCTTTTACTCCCCAAATTGGAAGGATATGGTGGAGAATATGAACCAGAAACCTTTTGGTTTCAACAGGATGGTGCCACGGCTCATACCGCCCGTCGGTCACGCGCAATTCTCCAAGAACAGTTCCCCGGTCGCCTGATCTCCATACGAGGCGATATTCCATGGCCTCCTCGCTCCCCGGATCTGAGCCCCTGTGATTTTTTTCTTTGGGGATTTCTAAAAGCTGCGGTATACAAAGTTCGACCAAGAACCTTAGAAGCTCTTAAGGATGCCATTACAGATGTCGTCGCTGGAATAACGCCAGATATGCTGAGCAGAGTGTACGAAAACTTCTTTGAACGACTAAATATGTGCATCGTTCGCCAAGGTCGTCACCTGGATGATATAATTTTCAAAACCTAATGTAAATAAAATGGCATTGACAGTTGTTTTCAGAAATAAAATAATGTTTTAATTATCTTGGTTTGTTTTTGTACAAGTCACCCGTAAAGTCAGGGAGTCCATTCTGCCCCACCCTGTATATATTTTTACTATTTTAATGTATCTGTGGTCGATTTGGAAGCTTTTCAATCCATGGAGGATTATCCAATGTTCCACGGAGTCGAATGCTTTGTAAAGTCCACGAAAACCATGTAAAAGTTTAAGTTGTATTCAATGGCGTTTTCGATTAATATTCGTATTGTCAGTAGGTGGTCGCATGTGCTGTAGTCTTTTCTAGACGCAGCCTGTTCTATCGGTTGACATTTGTCCAGTTTCTTGGTTATTACTTTTGTAAAAGTTTATAGACTTGTGATAGTAGGCTAATTGACCAAACTTCTCGGATATCTCTTTTTATATATGAGAACGACTGAAGCATTGTTCCATGCATCTGGTACCTTTCCTTCTTGTTTTCAAAACTTTTATTTCTGTATCGTTTTCCGCAGGTGCTTTGTTGTTATTCATATTGTCTAGAGTTAATTTCACTTCTTCCTTTTCAATGTTGGGTAGTTCTTCCGATCCAATGTTTATCACTTTTTCTTCAGTCACTTGATAGTCTACATTTTCTTCAGTTCGTGAGATATTTATATCTGTGTAGAAGTCTTCAGCAATTTCTGTACATATTTAAATATTGTTTGTTTGTTTTTTCCATTATTTTTCCTCATGTATTTTAGATTTTTATTTATATCTTATTCTTTTCTGATGTATTGTCTCACTTCTTTAGATATTTGTCTAACTTTTTTTTTTTGGTTTTGCGTAGGTAGTTTATTTCTTTGGTTTGTTTTGTCTCTTGTTTCTTTACTAAGTTTAATTGTATTGATTCTGTCTTTCTTTGTAACTTTCGGAGCAGCGTTATTTAGCGATTTCATTAGTTTATCAATTCGCGTTTTCAATTTGATTTTGTTTGATTTTACTTCGTTTTCTTTTTCATATTTCTTTATATTTTGTTTCACTTCTTGTCTAAATAGTTTGCCATTGTGTTTAAGTTTTTGTAGATCAATGGCCGTTTTCATCCTTTTAGGTGCCTGAAAGCGTTTTATGGAGTGGTTTATGCGTATTTTCGCTCTTACTGGTTGATGGTCACTTGAAATTTTACATAAGTTCAGCACGCATATGTCTTGAATTATTTGCTTTGTATTAAAGATTAGATAGACTTTCTCATTTTTAGTGTTGCTGTCTGGGCTGACTCATGTCCATTTTATCTGCTTATTCTTATTAATGAATGAATTCAACGCATATAACCGATTTTGTGTTAGAAATTCGAGTAGCCTGTGTTCTCTGTGATTTCTCTCATCTCTCATTTAAAATTGATTGTGTCAACGTAAGCGGTGTCGCTTTTCTCTTTTAACTCCTGCTTAAAACATTCTGGAACTGAATGTCCGAAAAACTGCAAAAAGTACATTTTGGACGAAGAGTTTTTTCTTTCCTGTCGTCTTTAATTTAAATTTTCGGAACACTATTTGTAAAACTTGCTTTGATCGATTGTGTTTTATCAATTAAAGTTTTGGAGGAATCAACACTATCACGTTGTAGATTCCTGCAAATACGGCGGTTCAAAAGTCCCTAAATCATGCCAATCAGGCTCTTTAAAGGTAATGGCGGGTCTGTAGACGGAAGTTTAGCAAACAATGCTCGCCTTTTATTTACAAAAGTTTTTCATTGTCTTGCTTACGTGGGAATAACTTGCGGTACACTTGATAAGGTGGTAAACTTCTTCCGAAACCATGACGTAACGATTTGATAGCGGTATCCTAAGTTACACAACTGGTCTTTGCACCTTGCCACCATGTCGCAACATCACCATCAAGTTACATTGCTAACCATAATAGGGCGTTTTGATTTTTGGCACATTTTTTATAGATAGAACTGCGTCTATGGATGCGTTGACATCCCCTTTGTCGTTTCCTCAAAAATCATATTTTGCAGTCTACAAATTACCATCAAAGATAGGCTCATTTTAGGTAGCATTTACTGTTATGTCAGCAAGCAATTGTTGCAACAATTAGTATTAGTGGCCATGTTGGATAATGTAGAATTCATATCAAATGCCAAACACTGATTACGTTGTGTTGATCGCAAACTGTTCTGGTGCGATTGACAGACAGTTTATCAGCACAATCAACACTATTTTCTGCATACATGAACTTCGTGGAAAATTTTGCGCTCACATACAAAAATGTATTCGGCTATTACTATAGACCCCCAGTGAAACGCCTAAAACACCAAGTATTCAAACGAAACTCGATTGCAGCAAAATGCTGAATTAACTGCGAAATGATTGAAAATTGCTTTTTTTTTGGCTCCACGTTGGGCGCCTATTTGTTGTGATCTGCGGTTATGGCTGATGAGGGTAACAAACTACGGTAAATCAAATTTTTATTTTAAAAAACAAAACTGCCGTACTCGACGATTGAATAGAAACTAAAACTGATAACAGTACCACACATTAGTATAACACAATGTGGGCATTTCCCACTTACATTACAGGTTAACGACAAACGCAAATTTTAATATTTTTGTTATATATGTCCTTTAAGGATTAGGTTTACCTACATTAAAGAAATTGTATAGTAGTAAGAGTACGTAGGTATAAATGTAATTAACGATGGTAATTTAAATAAAATAATTCTAAAAAATGTAACTAAATTTCTCAACTGTCTTATTGAGTGTACGTAACATTTTTTCTATTGTAAAGATGTAAATAATTTATGCATCTTTTACGTAGAAGAAGTTTTAATGTTATAATAAAGTTTATACTAATTATTGCATCATAAAACATTTATGCATCTACATACATAATTGTTCTACTGTGAACATAATGATCTAACGTTCCAACGATCATTTAAAGAAAAGGCATTAATGTAATAAAAAAGAATGTTTTTTATTCTCTTGTAATTAAGCTTAATAAATCTAAATCCCATTATAAATAGAAATAAATTATATTGATACTTCAGTTGAAAAGTCCTACGATGACCCGCTTCATTCAATAAATTTAAAAAGTAATAAAATCTAATCTAAGATTAATTCTTTTAATTGACTGTAGTATGACTATCAAACGCCTATAAAACTGAAATGATAATTACACGAGTTGTAGATAAAGAAAAAAAATCACTTTACATTATAGAAATCGTGTAATGGCGAAAAGACAAAAACGGGTAGCAGGTGGTTTTGTAATAATGAAATTTCTAATTATTTTGTTACGATCTGTAGTTCAATCTAAAAAACTGAGATAAAAGAGTCGTCGCTCTTTGTAACAGTATTCTTTTAGTAAAAAAGGGCCGTGGTATACAGATGCAAGAAATTGCTTGAAATGAATAAAACCCTCTTGAATTACTATACAAAGTAGAGGTTCACGTACAGCTTGGAACTGCATCATTCATCTTATTACTACTAAAATTTTGAATTAACTTTGAAGGCCTACATGTTCAATTACGGATTTTTATTTGTAAAATGTATTCGTCTTAATTAAAATTCCGTTTAGAATTTGGTATCAATGAGGTTTCGCTAATTACTTGCTACTAAAGTTTGCTCATTTTTCTTTTACCATATTGTGGTTTACGCTTTAATGGAGCCGAATTAAGTTTGTGCAAAAGCGTGAAAGCTCTTTTATGTAGATCTCACAGGAAAGTAATAACCGCAGTTTTCCAAACACGTATACGTTCAGCAATTATTTCTATGGATGGAGTTTGGTTTAAATTAATTTTTTTAAACACCGGTTTTAATTATAACAATTGGAAAAATTCTCTTTTATTCAAAATGTGGTACAATAAAATAGGTATTATATAATAATTATTTATTAATTGAGAGCTGTAAGCTCTATTAACTTTTTGAGGCGTTGACTAATGTGATTTTTGCTATTATTTGTTATTCTATGAACTTTGATTTCATATTGTTGAAAACAATTGTTGAAGAATGTTTTCATCGAAAACAAACATAAAATTGAATGCAATTTAGAATTAATTTAATATCAGTGTGACTTTTCTTATATTATTGTATGCGTTTCAGTAAAATATTGCATTTGTTCGTAGTAGGGAATAAACAATCCTTAGTGTTTAAGTTCTATAAAATTAACAAATGAATTCGTCACAATAAAAAACTTAAATAAATAAAACTCACAATGTAATTCAAAATGATTTTTACTCTACTATCATTATTTTTCTTTCCTTTTCATATAACCTACCTCTTTCATCCACTTTATGGCATCTCCTTTCTCTCCTAGTAAATTTTTATTCTCATTCCCTCTTTTCTTAATTCCACACATTCTTTTCTTAGATGTTTAATATTTTCCCAATTATTTCCATATTCTATATAATTTTTCTTCGCCTTGCATCAAAAATTTCTATTTCTAGTTTATACCTAGTTATGACCTATTGTCTTGCATTGTCAGGTCTCCTATTAAGTACCTTGGTATTCCTTTCATGTTCACGTATCCCATATTGTATCTTTCTTCTCTGATTCTCATTCTCCTTTCTTGAATCTGATTATTTTTGTCCCTCATTTCTATTTCTTCTTCCTTCTCTTCTTTACCTTCCGACTTCTTCTATCGCGTAATCTCCTCTTCTGTAATATGCATTTACACCGCAGTTGGTTTTTTTGCACTCTTTAGCCTGTAGATTACAAAGAAATGTATTTTTTCTTCAAGCGACAATAAAACGTCATATTATTGAACTACTGACAGACGCTAAAAATTCTTTTTACTGCCTAGACATTAAAAGCAAAACAGTTATTTTGTTTCCACAACTATTTAGAGGTTGGTACCTCGGTTATGTCATATTATGAATGTAACAGTAAAGTACCAACTTGATTCGTCGAGAATAAAAGTCACTATAAGACTCGAGAATCTCGAAAATTTGAAAATAACACATGAAAACTAGCAATAAACGCTTGAAGAAAAAATAATATATTTCACTTGGAGTTAAAAAATATAATTGTTTCGCTTAATTTGCTGTCTCGGCTAACACCTCGCCAGCAAACTTTTAAGCTCAACAATTATATTGTTTAACTCCTAGTAAAATAATCTACTATTATGTGGTGAACTAAACGATATATCATTCTTATCGATTTTATTAATTTAAAAATATTTAACGTTTTCTAGAACAAATATAAGTAGGAACTGAAATAAAAGTTTATACACTTCCAATATACGTAAATTAAATAAAAACAAAGAATATCATTCAATTTCAATGCCATGTTTTTCCTGCTCGCATTGCAAACACTTAACGATAATATTGCTATGTTTTTGCAAACATTTTTCCCGCAATCGTTGCAAACTGACTTGGTTCTGTTATTCTTTTGAGTACCACAAATGTAGCAAATATCTGACCTTATTTGTGGTTTACATTGTAATACGTCCACTCTGAAGTTACATAAAAATATGGAGATATTCCGAGAAAGTGTTTTTATTAGAGCCCTGTATTTCAAATGGTCCTCCATCAATTGTAGTTCCAGATTTTAAAAAAAAATTCTTTTCCTGTGTCAGTTTTCAATGTTGTTAAATCTGAAAATTACTCTTCAGTTTATGCCACATATATCTAGATGTCTGAAGAAAAACGGCCACCTTCTTGTAATTCTACAGGTGCCCTGGAATCACACATTTGGTCGACTGTGTCGACACCTCCTTTTGTGGAATTGTAATCTAAATTTACAACTGGTTTTTTGTTTTCGTCATCTACATCTGACGAGCTGTGCATTGTTGAGAGAAAAAGCACCGTTTTGTTCTTTTTGGGAACCGCTAAAACAAGACAAACATCGTCTTGGAAACAAACACAAATGACTGCAGTTCCCTATTTTTATTCGAATGAAATTGAGGAGGTATTTTTTTTTCTTTAATTTTTTTTTCAGTGTTCCCAGCATGGTTAGTTTTTTTGTTAACAGATACTGCGCAAGTGGATAACTTGTGTAGTAATTGTCTGTGGTAACGTTTCTATTGGATTTCTCTATCGGTATGACTAGTCTCTTCACAATCTCTTCCGCCTTGTTTGATGTTTCATATGGTCCTGAAACTTGCTTTCCACAATACATTTCAAAATGTTTTGGCGTCACAAACGGCATACATTTTGATGCCGTACCTCGCGGGTTTGTTTGGAATATATTCGACAAACGAACAGCGTCTTCTAAACCCATGAACCATCTCATCAATTGCTACAAACTCACTCAAAATGAAATGAGTCATGCAGTTGTTGACAAAATTATCATGGAATGTTCTAATTGGAGCTAACTTGTCACTCTGTTTCGTTGATCTCGCGTATTCAAATTATCAAAGCGCAGAGCGCGCAGTAAAAACTTGAATCGCTTGTAACAGAAAAGGGCTCTCAAAAGAATCATTCCTGTACCATCAGAATCCCACAGCTCTAGGCAAATGGTATGACCTCTTTTTTTTTGTCCCAATCAAAAATAATGCACTTAAGAGACCTCTAATTTCAGTTTTGTTGTGTCTCTGCAATCTCTCTCTTTTGAATATTTTACGTCCAGTCTTTTCTTTTCTATAAATAGGTTTCTATTTCTTACAATATCTTCAACCATTTTGCCAGTAATAAACAAACTAAATGCATCAATTTCTCTATGAATATTTCTAGCACTTGCTTTGGGATCAGGTAATATTTTTATAATATTTTGGTTTTTGTTTTTCCGTTTGAAATAGGTTTACTTATCGAAAATGTCTCATCATCACGTCCTATAAAAAAACGATAATCATCTTCAATCTGGTTTTGATTGTGATCGTCTGAGATCTCATCAGATTCGTCTGCATACTGCTCAGATTTGCTGCTGTATAAATCTTTGGTTATAATTTTTTCTGTCTCGATATCGCTATCATTATCGTCAGTATCCAGCTCAAAATTGATTTCTTTTCTCACATCATCTTTCTCTTCAGCTAACTCTCTAACGACTTCTTCTAAAGCTTTATCTAATTCTTCTGGTGTTAACCCTTTACGCGACCTAAAATGCAATATAAACGTGCGATTCATTTGGTAAGACTAAAGTATGGGCAGAAATTTGAAAACAAAAAAATATGTTGATATAAATACCAATAAAAACTTACATAATAGGGCGCGCGGCGGCAAACACACAGCAAACTCGAACTGCTCCTGAACTAACGTCTCAAACAATTGAACGGAAATGCACTTGTGATCAAGGTTGGGGGTAGGCGGAGTCAATACCATAAACATAAAATACATAGAAGCTCAATACCGTAAAGCCCAGAATATTTTAGTTTTAAGAATAAAATCTAAAACTGCGGTATTTTGCCGCCGACTCGCCCGCCTGAGGGTTAAATATCCAGGTGTCTCTCTCTCTCTCCAATCTGTACTATATTTCATGTATCCTCTTCAGGTCCTCTCATTCCTTCCACCTGTACATCATCACACCTTTCACTAACCTCTCAAATAACCATTTTTCTTTTCCATACTTTTCCCAAAAACACGCTCGCCCAGCTCTGCCCTAAAATTTTGCATCTTTTTTCGATCTCCTCCGCCCCCGCAAATCAAATAGAATCAATTAAACAAGCTTTGAAACAAGAACAAGAAATATAAAAAGAATTTTACTTAAAAGACATTGTACAAACGAATGAATGTTGGCAACAAAATTCAATAAATTGATGAACGATTGATAGATGAATTTACCAATTATTCTTGGTTTTTTAAAAAATCGGAAACAATTAATCGGTTAATCGATATCGATTCTAAAGCTTTTTTTTGGATACGGGTTTTTATACCAAATTTGGTTGCAATGTGTTTAAAGTCTGTCCAGAAACCAAGCGAAGTAATAAATTAAAATAGTTCATTTATTTTACATATAAGCGGTACACGATTTTGTATGAAATACATAAAAGATTTTAAACTAGTTTTTGGATATACCGCTTCCATACTATTGTGTTACAACGTAAGTTATTTATGAATAACTCCTAATCCGTTAACAATGGGACGTACCTTTTCTTGAGGTCTAAACTAAACTACGATTGCGTTTTATTGTGTTTTATTGAAAGTAATTTTAAACATATCATGATAATGATTTAAATGAACTGATTTGAACTATCTGCACTATTTGCAGTTTTCGGAAATCTACCCTATTCCCCGGTTTACGTAATAACAACTGTCTTACTACTTAGTCGTTGGCGGAATAAAAAGCCGTGAAAAAAAAAAGTCGGCGGAAAAAAAGCCGCGCAAAAAAAAACCGACGAAAAAAAATCTGAAAAAAACCTGAAGGAAAAATAACGCATCAAGTGAACAGTTGGGTTAAAAAACTTTTGCTATAGTTTCTCAAAATTATCATTATGTAGATTATATTATGGCTTCCAGATTGTACAACAATAAGGAATTCTTCAATGTATTAACTAATGTTAGTGGACCGTAAACAATACTTTATAAACTCAATGTGTTGATCGGTTCTTGGTGTCAAAAGAGTTTTTGTTTTGTTCCCATTTGTAATTCACTTTTCGTCATACAAAATAAAATATTTTACTTTAGCATTTAGAGCATAACAACTATTATACACTTTAGTTTAGAATGTAAATAATTTAATTTTTATAGCGCATTTCGAAATCCAAATTTAGAAATGTACTTGCAAGTAGTTTTTAAAATGTATTTGCAATTCGTCTTAAAACTAATCCTCTTCCAGTGAAGACAAAAAGAGTCCGTAAGAGCACAAATCCTTATTCTGTAGTGTATTGTGTCAGATTATAAAATATGACTAGAATGACTAGTTACAATTATGTCGTCTATTGTAATAAAATTGTATTTACAATCACTAATCTTTCTAAAATTGAATTTACAATCACTAATCTTTCTAAAATACTTCATAGTTTAATGGCACAAGAAAATATAAATAAAGTAAGAACGGTAAATGATTCATTCACCGGTTTCCTTTTTTCGTTGATTTTTACCGCAATTTTTTACACACCTGTTTATATATCACAATTTTTTTCGGCAGTTTTTTTATATCCAGGTTTTTTCCGGAGGCATTTTTTCCGGAGACTTTTTCTTCCGCGGTTTTTTTCGAGGTTTCTTTTGCGTCGGTTTTTTTTCTGAGACTTTTTTTCCGTGGTTTTTTATACCCCGGCATTTAGTTCCCAAGCTTTTTTTTTCGAGACTTTTTTTTTCCTAGATTTCTACTTAGTTCATCGGTTTTTGCAACTACACAGTTGCGTTTTTATTACTTAATTTGAGAACAACGACTACGTTTTATCGTAATAAATAGGTAAAAAAACTAATAGGAATAACTTATCTACATTACGTGTAAACAATTAATTTTTTTCGTCTTTGTCTTAACCATATTGTTTGTTATACCTATTCTATCTGTAACACCCAAATTAACTCAAAAACATAACTCCTACAATTTTATTGACAAATGTAAACCTGATACCGATGAAAAGCAAGAACTCCTGTAAAATGAGTAATGTTTAACAATTTTTTTAACCAGTTATTTTTGGGTTAGTTTTAATTATACACGTTTAACGACGAACGACGAACGAACAACGACGAACGACGAACGACGAACGACGAACGACGAACGACGAACGACAAACGACGAACGACGAACGACGAACGACGAACGATGAACGATTAACTTAAACTATATCACAAAAAAGATAATCGATTTTGGGCAGTGTTAGAAGCCAATTTTTTATAGATCTGGAAAACTGGTTCAGTGAATTCATATTCCGAATATGTTCAGGTATTTTACAAAAAAAATTTTGAACCTTTGTAGTTAAAAAAACTCTCACAAATAGATAGTTTAGGCTTAGATATCTGATAAAAAATAACTTAGTGACCTTATAAAAATACTAATATTTTAATGTTAAAATGTTCAGCTTCTAAAACAAAGGAAAAGATAAAGAATTTTTCGCACAATTGAAAGTTGTTAATGATGTGGCAGAGCGAGGTGTCGCATTAGTAAGTGAATACAAGAAAAACAAAGAACAATTTCAATTTTTATTGCAAGTTGTTAAAGAGCATCGAAAAAATTACCCTACTTGCAATAAAAAATTGTTTGAAAAGTAATAACTCAGTTGAAAATTCAAATAAAAATCTTTTTATAACTAATTGGAAATTTTTTCCCTAAAACTGAAACATATAATATATTTATAATAAAAACGTTCTTTTTTTTATTAATAAATAATTATCTAAGCTTATTAAAAGTGTTCAATTTTTTTTGTATGTAGACAAAGATACTTACACATAAAAAAAAACTTGAATAATATTTTGAAGTTTCTCAGTTGATAAAAACTAAAATTCGGGTAAATTTTTTCAAAATTTATAAATTAAATTAAAATTTGTCGATTATCTAATCAAAAACTCTTAAAATCAGTACACATGAAAGTTTGATGATGAATATCTTTTGAACGCTTAATTGAATCGCCAAAACATAAGATACCATTTTTATAAAGCAGTTAATTTCCTACAAAAATTTGTATTGCGCATTTTATAATAGAAATTTATTGTCGAGTTATAAAATTCAGACACATAAATGAAATTTGTCTTAAAGTAATCAAACTTAAATCTTCAATATCTTTCAAATGGTGAGGTTTATGGAAAAAATATAAGATACCTTTTTGTAGAGCAATAAATTCCCTACAACATTTTTCAAAACATTTTTCTGTACAATTAAGTAATGATGAGGTATGAATTTTTTTCTATTAGACTGAGAAAAAGTAAAAAACTGCGATGTGGAGGTTCTTCCTATTAAAATTAAGAGCTCATATTTTTGGTGATATTTTTTTTTGGTGTCACTTGTAAAAAAAATATGATTGATTTTTTGACCCACCCTAATGTACCTATACCTTATGTACCAATCCTGGAACCTACCTAATAGCAATACTCTAAAGTTTACCCGATGCCAGATAGCAAAGCTAAAGTCCTCATCCCCCTGCAAATTATCATTTACACAACGCAAAAGGTGAATCTTGGACAGAAGAAAAGTGCAAAAAACTAAGCAAACACATCCTTTGCGTAAATGAACCGCGAATAGACATATGCGCACTATACCAGCGAGTGCCAGTTCGCCTTGGTGAATGTCAATTACGTAGTGCACGTAGAAAAAAAATAGTAATATCGAGCCGACAAAGCATAATCATCACGGAGGAGTGTGAAAACAAAATCACCATACTAGAACACAGGACAGTGCCTCAGTCTCGTCACCAAAAAACGAAAAACACCTACGAAAACGCCTACGGCAACATAACCTACCAGTAGACCCCGAAATATCAACCTTTCATACGGAAAGAACCATAGTCCTACGTTTTCCTACTTTTTGATGAAGATTGTAGGGTTATAATTCTTAACGAATTTCACCAAAATAATTTCGCACCTTACTGACAGGAGTTTTCAAGAAAAAATACAAAACCACAAAGTATATGAAACATAAACCATCCTTATCCCACTGTTTACATTTTATAATCATTTTCAAACGATTAAAGAAGCTACCGTATTTTGTAAATAAAATGTCTTACCTTAAGTGTTAATTATTTTTTTTTACTAAGCAAACTAACAAATAAGATCTTAAAATATCCTTAAGAACACACAAAACGCATTAGAATAAACCAAGACCTCACAGGGATTTATCTAAATTTTACTGCATTATAAACAGTTTAAAAAGCGACGTATTTTTCCTTATCAAATAATTAACCTACTACTAAATTACACAGATTAAACCTATGTAACAAATCTTTTTTTTTTGTGTTGATGAAACCGCCGCGCGTAGATAGAATTAAATAACGTTTAAACTGTCGTGTTTAAAAGTAAATAAATAGTCCTTGGAAAAACTCAACTTTTTGGAATTTTCTCGTTGGCCGTGATCCAAGGTGGACAATATTTTTAATATTCACGACATTTATTTGCAACAAACTGAATTTTAAGTAAATAGTTTTTTTTTATATTAATTTCCGAGAATCGTTTATGATTTTCAACAGCAGACAAATCGATGGAGCATTAAAATGTAGTTTGAATAACAAGATAAAAGCTACCAGGAAAGGTAGATGTCTGGTTAAAGCTCTTGATATGGTAATTTTTGTCGGCCCCTATAGATATGGAAATGAAGGGGCGTGGTTTTAAAAATGTATACTACTTACTAATTTACAATTTCCTATTTTATTTGCAAATTGTGTTCGACTTTTGACGACAGCAAAAAAACACCACGGAAACTTTTTAATTTAGCTTAATTTGAAAAATTCCATTAACTTAATAATTAAAAAAAAGTTTGCGAAAAAATGTAATAATCTTGACTTTGAAATTGATTGCTGAATAAAAGCCTCGGTCGCATCTCTATTCAGTTCTATGCGCAGTAGGTGCGTTTAATGTGTTTTATGGATTCTACAAAATAGCTCGAAGCATATTTGGGCATACAATTCATTATTAAGATAAAAAAACCTATTGTTTATTAATCGAGATTTGCTATGAATACTAAAAAGGCGTTGATATAAAGGAAGTCACGAATTCTATTATGTTAATAATTGTTTCTTATTGTGTTATGTAATATGATGGAAGAGTTTAGATTTCTTTTAAGGAATTGCTCACTTTAATCGATAATGTTTAATTATGCTTAAGCACCGATCGTAAATTTATATTAGCATGATATTAAAAGGACACATATAAGGGGTGAGTCACACTTGTTATCCTGTTACCACACTTGGTGGTCCCATGTGCTGGAACTTAGATGGATTATAACCCCCAGAGAAAATAACCTTTATGAAAACTGTAGGTGAGTCAACGTTCACCCTCAACAACAATAAATCTAATAGAATCTGTTTAGGAAAATAAAAGGGAGCTTGACGAAGAGGCGCTATCTGACATACTCAGATAAACATGTTTTACAATGTAGTTGCGGATACGGTTACTTACGTCCGAGGGAATGTAAAAGACGTTAACGTTATTACGGAGAGTGCACTTGAATGATTGTAACTTGGACTTGACGACATGCAGATTGGAAAATTTCAAAGAAAGTTTTTCGATCGCTCTTAGTTTGTTGATTTTCTTTTCAAGTTGTTTTTTTTAACAAAATAACCGAAACGTATTAGAATGTCATGACAATACGACATTTTAACGTTATTGAAGTTGGAAAGTGTAGTGAAAAGTTTCTAAGTTTCTGAAATCTTGACAAATTTTATTTCTAAATATATAGGGAAAGGTCGGGTAGGAAACTAGAAACTACCAGTGTAATTTCACACACATAACAAGACACACACATCAAGAAGAATATACACTATATTCCTAGAATCTTGCGATTGTTGAACCAATTAAATACGATGATAAAAATGATTTCATTTACCCACCCCTTTACAACTTTACTGCAAATTTCAATTTTGATAAAAATTTGATTAGTAGTGGAAAAATGGACAATTGAAATCATCACTAATAAGGATCGTATTTCAATGACATCCTGTATAATAAATAATTTCACGATGTGCAATACCGAAAGGTATATTATGTAAAATTGAAGAAGTTGAGGATATGTATGTAGGTAGTAGGTGTGGGGTGTAAAGGGTGACGCCAACATCATCCATCAAGGTCACCCAAATGTCACTCTCACCTGCTGGTTGGTACATCATCCTAGATAACGAGCGAGGCTCTGGCGACCGAACATTGGCGGGATAACCGAAAACCGAAAAATACATATTTCTAAGAACATCGCATGGCTTTGCTCATTGCTAAGGAATCCGGAAGAAAATACATTCCCCAATCGGATTTCCAGGGAGGGTTGCTATGAAAGGAAAAATGTATAACATATGAAAATGACCTTAAACTTTGCTACCTGGAATGTACGTAAACTTCTACAAACAAGCAAGATTAAAAGCCTACTTACAATGAAAAATTCCTGCTTGGACAAACTATGGTCAATACTAAAGGAAATATGAACTCTCCAACACCTTGTGACGGTATTATCTTGCAAATAATTGATTTATAGATCAATTTCTCTCTACAGTATAGGCAGCCGTGTATACACTCATGCGTTTGAATATATTGAAAAATCATCTTGGGATTTTAGTTGTTTGGAATTGCCAGTTCCGATGATTTCTCGGAATTTGCAAAAGTTACACCTCATTTCCTTTTACTGTTTGTCGCGAAAAGGTGTACATGGAAAATGCTGTCTAAAAATTGAACAATTAGACATGTGCTTTGTAATATCGATTGAAGTAAAATATATCCCATTTAAAGTGGGGAATAAGTTTTCGACGACGGTTCCTATGTAAGTACTTTTTTTTACTATCCTTGGTTTTAATAAAATATTTGCTTTTACGGGTTCTATTAATTGCAAGCACCTTCTTTTTTTGGTTTTTTTTGTGCGTTTTCCCCTTTGGCTTATTCTGCTGGTGATTGATGACGTACTCCGTTTTAATTAGTTAATGGATATTTAATTATGGTTATGCTGGCAAGGATAATAGTCCGAAAATTATAAAATATTGAAGTGGGTCTGGTATCACACCACCGTGAAGCCTTCGTCGGGTCAAGGTCACCACCCAAAATAAGCCGTTTATTTGATTCTTTGTGAGCAGCTCAGCAATTGTTATCAACGGAGTCTATTTTGGCTTTTTCTTTTTTTTCATTGTATAATCAAATATTAGATTTGGATACGGGAGCTGTCACATCTGCCGAGTAACTGTCGAACACCAAAGACTTCCTAGTTATACCAGCTAAGTTAACTCTTTTATGCATGTCATTCATAAATTTAGTCGCGTCCTATGTATACGTACCGTAGTCGTGAGCTTAGCAACGTACCTTTTTTTTGGCGCTGTAGGTATGAATACTTTTGTGAACTAGAGAGATCTTTCAAGTACCTGATTAATTATGTACATTTTGAACCTATTTAAATAATCGACCAAGGTCCGTAATTGTTGTTAAATATATTTTGAACAATATTTGTCAAGTGAATCACTTGCAGGGAGTAATCGGTGTTACGACTGTCAAATGCGCTAACCTATTTGGAGCGTTTGTGCCTCGAATTTAAATTCGTGTTTTAAATCGCTTTCGTGAAATATTATTATTTGATAACTATATTGTGCTATTCATTCTAAATGATATTATCTATTGTCGTGTCTATGTGTTTCTCTGTGTGTTAATTGAATTCTAGTCGCTATAACAATATACATATTTCTATTCACGCACGGTTTGTTTCTGTGTCTACGAGTTCCTAGTGGCTC
Organism: Abscondita cerata; assembly: GCA_030710515.1. Lineage (NCBI taxonomy): Eukaryota > Metazoa > Arthropoda > Insecta > Coleoptera > Lampyridae > Abscondita > Abscondita cerata. Next base: position 889,502 of record JALBCR010002274.1, on the reverse strand, counting down.
TAGATATTTCTTATACGTAATCCTAGGTCACGCTTTATAAATTATTCGTACAGTGTAGAAGCCTTCCTTTCGAACAATTTTCAATCAACTCACAACCACTTCTGACTAAGAAGAGCTGCCGACAGGCCTTCTAGTACTACTACATACTTATTTTTTAGTTTGTTTACAAATAAACCGTAACAAACTCATCTCGCTCATAAAAATCATTTATGCTAATTCTAAGGCTTTGTTAACATAGATAATTACATATCAAACCCATTCAAAATAAAAATAAGTGGCAGACCATCCTTTCTCCGCTGCTGTTTAATCGCTATGGGGAATACGTTATGAGAAAAACTTTAGAGAACTGAAACGGAAGAATCAAAATTGGAAAAGAGAAGATAAGCAACCTAAGATACGCTGATGACACTGTTCTATTCGCAAATGAAAAGGAGGAACTGAAACAACTCGTGGGAAGAATTCCAGAACACAGCCGAGATGATGGACTGAAAATCAACTAAGTCAAAACAAAAATAATGACGTTATACAGGAAAAACAATAACAGACCAGACATGAATAAAATAGGACAATGCCAAGTAGTCAAACAATCTATCTATTTAAGAGCACTAGTAGCAAATGAAGGGGGATGTTCACAGGAAATCAGACGACGATGTAAAATGGCAAAAGAACGCAACAAGAAACCTCCACAAATCTTGGAAAAACAAATCCGTCACAATAAATACAAAAAATTATATCATAAAATCCTTAATATTTTCCATAGTATTGTATGGTGCAGAGTCGTGGACTATCAAAGCCTAAGATAAAATGCGAATCGGTGCTATTAAAATGTACTGCTGGAGATGAATACTACGAGTCATCTGGACGGCAAGAAGAACCAACAGATCCATCCTTGAAGAAATAAAAAACCCAGAAAGTAACGCAAACAATAAATACAAACATACTAAAATACTTTGGGATCATTTTAAGACGAGACAGTGACCATCTTGAAAGATTAATTGTGTATGGAAAAGTAGAAGTGGTAAGAGCAACAGGACGTAGTTCAAGAAAATGGTCTGATGAAACAAAGGAAAACACAACATTCAACAGGCTTCCCGGAATGCCAGCAACAGAGAAAAGTGGAAAAATATCATTAAGAAAGCAACAACATTATAGTGAAAACATGCGGTCACGACACTTTCGTAAAGAAGTATACTACAACAAAGAAGTAGGTATTGTAGTAGGTTACACATAAGAGAAAGTTTGATACGGTTTAAATTTCTCGAATTAGAACGTATGTCGCAAGCTTTCTTAATAACGTTTGTTGTAAGTAGCACGTTACGATGAAAGTCGAATTTGCCGCGCACGCTACGCATTTTCCTTTTGGTGGATTTTTTTAATTCACAAAAATTATTAAGAGGACGGGCGGACATTTTGCGATTTCCTTCTATTGGGCGTTTTGGCGTGCTTCGTGAGTTTACACGTAAAGTATTAATGTGGCTTCAATAATTCTAAGTTAAATTGATGTGTAAATGTAAATCCGATCGCATTCGCCGTAAGTACTTCTTTTTCCATTTCTCTTGTTGTCTCGTGGTTGTGTTAATTCTAATTACGACTTATAGTTTAGCACGGGTCTTGATCTCATACTCTACTCGTGTATTACAATCTGGATAATTGCTGGGGGTGCTGGAATGGCTAGTTAAGAATCCTTCGCTATAAAACGTGACGACTACCACGGTTTCGCCTACATTTAGGTTGCCAAAAGTCGATAAAATCTACCGGCTGAGGGGCCGTTCACGCTGCATACCTGCTGCATTGAGGGAACTTATCTGCCTTCCGTACTTTGTCGTCTAGTTCTTCTAAGGGAAATCCTGGGGCTACCTATCTTCTGAAGCTGTTAACTACTGTCGTTAGCAAAACCTTCCTTATCGGAACTGCATACTTTAGTACACAGCTAAGTTTACTGTTTAAGAAACCTATTCACTATTCATGCGTATGAAACTCACGTACTTGTGACATTAAACGGTTTGAATCCCTAGCATATAAGTAAATTTTTATTCGGGGTAGACTCTACCAGCAACGCTCGGTTTTGTTTGTAAATAGTTTCATATGAGCTTGGGTTCTTTAGATAAAGTGGGTGAAGTTAGTTTTAAGTCATCGTGTGTAAGTGACGTGTGTACGTCGAGTTTCTTTAGTAACCAATCCTCAATTAAAACGCTAACTTTAATTTGGGGTGTAACAAACAAAAGCTTAACTGAATTTTAACATAGGTATTGATTGCGAGCTTTAATTAAATTGTTGTTGCTAACGCCCGTAAGTCTAATGCGACAGAATCTCTTACTTCTCACATATTCTCCTAGTACTGTAAGTTTTATTTGCTACATTTAATTGTCTATTTGTCTTTCTGATTTGTGTTTGTTTTAGCGTATTAGACCTTAAGTAAAATCTATTGAATTCCTGTTGGTCGGTTTTATTTCTTTTTATTACCCAGCAGGTGGCGCCTCGTTAGGCAACAGTTTATTTCTTTTCAGTTCCTCAAGGATCTCTCCAACTTACCGACTAAGCCGCGCAAAGCTGTGCTAACTACTATAAATACAGGATTCTCCACGAATTTAGTGCGCTATTTCGAGCCAAATAGTATTGTTCTTCTCTCTAGGTTGAATTGCTAGAGCCGTCGTTTTCTTTTATTATTATTTGTGAACTACAACCGTTACAAGTTATATACCTAGAAAAATATTTAGATTTGTGTTATACAGCTGATATTTCTAACGATCGCAAACAGAAGTCAAAATAATTTAAAAACTATTATAGAGACTTGGAAACACCTAAAAATGTAATAAGAGATAGGACAAGAAAATATTAAACAAAACAAGGAATTGTATATAATTTAAATAAAAAAGAATCCAGATTTAATACATAGTAAAATAAAAGAACAGATCGAAAATAGAAAAAATGATGGAAGATTAAATAATATCAAAAAAAACTAAATAAAGATTTGAGAAAAATATCTGATAAAGTAAATAAAAGTGAAAGAAGTAAATAATAAAGGGGATATCTTATGACGTCAAACTAAAACAAGGAGATCAGCCACTAATGGCTAGATGATACACAAAGAAACATATTAACTGATATGGAAATATTTTGCATACTGATCAAATAAAATACCTATTGGATTTTAAAGATCAAAAAGGAATAAAGAATTTTTAGGCCAGCCCTTAGTATGAAGGGTATTGACCGCTCTTAAAGATATAAAAATATAAAAAGAATAAAAGGTTTTAATTTCTTGGTCAACCAGTGGACACACTAAAATGCCTATCAAGATTGAAACTGATGATTTATCATATTAGTGTAATGGAGAATTCCTGAGAACAAAATGGTCTAAGAAAATTATAAAAAAGTTGAGGAAGTTCTGTTGCGAAAAACTAAATTTGGCAGACCAAAAAATTATTTTGATAAACTATAAAGCAAATGTTCAGATTTGTAAAAATATGGAATAGAATGTATATAATGTTTAATAGTTAAAACATACAAAACATGAGGGCCTCCTTATAGGTGACAAATCCGGAAGTCAAAAATCAACACCCCATTCTTGACAACACAGGCGTGTTGATTTTCGATTTCTTGTTTTGTAACCAACAAGAGGGTAATCAAATGTTTGTGGAATTTAATTATTTAGGAAATATTTAAACAAAACAATATTTACAATAAAATTTGAATTTAGAAAGTCATAGAGAATTTAATTTGAGTAACAAAATCTATAGACAATTTCCAACAACTTTTCATTCTCAACTTTTTTTGTAAAATTGATATTGTTACAATAATTAGTGTCACGTGATTGTTATATCTCAGACATTATTTATCGGATCAAAAAATAATGTATACAAAAGTTGTGTATAATTTAATTATAAACAAGTTTTATTTTAAACAAAAATGTGTTAAATGAATATTTTTCTAAATATTCTAAAAATTAGCGCCCCCTTTGGTTACATAGATTATGCCAAAAATCTAATCAGATCTTTGGAATTACAAATAAGGTCTTTGTATTGTACAAAGTTTCATAAAAATCGGACGGCTGGTTTTCTTGGAATCTTGTTTACATACGTACGGACGGCCGGCCGTCTGACATGATTTTTTTTGTTTCACTATAACTGTCGCATAACTCCCCGTCTTATTTCATAAGATGTGAAGTAAAAATATATGTGGTTCTACGGAAAGAGAAAACATAGCATAGACGATTTTATGGGGGTTATAGAAGTTACAAATGTTCCACGCAGCCCGTAAGTTTTGGAGAATTACCTAGGAAATAGCTACATACCGAAATTTACCTGATTCATTTTCTTACACGTGCCACTGCTTTCAGAGCTCATCAACATCTTTCCTGGCTGGTACGTTGAAAATTCATTGGCTGAGATGATAGCCGAGAAAATTCTTCTGAGAAAAAACTCGCAAAAAACGAATCTTCATTCCGAACGATTAAATCAAGTGAATGTTAGTATTCTAAATAATAAAATTAATCAGTTAACATCTTTGTTTAGTATTAGTGGAGATTCTAAAATTAATATAAATATTAATATAAAATAATAAATATAAATTAAGTTGACTATGTTTTTGTTTCCTAGGGAGTAAAAGACTCACTTAGCTTCCTCTTTTCATAGAGTGAAATCACTCATTATATAAGGATCGTGCAAAATTATGCAATTATGCGGACGTACAAATGACATTGTGTGTGTTAAATATCGAAAATGGTAATAATTTGTTTGAAGAATTATTTTGCGTATGTGTTTCTTGGAAGTCTGTTTTAATTCGCTACCTTTGTTGAGTTAGCAAGTTGCGACCCACTCAGTCTAGATTTTTGATTTTTCTCGAATTCATTTCATTACTTTATTAACGTCTTTTCGATTCGTAGGATCTTAAAAGAAGCACAAAAGTATGTTATGAATCTGATAATTTAGTTTGTCAATGACGTCTTATGAATCTTCATATTAAAAAGGAAATGATAATCGACGTTTTATGGGGTGTTAAGTAATAACCCTGTTTCGCAATACTGCCACAATCTCGTATCATATATCTTTTATGAAGGATTTATATTAAAAAAATTAATTTAATTCGATCATTCCGTCTTTGCGATCATGGACGTTTTGTTCTGCAACTTCAGCATCTGACCTCAAATTCCAGCCTAGATTCTCAAACACCCAGGTATTTTTAAAGTATATTAAATTTTTTCATAAAATTAAATGAAATATTAAATTAACGCAAAGTGTTATCTAGAGTGCGTTGCTATCCACTTGGTATTATTGGTCATTATTTAAAAATTTGTATCAGCAAAATTATGACCTTGTGTGTTTTTTAATGTAATGCAATTAATATTTATTTAGTCATAATTTTTGTTTAAACTATTTTATCAATGCTTTCCTTTTGTTCAAACTATTTTTGTTTGTATGATTTAATCTAATAAGTTTTGGAAATTTGTTCTGTAACGAAGTCTTTTATTGCTTTTCGCGCAAATTGTTTTGTTTTTCTGGCGGGAAAACTTTCTGGGGAAAACAATACTACCAACTGGACTAGTTTCTGGTAAACAAAGCTGGAAGCTATTTTAACGTCGCGTCGTGTCCTTGTTTGGCGCCTTACCGATTTTCGGCGAATTTATCAATTGTTTCATTGGCGTTTCTGCCATATTTATTGCCACAAACCAAATCATCTGCAAAATTCTGAACAATATTCTGTTATTTGTATACTTTTATTATAATTTTTCACAAATAGATTTTATTTGATTACGCCATATTAAGCATGAAAAGAAAAGTTGTTTGTCGTACTTCTATTTCAGCCAGAAAATTGCTCTAAAGATCAAACTTTCTGAATATTTATTAAAATCCTGAGATAGACCCTTTTGGTTATCAGAAAACTTACGGATGAAATAGAAAACCAAATAGTTAATTTGAAAGTCTGATTGTCACAATGCAAATCAAGTCGTTTAAAAAGCTTGTATTAAGTTGTAATTAAAATAATTTTCATTAAAGTACATTAAGATTAAGTGCAGCAAATTAATGTAATTACTGTTTAAAACGACTGCAAATTTTTTTTACGTTCTAGTCTATTCAAAAACTAAAACTAATTAAAAGTTTTCCTTAAATAGTATTGAAGTACTTTCTCCATGTTTTTTACAAAGAATTTCCCGATTCTAATAATAATTGTAATCTTAGTTCCCAAAGGACAGATGTGTCATGATCCTTCTGTTCTACTCTAGTGGTTTTGATTGCTTACTCGAGCAAATTCACTGCATTATGTCGTCATATTGGATCCACGTGACGACTTCCTTGTAATTCACTTCGATTCTATTCCGTGCGATTGCAAGGAATGAATGTGCAGCAGTATTTGTGGTGAACTGAGCACTTATTACATCGCCCTCAGAATGTAAATGCGAGGCGTAACACCACAACACTTGTCGTTTATCATAAAAAAAAATTAAAAAAGACACTCGTCATAATTTTTGAGGTTTTCTTAAAAAATATATACAATATTAAAAGTAAAATTCAACACGGTGTGGAGTCGACCTGGATTCAGACAGTTTTATGAGAATTTAAAACCTTCCTTATACTGCTTATAGACTCCCGGAACGCACTCGAGTACGATCAATAAAGCCTGCTATTGTGTGCTTTTGAGCCATTCAGGTGATTTCAGCTTTGCAATTTAGATTTCAATCTACTTCAATTTTATCTTAAAATAAAAGATCTTGTAAAGGAATTCTAAATTGGGTTTATGTCTTTCACGATTTACGATTAAATCTTTGATCAAGTCGGTTTTTACATTTCTTTGTAAAAGTGCCATTACCCCCAGAATATTGGCTTTACAATTAACTTTCAGTCGTACGTAGATTGTAAATGTATGATCGAGCGTCGTTCCACTACATTTTTTATTTATATATAATGGCATTATTACCGCATTATAATTCGTATTTTGCAATTGTGCAATGCGTATAACATTGCAACTGAAGTGTAATGCACATACAAAGCTTATCGAATGAATCCTTTGTGTATTTGTTTCACGTTTACATAGAAATTCATTCAAATATTTCAATCATACATGTAGCTTAACTGTTGCGTAATCAATTTTAAAACAAATAATTGTTAGATTGTAAACTAGTGTTTCGGTTAGAGATTTTAGTTGAATTTTGTGCTACGAGCAAAACACTGATTGAGATGTAAAATGCGTAAGCAGCCATGCATTCTTCTCCAGGTAATCAAATAAATGTACGTTAGGGGAAGAACCCTAAAGAACTTCAATATAGTAGTACACCGAAATGAAATGGCATTGTTAAATTATAAATATATAAGGATATTTCGCCTATTACAATTACGAATCAGTTACTCATTGGTAAAATAAGAGAAAAAGCAAACCGGTGAAAATTGAAGTTTCTACTTCATAGCTTGTAAATAAAATTGGGAGTTATGCGACGGTTTTCAAACCGAAAATTTTTATAAACAAAAAAAATTATGTCTATAGTTTGGCCCAACGGCCGTCCGTATGTAAACTCTTATAATCTGTAACTTTTATTTGAACTATTTTTGTCTAAAACACAATTTTTTTATTGTTAGACCAAAATTTGCAAAATTAACCCATTTATCAAAATTTTTTGTTTGTGTTTGATGCTTGAAAATTTCAACAAAGTATGCAATAGAGAGCATTCATATTTACCCCAGTCAATAGAGCAAATAATAAGTAATTTTTGACAAAAATAATAGTAGGATACCGCCTGCTCCATGTAATTGTAAATAGTATAAAGTACCTTATATTCATGTTTAATATGGAAAATGAATTGTCATTATATAGGGTTAATTAACATTTATATGCAAAGAAACATGTTTTTTCTCAACTTTTTTTTCTTAAGTGAAAAGTAATAAAATAATGTTAATGGTGTAAAAAAAAGTTATAAAAGATAAAAATACGAATAAAATGAGCACCAATTCGACTCGATCAGGTAATAACTTTTGAGGAAAATTGGAAAATGTGAAATATTTAGGTTTTTGTTTTAAAATTTCTAGATACATTATTTTTTCAGATGTAGGATAAATCTTTCAGAAAATAGTACTTAGTGTGTGCAAAATTGCAAATTATTTTTTAAAGCAACATATTCAATCGAGGCTAAAGGTTCGTGTGCTAGTCCGATTGTCAGAAATAAAAAAAATGGTGAAGCTGAAATAGAAAGGAACGAAACGTATATTCTCATGTTTCGATAAAATGATATTTAACTCCAGATATCCTTATTCGTAGATTAAGTACTAAAATTTGCAACTGGGCACACCCCAGTCCACGTTTTCAGCGGCGTTGGAAATACGAAAAAGACGACATGTCTAGACACAAAAGGTCAATGTTTAATTTAACTATAATGAATTATCAACCGGAGACGCAAGTTTCAACAGACGATGAAACTTTTGAAAGCAAAACCCGCTATAAAGAAGCTGAGTAAGCTTATTTGTATCCAATTAAGATAAAGTTATGAATATTTTTTAATTGAAATAACATTTGTCATGTAGGAAAGGAAAACTTAGCCTACATCTAACATCGGAGATTGAAGGACCTCTAAAGAAGTTGGCCAATCGTGTTAGCAAACATTTCATTAGTCGACGACCTTTAGACCTAAATCTAGAAGTCATTCGTTTACCAGCAGACCGCAAAAGCAAAATTTTGATAAAAAAAGTAAAAAAAAAATAAACTACCTAACTGTTTTAATAACGCAAAACTATTAAGATGAATCTTAGTATCTAGTTCAAGGCCGCCGCCAAAGAAAAGGAAAGTGAAAAATGGTTTTATAAAGATATAGTTCAAATGAAAGTTATAGATAATAAAATAGCTTTTTTTTATAATTGATATTCTCAGAGAGACTGTTAAAACAATTAGTGTCATGTGATTGTACTTATGGCTCCAGTCTGTAAGTGCAATAAAGACTGGATGTATTTCGATTTGTTCTGAATTTAGATTTTACTCATGAAACATTTGATACTTATGTAATGTCGGAATTCTATTGGTCTTAAATTTGTACAGTGATAAATTTTATTAGAGTATAGATTGTAAAACTCTATCATCGTTCAAATCAGCGGTGACCAAGTTTGCGGGCCATTTCTGATTTCAGCGAAACCTATGCGGGCCGCACATCTAGAACAATGTACATTAGTCATAAACGTGCACGGTTAGAGGTGATTGATAACATTGCCTTTAATGTTAATGTTTGTTGCGTTTCGCAGCTACTATAAATAGATGATGATGAGTCCTATGCACACTTAAGTAATGAGTTAGTTTGTTTGCTGCTTTCAAAGTGAAAACGTCTGTATTCCAGTAAATGTGATTTTTAAATAGTGCATTGAGTTATTGGTATAACTATGTGATTGAGACTTTGATAAATATGTCTGAAACAATTAAAAAAAAACTTAAAGTTTCTGAAGAACATCGCCGTTTTCAGGACTTTTGGATATATAAATACTTTTTCATTTAATTTAATGAGAAACAACTTGTCTCATTTGTCGTGAATCCGTGGCTGTTTATAAAGAATTTAATATTTAGATGCATTATGAAATAAAACAGAAGTCAAAATATAGAAGCATCAAAGATAAAGCTCGCGAATCTCAGTTACAGCAAATTTGATTGCAAAAAACCAACAAGCGCTCAGTGGTGGGAAATTTATTAAAAATTGCATCATTGCAGCTGTTGAAGAAATTGCTCCTGAGAAATGCTCTGCATTCAATGAAATAAGTCTATCTCGACCCACCATCGCTCGTCGCATAGAAGACATCGGCCAACATTTACAAGACCAGTTGCAAACTAAAGCAGAACAGTTTTTCTTTTTCTCCCTGGCTTTGGACGAAAACACGGACATTCGATAATACATCGCAATTACTTATTTTTGTTCGGGAATAGATCGAGAATTTACAATAACTGAAGAGTTTGCATCTTTACAGAGCATGAAAAGCCGCACATCTGCAGATGACCTTTTTGAAGAAGTTTTGCAGTGATTAGTATAGTTACATTTAAATTGGAAAAATCTTTGCGGACTAACAACAGACGGCGCACCAATCATGATCGGTTTGAAGAAATGGATTAGTCACAAAAATTTGGATCAAATGGACACCCAAAATTTGGAACAGCCATTGCCTGTTCATTGCATTATTCAGCAACATAAAACATTCAAAACGGACCACGTCATGAATGACGTTAGAGACATTGTAATCTTGATTCGTTCCGGTGGCTTGAATCATCGGCAATTTCAAGCACTTTTGGAAGAAGTCGGGAGTGAATTCTCCGATGTTCTTTCCCACAACCAGGTACGTTGATAAAGTCGAGCCCAAGTTTTATCGCGTTTTCTTAATCTTCTCGCAAAGATAGAAATTTTTATGACCGAGAAAGAAAAAACATACCCAGAACTTTCTGATTCATTGTGGCCTTGAAACTTAGCTTTTTTGACCGACATATCCAGCCACTGCAATGATTTAAATTTAAAACTATAGAAACAGGGCAAATTTATATTTGAACTCTTAAATGACGTGTCTCCTTTTGAACTGAAATTAAATCTTTTTACCAGGCAAATAGAAAATAAAAATTTTGTACACTTCAATTGCTGTAAAAAATTGCAAGAAAAGCATTCTTCAGATTTCTCAACTACAAAATTTTTGGACTTGATGAAAAAACTAAAAAGTGAATTTTAAACACGTTTTAAGAAACTTAAAGAGCAAAGTATGTTGTTTCGATTGATTGAGAATCCTTTCCAGATGGATGAAACTGCAGTTCAGGAAAATTTTCAATTGAAAATAATAGAGTTAAAAACTAATACTTTACTTAAGGACTTGTACAAGAAAAATCAAAAAAATTTGACAAACTTTTACAAAAGTTTGGATCGACATATCTGTGTGAGCAAACATTTTTAAGAATGAAATGCATCAAAGCAAAGAAAGAACTCGCCTTACAGATAATCAACTTCATTACTTACTAAGGGCCGCCACTACAAAGTTTGAAGCTGGCGCTACAAAAACAACCTCAAGTTTCGCACTGATTTTAACTTTCTTTTTTAGTAATATTTGAGTTTTTGTTTGAAATAAAACATTTATGAAACTTTTTTACAGTTTTTTCACTTTCGAAGTTTAAATTCCAAATCAAACGACGAGTCGCATAGGAAAGTGCCGAGGGCCGCAATGCGGCCCTCAGGCCGCACGTTGGTCATGGATGGTTCAAATCAAACGTCAAATTCTTGCTTGAGTGATATTTATTTGATCAAATATGTTTGACAATGGCGGTTTTCAAGTTTGTGAAATTAATTTGGGAGTATTGGTTATGCCTGGTTTTTTTATTTCATTACTTTGATCAAATGTTTGTGAAAAACAAATGATGGTGTTTCATACCATCAAATTTATTTGACGGAAACAAGTCAAACCCAAAATTTGAAGAATGTTTGATAGATAAGAAACGGCCTTAATAAATAAATTACGATACAGGAGTAGAAAAAATAGTTACAGAAAATTGTTGTATAATAAAATTACAAGCAACTTTTATTTGAAGGAAGAATGTGTAACATGAATAATTTTGAAAATATTTCTAGAATTCGAAAACCTGAGTAGGTCAGCGGCTGTTTTGGATAGACAGATTATGCCCAAAATCTAACTAGATCTACCATACTATAAGTAAGAACTATATGTCAAGTAGTCGCACTAGTGGTTTTTTTTAACTTTTTTTTTATTTTATTATAACGTACTTGTTGTAATTCGTTTAACAGATGCAATAGAAGAAATATACAAAAAAGCGAGGTGCAGAACAAGAGTAGGAAAAAAGCTGGGAAGAGAGTTTAGAGTAGCAAAAGCGTTGAGACATGGGTGTCCACTGAGCTCTGGTACAAGGAAAATACCTTGTATGTAAGAAACTTGGAGGAAGAAATTAAAGGACAGCAGGTAGGAGGGATAGTGGTGGGAAGAAGAAAAAGTGTAGGTGTTAGTCTACGCAGATGATATGGTGGTCTTAGCAAAAATAGAGGAGGAAATGAAAAGAATAATAGAAGTGACAAATAGATATGTGGAAAAAACTAAATTAGAATTAAATGTAGAAAAAACAAAATTATAGAATTTAAGAAGAAAAAAGGTAGAATAAAAGGAGGAAAATGGAAGTAGGGTGGTTGAAAAAGATAGATATGGTGGACGTATATAAATACCTATGGTGAGGTACGACAACAAAGACGAAGACCAAATTAAGGAACTAGAGAAAAAAAGAAATAAAATAATAATGGAGGTATGGGGTATAGAAGAAAGAATATTTGCGAAAGACTTGGAGAAAAGAAGATGGATATTTGAGAGAATAGTAAAAGGTAGTGTTGATGTATGGAGCAGAGGTGTGGGGATGGAGAGAATGGGAGAAACTGGAGAATATACAGGAAAAATATTGGAAGTGGACACTAGGTTTGGAGAAGGAAACAGCAGGTTATATAGTTGAAAAAGAATGTAAACTGGAAAAAATAAGGATACAGACAGGAAAAGGGCAATACGGTATGAAGAAAAGATGAAAAGCAAGAAAGAAAATAAGATATTATATGAATGTTGGAAGGAAATAGAAGAACAAAAGATAAAATATGGTGTAAATGCTAGAAAAGATATTATGAAAGAGGAGGACATGCAAGGGAAGAAATAAAAATATAAGAGATGGGGAAGAAGTATGGAAGAAGAAATAGTACAGAAAGATAGAAACACACAGCACAAAAAGAAAAGCAAGAATTGGAGAAGAAAAATACAGCACAAAGTATGAAGACTTAATAACAGATAGAAAACAAATTACATAACCGGAAGAATGTCATTAGAAAATAACAGACTAATTGCAAGATTTAGAGAGGAAACGAAGAGAATGAAAATAAGTACTGGTGGAAGGACAAAATAGGAGTGTAGAATATGTATGAGGGTGGAAAAATGTAGAGCATTTGAAATTAGAGTGCAGTGAAGTAAGAGCGGACGAAAGAGTGAGAAAAGTGTTGTTGAGAGAGAGAGGAGAAGAATTGGGTGGATGAGGAAGATGGTAAAAAAATGGATGGAAAAAGAAAAAGAGTATTAACAAGAATAGAATGAAGAGAAGAGCCAAAGACAAAAGAAATTATTTTTATTTAATTTTGTTGTTGCTTTTATTGTTATGTTAAGAAAAAACCGAATGTTTTGTCAATATAAATAGACAAATAAATTAAAATTGGTTGTAATTCGTTGGAAAAAATGAAACAAAGCCGTGTTGAAATTTTTGGTTTGGACACCGTCGGATAATTTACATCTTATTTACAAGACGTGGTGTAAAAAATATACAAACTACTGTCGTACAAAGACATGAAACAGCATTATAAGTTAAAATTTCTGGAGGTAATGAATATACGAGAACGTCTCCACAACTTTTTCCACATTGTTTGACTATTATACGTATCAGTAAAATTAATTTAAAACGTGATCAACATAAATTAAAAGTATGTAATAGATACTTTAAATCAGAAACTAACAAATTTGAAAGCGTAATTAATTTTAACCACACGATGTCAGTTGGAAAAACATACAAAAGAACAGGTTAATTGACTTCCATCTTAACATTTATTTATTGCATCCATACTCGAACATTAACTGGCCCTTGTTAAAATTTCTATTTAACTATTGCAGCGCTTCCTCATAAATCACGTAAATATAATTCGTTGCCTTTAAAGGCGTTAATAAAATTAGAAAATTCAATTTTTAATTATTTCTTTTGTATTAAACCAATATCCGGTAATTTTCTGTGACGGGAAATAAATTTTGTCTAGAAAGAAAAATGAATTGTTAAATACGCACGTTTCGTCATTATGACAATATCTTAAAATCGAAAATTGAAAAAACAACAACGTTTATTCGTGCAAGTTAAAATGTTGAAATTTATCATTTAGTAAATCAGCATTTGCGCTTTCTAAGTTAAACGTGGCAATGTAAATATTTGATCTACAAATATACGATTGAATTTAAATTTTAAATTACATTTTTAATTCAAAATACAAGCGAAATCTACGACAACACAAAGTTTTAATGTAAACTTAACTAAAATTTAAGACCCAATTGATATTACTATAGAAATATCAAGTTTCATTTTATAATTAGTTTCTACTACATTAATTAAAATTTGTTTTTAGATTTTAAAGTTAAGCTTAATAAATCTGGTCTTAATCAACTTAAAACTAGTCGAGCTTTGCTTTTGCAATTTTAATTAAGTAGTTGCCGGTCTGACGGTTGAATTAAGTAATTACGCTTAAATTTTGTTATGTAATTCTTAAACAAAATGTTTTTATGAATTATGAAGTAAGTTTTATAAGACGTGTCTCGAGTTTTATATACGTCCAACTAAAATTGTGTAAATGGAATGCGCAAAAATTTTGCTAAAATTATTAAGTAAACATGAAGGATTTTTATACATATAGACGTACAGATAAAGTTGCAGGTGCTTTTTGTACCCCGTTATATGTTTATCCTTTAGAACAAGTCGGTATTAAATTTGGGATATCATGGCACATTTACATTCTTGTGATTCCTGCGTTTGAAACTAAGAAATTATAAACACATTCAGAGGGGCTTGATTACAACGGCCACTTATTATAACGGCCACTGCGGTTTTCATAACGGCTACCTTGATCACAACGGCCACTACTAATATTTGATCATGACTGCCAACTTGTTCACAACGGTCACTTCTTCAGTTGATCACAACGGCTAAATATTTGATTATAAAAGCTAACTTGTTCACAACTGCTACTTCTTCAGTTGATTACAACGGCCACTTTGATCACAACGCCCACCAACGGCAGTTGTGGAAAACGTCATACGACAATAATCACAACGGTCACCTTAATCAGCTGATCATAATGACCACCGTGATCACAACGGCCAACTTTAAAGTGATTGCAACGGCTACCGACGCAGTTGACAAAATGCCTAGCCTCCATAATCACAAACTCTTACTTAGATCGTGATCATTCTTCTTCTTCATCTTGATTATTGGGTTTTTATGTAGGTATAATAAGTTAAAATAACATAAGATAATGCAAACTTAAATATATTTGTTATTTCTTATTGATTTGTTAACATTTTTGAAATAAAAAATTAATAATAATTAACTTTATGAACTGCTCCAGAAATGTTTCAAGATGAAAATAAGAAGTGATAAAGTTTTAGGCAAAAAAATCGCAAAATAATTAATATTTTTTAAATTGTTTGAGTAATTTTACTGAAATTTAATATGCAATGATAGTTAATAAACGAGCATATTATTTAATACAAAAATAACTCTCAAGTATAGCCCTGGCGTGAGTGTATAGGAGCACTGAGTTTTATACTTACAAAGAAAAAATGGTATGAAAGGTAAATATTTCCTCCTATAATTATCAACTAATTGGATTGTTCTTCGTTGAGGAAGGGCACCAAAAAACCATTAAGAAGTTTTTTCAGGCAACGTTTCGTGCAGCCGAATGTGCACTTCTTCAGGCCTCTGTTTATTAAAAAGAAAGAATACATTTAACGGTAAGTTATATACATAAACATCATATCCTTAATATATTAATCTAAATTATAGGTAATTGACTCGACTACTTACTTAAAACAAATAAATGGTCCGCCACTTAAATAAGTGTAAAAAACACACAGATATTAAACAAACACAAAATAAATTAACAATTAAATGTAAATAAATATCTCTAATAAAACACACACTCTATACGTAGAAACGAACAAACATGAATGACTAGATAACAATATGATAATGGGAATTCCTTCTTCTGTTTTATTTTAGTGATTAAATTTCTATAAATATTGCTTAAATTTTGTGTGTCCGTGTTATAATTAATGTTATTACTGTGTTGGATGATGTATATCATTTCAGCTATTAGACGATTTTTATAATTCCTTTCTACATTTAAAATCGTAGGATTATCAAAATTAAAATTATGACCCATCTCAATATGGTGTACTGACCACACATGACAACACGGACAAAGAACGTTTAAGAGGTAAAATAGTTAACATAATTACCAATTATACTAATAGGACAAGAAAATTCTGTAACCCAAGTAAGGACCTTTTTATTAAGAGACTAGTGACATCTACCAAATTTTTTTGAAAAATAATGACGGACTGATGGTTTTAAAATCGGACAAAGGTAATGCCACTGTAATTATACCTAAAAGAAGACTATTTTACGAAATTAAACTCTTTATTAAATGACGACGTGGTTTATAATTTGACTAACAATGATCCGACTACGAAAATTCAAAACTATAACAACAAAATTACTAAAAATTACTTAACAACGGACATATAGACAACACAACTTACAAAAAAATTACAACTTACACAAGCATTCCACCAAAATTATATGGTTTAGTAAAAATACATAAAGACGATCATCCCTTAAGACCCATAGTTTCATGCATTGGAGCACCTACGTATCATTTATCAAAATTCATATCAGACATACTCAGTAATATTTCACACATTTTCATTCATAACATCAAAAACTCATATGAATTAATAGATACCATACAAGATACAACAATACCATCCAATTATAAATTAATTTCGTTTGATGTAAACTCTTTATTTACAAACATCTCCAAAGAACTAACAATAAACTTAATACAAAAGTATTGGGATGATATAAAAGCATTTACTACACTAGATTTAACATTCTTCACACACATTGTAGAGTTTTTGTTTGATGCAAGTTACTTCACATGTAATAAAAATATACTTGCAAAAATTTGGAACAGCAATGGGCAATCCTGCTTCCCCTATTTTAGCAAACTTAATTGCAGTTTGCTTTTATATGTTCGTTACAATTTATTGTTTGAACCTATTTTTATGATAAGTTATGTTGATGATGTAATCACTTGCATCCCTGAAGATGAAATACATAATACTCTTAATATTTTTAACAAATACAATCTACATTTAAAATTTACGTACGAGATTGAAAAAGATAATTCATTACCCTTTTTAGATGTGAGGTTGATTAAAGATCAAGACACCAACAAATTATTAACTGACTGGTATTTTAAACCCATGGCATCCAATAGGACTATCAATTATTTATCAAATCACCAACAGCACCAAAAAATAAACATAGTTAAATCTATGAAAAACAAAATAACAAAACTAAGTAGTCCTAAATATCTCACTAAAAATCTAACCTCTCTAAAAAATATATTGAAAAATAACAATTATCCTACTAACATTATTAACAGAATCTTATACTATAATTATAACACTAACACACCATCACCAATTAATCCCCTAATTCTCAATATACCTATACTAAAATTATTAATATACCTAACTTGACTAAACACCTTATCCCATTACTAAAAACTACTAACGTCCACATAGCTACATACAATAACAATACTATTTACAACATTATCTACACACAATTAAAAGACAAGACAAACATTCTTGACAAACACAATGTAGTGTATAAAATAGACTGTCTTGACTGTAATAAATGCTATGTTGGCCAAACCAAACAAAAAACACGTAATAGGATTAAAAATCATAAGTACGATTGCAAAAACAAAAACCAGACTCTGCGTTAGCCGTACACCATATTGAGATGGGTCATAATTTTAATTTTGATAATCCTACGATTTTAAATGTAGAAAGGAATTATAAAAAACGTCTAATAGCTGAAATGATATACATCATCAAACACAATAATAACATTAATTATAACACGGACACACAAAATTTAAGCAATATTTATAGAAATTTAATCACTAAAATAAAATAGAAGAAGGAATTCCCATTATCATATTGTTATCTAGTCATTCATGTTTGTTCGTTTCTACGTATAGAGTGTGTGTTTTATTAGAGATATTTATTTACATTTAATTGTTAATTTATTTTGTGTTTGTTTAATATCGATGTGTTTTTTACACTTATTCAAGTGGCGGACCATTTATTTGTTTTAAGTAAGTAGTCGAGTCAATCACCTATAATTTAGATTAATATATTAAGGATATGATGTTTATGTATATAACTTACCGTTAAATGTATTCTTTCTTTTTAATAAACAGAGGCCTGAAGAAGTGCACATTCGGCTGCACGAAACGTTGCCTGAAAAAACGTCTTAATGGTTTTTTGGTGCCCCTCCTCAACGAAGAACAATCCAATTAGGTAAAAAATGGTATGTCGATAGTGTTTTCGCAAGGAAAATTGATTTTTTATTTCCTCATTCATATTGAAACATAAGAGCGCTCTTGAGTTGTTTTCCTGGGATGTGATAAAAACCGTTTTGTTTGCCTATTTTCCGAGAAAATTAATGCTATTTTGGAATATAGTTTTGCAATAAATCTAGTTACCCGGTTAAAACCGACCATTAGTGGTCATCGGTGTTGGGCATTTTTGTAAACTGGCGTTAGTGGCTGTTGTGATTACGGTGGTCGTTATGATCAACTTGTATATATGGCCGTTGTGATCAGTGTGGCCGTTGTGATCAATGTTGTGTGACGTTTTCAACTACTGGCGTCGGTGGAAGTTGTGATCAAGGTGGCCGTTATGACTAATTTGTAAAGTAAGTAAGTAAAGACCAACTGCAAAAGTGGCCATTGATCACATATTATTAGTAACCGTTGTGATCAAGGTAGTCGTAATGATATAGACCCCATTCAAAGAGTAAAAAATAAAATTATAAAAGAGAAATTAATTGGACGGTTGGTATTCTATGTGGACGACAATTCGTAAGGTGTTATTCGATAAACCTTAAATGGTTTAAATTAAAGTACTACCAATTCGGCAATGATACCTACAGGTAGTAGATGGATCAACAGTGTTATTATAAATCTTAGTCACAGAACATAAAAGATACAGTACTGTGTCTCTTTAGTTTTAAGTAACTAACTCAAAAAATATGACCTTGCAGCAACTTTATTAGGTTTAAAGAACAGAGTCGGACTAGTCGTAGTGTAACAACTATTAGGTGATTTCGAACCATCCCTTTTCATAATTTTGTTCCTAACCTAAACTAAACAAAATAAATAAATCTAAGTTCACTTTCGTCAAATAAACTATTGAATTTGTTTTTAATCAATGGGTTCACAGAATCGTATTTACAGTTAAATCTTAAAATCTATTATATTTATTGTGTAGCAGAACGGTTAAGTTTCGGTAATATATAATTTCTCTATTTTCTCTCTGTTTTTCTGATTCCTTTGAATTTTCTTCGTTGTTCTTCTTATGACGTTTTTATAGCTAACGGATATCATCTGCATTTAAAATTACAAAGAGCATTTACTTGCAAATGTTTTGACTTAGACTATAGGGTAACTTAAAAATGAGAAAGAAAAATCACAGAAAATAGTACATTTTCAAAGTATCGTGGATATGTGGAGTTTTGTATGTATTAAATGATAAATTCACACATGCCAGTGGTTCTGTGCTTCTTATTGACGCAAACAGCCCTACGCTAATAAATACCAGTAAGGCGAAACACTCATGTAGGTTGTATTTTGTTAAATCAATCGTTTTCCTTAATTAAAAGCGTGTAGATTGAACATTCCATATCTAGAGTATTGTGTGTAAATTTTATGACAAATTTTTATTAGATCTCTTTATTGACAAAGTATTTCAAATATTTTACATGACTGTGTACTAAATTTTTGTTTCTTTTCCAGTTTATGCAATTGTTTTCTCTGCATTGTTCTTGTTATATTTATCTTTCACTTAATTGATAGCTCCCTTTTTAAATTCAATTACTTCATATGTGTTGTCAAATTCTGCCCTTTGTTATATAATGATTTTTTGTAAAGTTATAGATAAAAGCTATTTTGTTTTTTTATATGTGCGTTTTTCAACTTTTTTAACCAAAATATGGGGGGGGGGCAGTACTCTAGACTCTAGAATACTCCATAACCAACAAGACAATTGTGTAGTTTTGAAAAATCTCTACTTTGGTTTTTGGACCTGGTCGTAAAGACCCTTACGGATCTTACACTATTGGAAATGATAAATCAAATACAAAATGTAGAAGGTGATCAGTACTTTACAGCATTCTATTATCTATGTTGTTCTTGAGAATCACACATTGGTTTTTAGACCTGGTCATTAAGACCCTCCAGGACAGTAAAAAAAATAGCATAACAAAATTTCCGAACACCCAATCAAGAGAAATAGAAGAAAAAGTAAAATATTTAAAAAGAAGCCAACATGTTATAGGGAAAGGTTCATAGCATTCTTGGATAGTTTTGAAGATGCGTTTAGACTTGAGATGATAGAAGAGCACCAGACATACTGAATTTGGAGATGCTTTTGTTGAAAATATCTTGAAGAACAAAAATACAGAAATAATACAAGAATAACAAGTGAAACATAATTGTCTTAATTTTTGTTTATTAATAAGATTACAATTGATGCTATTATTAATAAAATTTTTATAAAATGAGTTTAATATTCTTTCAAAATGTTAAATTTACTTTAGAAAATTGTATTATAATGTTAATAAAGTTAAAAAAAATACAGCAATCGGACTCGAACTCGCGTCAGAAAGCGCAAAAAATAACTATGCAACAAATTAACCAATTCGTTCACAAAGGCCACTTAATAAATGAAAATTCATTTGGTATGTATTCAAATATTTGTTGCAATTACAAAATTTTATTTGGATTTTGCATATTGTAGAAAGTGTTACATATTTTGCAATAATTGAGCTCATATAAATGAGCATATTTTTGTGTGTGGATAAAATCCTTTCTTTTTAATAAGAATTACACAACATTGATTTTGTAATAGAAACTAACTCGCAAAACACCAGTAGCTAATAAAACTAAATCAAAATAAACAGAACAATTACGGCACCCGTTTGACACATTTACAAGTGTTAATGGCAAAAGCGATAGATCACCTATTTGATCGGTTCAATTGTGAAACGCTGTATTATGTAAATCTAGTAAATTGCGTAACCGTTGAATATAATGCTTTTGTTCGCAACGAAAACTTACAAACTATAGCAAGTGTTACTTTAATATCGTATAAAATTGAACATTTCATAAAAACGAAATCTTACGAATTCATTCGTCTGTATTTTTCGATAAAAAATACAAATTCAATAAGTTTGTTTCAGTCGGATAATTCTTAAAGCTCTAAAAGTTAACCTTTTATCGAAATGCCAATTTTGAGATATGAAATATATCAGCCATTTATATATTAAGGTTTGTAAAAGGTTGTTTACCTCTTCTTTCATACATTTGTAATTGCTCCATTTAAGATATATACTTGCGATCTTGTAGAAAAACGTACTCGTGCCGTTTGCGTCCTTAGGTAGATTTATGCGATAGAGTTCATTGGGAGGGTAGAACTGATCGCCGCCCATCGAAAGGGATTTCGAGAACATCAGCACTGATCATTTAACACCGAACAACTATGCTTTGTCACGGTTCTCTTTCACGATACGACAAAAACTGAAAAAATAGAAGTAAAATCCTTGGCTAGACACGAAACAAACTTCAACGAAAAATATGAAAAGAGACGCGACTTATCGTTGCCAAGTCCCGAGAGGTACAACCACATTATTAATTTTGCGAAACTTCTCAAAAAAAAGTTATATATAAGCGTTAATTAAAAACGTGAGTTGCTTTTACTATTTTCTGTCATCTGTCAACTGTAATTTTCTTCGAGCTTAACAACGTGTTAAAAGAAGACGGAAACTAACACGCCAAATGAACGGTGGTAAAAAGTTTTTTCCTACTTTAATTTAATGTTGGTAATTACTAGGGTTGGAACAGAAGGAAAATAATGAAAACTGATGAAATTTTTAACTTTTAATTTTGTAGAATGTTAGGTAAGTAATACTAAGAAAAAAAGTTAATATCGACGCAATAAATAAATTAATAAGAAAAAGAATCCTTCCATTAAAAAAAAAATTCTTTTACTGCAATACACCGTAAAACCAATGTTGAAAAGCAATCACGACTAATTTTTAGATTACTGCTCCGGAATTAAGTAGTAAGAACGATTTTACCTCCTTTCTTTTCCGAATATCTGCCTTACGACTATAATAAAAGGTTTTAGATTTAGAGTTCTTATTTTGCTCTCATGTCTTTTCAGAATCAGCTTTATTTTGTGTTTCTTTTAAGTGCAACTAAAAAACAACAAATGTGCAATCTAAAAGTAATAAAGTTTTTGTTATACCAATTCTTACTTCACCTACAAATCAAGTTTAGTTTTACGATGTTTGTGAGTACTAGAAAAAAATACGTAATTGGTTTACGGATTAATACAATAGGAATAATATCAAAGATAACAGATTAATGAGTTATTTAAAAATAAAGTTTTTCAAGTTTTTTCTGAGAAAGTGAACATACCGGGTGATCCAACCAAACTACAAAGTTGGATTGCTTCGTCATTAAATCGGATATTGACTGCTGGTTTTTTTTATTTAATAGATATCCATTAGTTGCACTTTTTAAAAATATTCTTCCCAT
Source organism: Abscondita cerata (assembly GCA_030710515.1). Classification (NCBI taxonomy): domain Eukaryota; kingdom Metazoa; phylum Arthropoda; class Insecta; order Coleoptera; family Lampyridae; genus Abscondita; species Abscondita cerata. The sequence goes on along the minus strand of JALBCR010002274.1, from coordinate 867,046 downwards.
ATACAGGTGGTCCTAAACTAGGTAACCAGATCAAAGTTGTTTTTTTTTAAGTGGAACATCTTGTATATTTACGCATATTTAAATTCTTTGTTGAAAAATAACTTAAGTTTGTATACATAATTAGGTGTCTATAGCAGTAACTGTTATACCGTTTAACTGACATTTACTGTGAAAAATGTCCCATCTTCGACAAATCACAGCACTTACACCCTTTGTTATTTCTTTTTCATATTTTTGCAATTGGTCGCCCATTATAGTCAACAATTCTGAAACTTAATTCCTGCTGACGTTTTTTTTTAAATTCTATACAAGATGGACAAAATCACAAAATTATTATTTTCTCAATTTTTTCAAATGGAACACCGTATATACCAATGCGTCATTCGAGTGCGATTTTTAAGAGCTTTCTAAGAATATAGCAAACTTGGGTACTAAGGCCGGAACTTTTTGAGATATTCCACAAGGGGTATTAAAAATATCAATTAATGAAAATGCTTAACTAGAATTAACATTAATATTTTTTCCACGTCATACTTAGAAAACGGACGTTTTTTCTCTACCAATAGTAAGAAAAATTCGTTTTGCAAAAAAACCTCTTTAAAAAAATGTAAGATTGTGTTATTAGAACTGTATGGGCCTAGTACTTAGTTAAACAATTTAATTTACTATTTAATCAGGTTTGTTTAATTTAATGTCTTACATTTCAACTCTTAAAAATTGCTAGCCTACATTTATTGGTTAGAATTACGCGGCTGCGCTATGACAGATTGAGACCACACAGATACTACAGAATACTGTAGCGAGACTATTGGGACCAACCTATTATCAACTTTTGCTTTTACGTACGAAGATGTGACGAAATTCTGTATCAATAAGTTACGTTTACAATATTACTTCTTTCATTAGGTTATTTTTTTGGGGAATGTCGTGGAAAAAAATGTTGTGTCTAACACACGAGGAAAGTCTTTTTCCACTCTCACTCTAACTAGAGCTCGAGTGGGAAAAAAAATCGCTATCCTCATTTGTTGGACAAACAACTATTTTCCGACCTTTAATCAAAATAGGAATAACCTGAGAACAAATGGAGAAATTAAACGAAAAACATCGATTATTCTTATTTTCATTTCTTCTGCCGTTGTCAGTCGCTTTCTGTAAACTTGATCTTTAACGAAACCCTAAAGAAACAAGCAAATTAAAGTTAAATCCGGCGAACGAGCCCACGTCAAATCCAACAATTTGGGAAATTTTGATCTAAATATGAAGCGGGCTTAAGGGTACCATTTACAATTCTAACAGCAGGTAGTCTCAGCAGGGATTATCTTATAGAAGGACTGTAGAATGAATCATTACACTAAGCACGTTTTAGAAAGTAGGTAATTTACGTTGCTTACTTAATTTTTTCTTTAAAGAATATATTTGAAGGTATCGCTAATTAAACACCATAGCTCGATTAATTATCGAATCAAAATTTTGTTTAGGAAATGTTTACAAAATAAAATTAGAAATAATTTTGATTTAAAAACGTCTACAAGCAATAACTTTTAAATTAAATCAAAAACTAAACATGGTTATTTGGGTTGACTGATTATTACTTATTTTTAAATAAATCTAACCTACTAATTATTGTAAGTTATTAAAAAAAAATCATTAAACTCTCTATTCATAATATTTAGTCCTTACAAAATGTATATTTTATGACGTTTCATTTTTTTCTGTAGTTAATATAAAAAGTGAAAATAAAAACTAAGGCAATTCTTATTGTCAACGTATATATTTAGTTTTTTGACAAGAATTTATTACATAATTATAATTAAGATACCAAGTTATAGTTTAAAATTAAATGAAAACGTTTTTTTTAAATAAAGGTATTACTATATAAATAAATATAAGAAATCAATAATGGGTGTGACCTCCATTATTATTGATACATTCTTGGAGGCGTCTGCTCATTGACGCTATCAAGGTATCAATATAATTAATATTAATCGTTTCCCATGCGGTATCAATGGCTGCAATTAGTGCATTACGGTTTACTGGTATAAAATTTGGCCCTTGTTGTCTTCGGATAACAGCAAGTATTCGAGCCCAAACATTTTCGATAATGTTAAAATCTGGGCCTTTTGCTGGCCAGGGTAACAGCTCCAAGTTATTTTCTCGTATCCAATTGCGCACAACCCGCGAAGTATGAATAGGGGCGTTGTCCTTTAACAACAAAAATACATTATGGAAATGTTAATTCAACAGATCCCGCACTATTTTTTGGAGAAAGTATGGTGAAATAAGAATACTTACTTGTTGAAAAATATAATCTTCGTCTGGATAAAACACTTCACTGAAGGTTTCATAATAGTTTCCAAAATATCTAAATGCGCAGCAGAATCAAGACGTTCATCGATATTATTTATATAGTAATACCTTTATTTAAAAAAAAACGTTTTCATTTAATTTTAAACTATAACTTGGTATCTTAATTATAATTATGTAATAAATTCTTGTCAAAAAACTAAATACATACGTTGACAATAAGAATTGCCTTAGTTTTTATTTTCACTTTTTATATTAACTACAGAAAAAAATGAAACGTCATAAAATATACATTTTGTAAGGACTAAATATTATGAATAAAGAGTCTAAGGATTTTTTAATAACTTACAATTATTAGTAGGTTAGATTTATTTAAAAATAAGTAATAATCAGTCAACCCAAATAACCATGTTTAGTTTTTTATTTAATTTAAAAGTTATTGCTTGTAGAGAGTTTTTTAGATCAAAATTATTTCTAATTTTATTTTGTAAACATTTCCTAAACAAAATTGTGATTCGATAATTAATCGAGCTATGGTGTTTAATTAGCGATACCTTCAAATATATTCTTTAAAGAAAAAAAGTTAAGTAAGCAACGTAAATTACCTACTTTCTAAAACGTGCTTAGTGTAATGATTCATTCTACAGTCCTTCTATAAGATAACCCCTGCTGAGACTACATGCTGTTAGAATTGTAAATGATACCCTTAAGTCCGCTTCACAATGTGCAAACTTTTGTTTACAGAAATTGTGGTGTCCAAGTTTTAAATTTCATGAGTGTACTTCTCTATGGAAATGCACTGAAGCGCCATCCTGTTAAAACCACATGCTTCGCCGAGTAGCAAAATTCACTTCCTCTAAGAGAATGGAAAGTTCATTTTGAAGAAAATGTAGGTATCTTTGTCCGGTTAGGTTTCCATTGAAGAAATATGGATCTATTACATGTGTCTCGACAATGCCACCCCATACATTCAGTGTCCAACGGTTTTGGTTATTGACAGTTCGCATCCATTTCGGATTCTCCATTTCATAAAAGTGCATATTATGCCATTTCACCGCCCCATTACTTTTAAAAGTAGCTTCGTCGCTGAACAAAACTTTGTCTTGAAATGTGTTGTACCCATGTATCAACCCATGTGTTCGCAGAATTCAACCTGTTTGCCAAAATCATCTCCGTGCAATTCCTGGTGCAGTTCAAGGTGATATAGATGAAATCTATTTTTTAAAAATATTCTATTAACACTACTCTGAGACATCCCTCTCTCCCTTGTGATTAAGTGGATTTTCATCCAACATCAGTCGTATATCCAATTGTTGATTATAGTCGATTCTATTTGCATTTTGCCTCTTCTTATAAAGCACACTTTCATTTTCCTCGAATTTGTCCATAGCACTTTGAAAACTCCGTTTAAATAGTGTTCTTTCTTCCGGATATTTTGCATGGCAATTTCGTGTTGCCAATAAAACAATTCGATCGGCTTCTCCAAGGCAATAAATTATTCTCACTAGTTCTTCTTTTGAATGATTCATGGCAATATCAGTAGTGATACAGTAATGTTGTGGATTCAGTATTGACTTATGCCAGGTAGTGACATTTCTTGTTCAGTTGTTTAATTTTTTTTTGAAACCATCTGCCGTTTGCTCGACATCTCAAAAATATGCTTAGAACAACAAGGAAATTTTGAACACTTACTGAACTAGGGAGAACTTTTGTTTTTTCGAAAGTTATCAATAAATTATTAAAATTAGAATTTAAAGTTAAATAATATTAAAACCTGAATACGACACTACAATGCCGTAATAACTTTTTGTAAAAATTATTATTAAATTGAAAAAATAATAATTAAAAACGTCAGCAATAATCAGGTTTCAGAATTTTTGACTATAATACGGGACCAATTGGGAAAAAATAGGCAAGAAATAACAAAGGGTGTAAGTGCTGTGATTTTTTCAAAGATGGGACTTTTTTCGTAGTAAGTGTTAGTTAACGCTGTAACAGTTGCTGCTAAACCCTTAATCATGTATACAAACACAAGTTATTTTTCAACAGAAAATCCAAATATGTGTTGCTATACAGGATGTTCCATTCAAAAAACCCCAACTTTGGTGCAGTTACCCAGTTCAGGACCACCTGAATAAAGAAAAAATATTTAAAAAAAGTGCAACTAATGGATATCTATTAAATAAAAATAAGTTGTGGTTAAAAATTTAATTAAAAGACACACTAACAAACCGAACTTTAACTACAACTTATATATGACTGTTTTTATTGTTGTTTTTAATTTATATGTGACGTTTTTTATCATTTGATGGTAATCCTAAGACTATCAACTCGTATTTGTTATAAGCCTTGATAAAGCCCTACGCATAGGGAGCGAAACGTAGGCATTGACAACTTATTGAGTTTGTTTTTTCATTCACCTCCACCTAGAAGGGCTCGGGAAGAGCAAACTTTATATTAAAATGCCATAATTAATGAACAAAGTTGTGCACGTTGTGTATTTGTTGATCCCGGCTATTGTTCTAATGATTCTTTTCTGGGTAATAAACTCCTTTGTTGCTACTGGTGAGTTGCCCCAAACGCGTATTCCATACCTTAGACGTGAGTCGACAGATGCGAAATAAAAAATCAGTAGCTGTCTTTTATCGAGGTAGGTTTTTAGAAAACGTAATTGATAACATGTGCGATTAAAGGGTACCATTACTTTGTCACTCTGGGGCCTCCAACTTAGAGTTTCATCCAGTATTATTCCCAGAAATTAAACTGTACTGGATTTTAATACGTTATTTCCTAATGTGCAAATGATTTTGTCAAGCTTATTTGTGTTTTGATAATTATGGAAGTGCAATAGAACTGTTTTTTTTATTAAAAAATAATAAGTTATTGTTGTACCAGTTTGTTATAGATGCCATACTATTTTGCAATTTAACTGCTAATTGATTTTTCACGACATGAAACAATTACCGACGTGTCATCCGCATATGATGTAACTACAGCATCCGTGTTCAAGTAACGTATTAGATCATTTACATATAAGATGAAGAAGACTGGTGCTAAGATTGAGCCTTGCGGCGTACCAATACATGTTTTGGATCTTATATTTTGAAACGACATTTTTTTGTCATTTTTTATATATAGTTCAGCGTATTGTCGTCTGTTTTTTAAAAAACTTTCAATCCAAAGTAGTGGCACCCCTCTGATTCCGTACGTGTATAATTTTTTTAAGAGTCTGTTGTGGTTCATGCAGGCAAAAGCCTTTGTCACATCACAGAAAATGCCAATCGGAGTTTCCTTGTTTTCTATAGTTTTATGATATTTTAAAAAAAAATTGAATAGCATCTGATGTAAACATATTAGATCTGAAACCAAATTGGCTCGATTTCAGTATGTTACATTTGTTTGTAAATTTTTTTAATCTATCTAAAAAAGAATATTCAAAAATTTTTGAAAAACTTGAGACAATTGAAATTGGTCTGTAATTATTAGGGTCTTCCAACTCACCTTTTTTTGTGAATTGGTACTATTCTTGATAATTTTAGAACCTCAGCAATTGCTTTTATTAGAAAACAAGGAATACAGTCTGGCCCAGCAGAATTTTTTTTTAAGTTTTTTTAGTATTATTGATAATAGCTCTGATTCGTCCATCGGCAGAAGGAACAAACTCTTTGGGTTGTAACTAATCTGTGAAATGTTGTGATTCGACCTAGATTTTTGTGTTAGACATGATATTTTTGAGGGAGCGTCTCTGAATTGCGTATTAAAATAGTTGGCAATTTCGGTAGGATCAGTGATATCCCCTTTATTCGTTTTAAGTTTATATCTGTGAGGCTCATTTATATTTTTTTTTGTTTTCGTTAATAAATGGCCACACGCAACTTTACTTGGATTTTCAGAGTTTAAAATTTTGTTTTGAATAAACATTTGCCGAGTACCTACGTATAATAAGGGCACTGTGGTGTTTTTTTGATTGCAGGTAAGGTACAATTGTTTGAGATTTGGGAAATCTTTTTTTAGAATATTCATAGATTTTAACTTGGCACTGAACAATCTGACTTCGGCATTTAACCCATTTATTATTGTTATTACGGAAACACATGTAAATTTTCTGACCCGTTTTGTAAAACTTTTATTTCTAGTATTGCAATTTAGATTTGATTGAAACAGGATTGTATTGTGATCAGAGATATGATTATCAACAGACTTATACTGAACGGATTGCATATCTGTAAAAATGTGGTCTTAAGATTTTGTCTTCCCTTGTATTTATTCAACTCGACATATTATATGTGTGTAGTAAATTACATAATGTACTGAAATAGTTTATGTCCCTAAATGGATCCACATTGAAGTCTCTCATTAATATCAGATGTCTATTAGACCTAAACAAGTAATCGAAAACTGTATTTAGTTTAAGATAAAATTGATTAAAATCGCTACTTGGTGATCTGTAACAAGTTAGAATAACAGCGTCGGTAGAGCTGTTGGAATATGTATGCCACACCGAACCACATATTTCAAAAACCTTTTCTGTGCAGAATCTAGAAAAATCTATAGACGTTACACATCATTTATTGTCGTTTTTGGACTAAGTCGCGATACGTATAAATAACCTTGTTTTGGAACTATTTGTAGGGTAATTTTGTCTGATTTACCAATTATTGCTTTATTCGGCGTCCGTCTTATGCTTGGTTTGTTTTTACTACTTCTACCCACAAATTTAAATGCGCATTGACGTTGATGTTGTCATTTCGATTTGTGTTCACATCGTTTTTTATTGACTTATTGAAGTCAATGTTCTTAATCGATTCTGCAGTACCTGATTGTTTAGCAAGAACCGGATTTATTTCGTTAACGACTTGTGGCGGTGGCTGTTCCTCATTTTTTGACTATTTAAATTTTTTGACTTCTAAATATTTTACATTTCATTGTTGTATGATGCTGTGCAAGAATAATAAATAAGTAGGTCAATATTTTTTACCAAATGCTGAAACATATTCACCACCCGGTATGGCAGACTTGTTGGATTGATGAAGTGATAATTTTGTTGCAACACTCAAATAAAACCTCATGCAGGTTTAACTGTATACTTTCTGCTTCGAGTTTATTTTTCGCGATTTGCATTTTCGATTACCATTGGAGAAGAAGTGGAGAAGACGTTGCCTTCAATTTTTTTTCAGAAATAAATCATTCGCATTAGTCTTAATCTTAGCCCTTTACGGTAACCAAAATCATTGTAATTGATTTAGTAAATGTGTAAACTTAGTCCAGGCAATGGGGAGTTTCTATTGGCAAAAGGTGAATTGAAATTTGGTGGGATGATAGACATAGATCCCTTATAGTACACCTGAGTTTGCGACCTCAGGAGCTTGCCGATCGAGAGGCGGGGGGTGAAAACTCTGCATCGCGACCATTTTCGGAAAATAGCGGTGGTGTGGTAAGTGCTATCGAAAAAAATTTAAATCAAATATGTAGAGAACAAAATTGTGCACAATTTTAGGTCCATGCATTTGTTGTGTACGACCAATACTTTCTGTTATAGGTTGCGTGAAAGTTGGGGCTTGATTTGCAATTTTAAACAAAATTAAAATTTTATTTCGGATTAAGACGAATATCGCTATCAAACAATTCTGTAATATATTTTTTTTTGAAACCGTAATGTTTTTTTAGTCTGAAGATGTCCGATTTGATACATTTATTCGTGTATAATAAAAGATTAATTTCTTGAAACGCCCCGTTACATACTCTGATACAAGCGTTTTTTAATTATCATTATCTACGGTCAATATTTTCTTATTATTTTTGATCTAGGCGCAAAATTTATTATTTTTGTGCATACATGATACAAGAAAATATAGTTTTCAACTCAAACTTTTGTGAAACGGCCATTTTTGCACTCGCTCTGTGCTAGTGCAGGTAAACCAAAAACGCCATTGGTGTAAAAGTCAGTGCCGGAATGCAAGAGTTTTAGAGTAATTTTGAAAAGAATTGTATAAGTGATTAGTGCATTTTGTGTAAAAAATATAAAAACGACATTGGGAGACGTTATCACTATCTGGACATTCCCAATAAATAAATAATACAGTGAAGGACATCAATGTATTATTTTAAAAACCATATATAAAAAGTAAATCACAGCATAAACTGAAATCGCTGTAAAATAAACGACAGAATTTTGTGCTTGAGCCGTTACTGTTCTGGCACATGGTGGTCGCCATGTCATTTCAACGACATCTACGTCGGAAAACAGTTCCGCAGCCATGTGCGTTGGGTCGTCACAATTTATTTGCAATGATTTATGTTACTTACATTCACTATATTACAAGACATTATGGGCCAAATACAATTGTTGCTTTTGACTGATATCCCGAAAGTGGGACAGACACAAGTATGAAATCTGCTAAAAGAAACCGCCGCTCGAAGAAACACTGCAGCACTGATGTACTTTTCGATGAATCCATGATTTCTACTGTGTCACAAGAAAAATTTTTATTGAACAGCTTCAATAAAAGGCGCCTTATGGCATTGCTGCAGAAAAAGTTGAAAGCTTATAACTACACGGTTAAACAGGCGGCCAAAGACGCGGGTTCATTAATTGTGCAGACTGCCATCAAACTTGCTTCTTCTTTTTTTCTCACTATTGGTTATTGAAGAAGACATAGATTTGTTAGTGTTGTTGACTGCTAAAGCCATAGAGAACCCGAATGTTTATTTCTGCAAGCCGGGGAGAGTGAACAAGAAGGATGTGTTCTATTTGCCTTACAGTTTGCAATATAGCGATGCTGTTGCAAAAAATATAGTATTTGTACATGCCTTTAGTAGATGTGACACTACATCGGCATTGTTCAATCAAGACAAGATTCGATTCTTCAAAACTTTAGAAAAAAACCAACATTAACAGACATGATTCAAGTATTTGACGACCCTAATGCCAAATTAACGGAAGTCGTTGCCGCTGGCGAACTGTTTATATTGAGGCAGTACGGTGCACGAAGCGAACATCGTAAGTTAGACTCTCTCCGATATACGAACTTTGTACAGGCCGTCTCCAAAAATTCGTTCAAACTCGTTTCGATGCCTCCAACATCTAATGCGTGCTATCACCATTCATTGCGTACTTATTGTCAAGTACAAAGCTGGTGGAAAGTTCATAAACCTCCAGAGAATCGTGGATGTCATAGAACTACTGGGACATCCTGCGAAATCATTCCCTACTAGATAACTCCAAGTTTGCAGATTCTGAGGCGAGTCAGTTTTACAACATCGCAAACAACTGAAAATTAAATAAACCCCGATATCAACAGTGGATTTGGTCTCTAAGGGATACCACGTTAAAAAAAAACGCACCGACCAATTCTATCTCAAGGGTGTTGTGGAAACAAATTAAAAATTATATTTTTTTATCATGTATTCACAAAAATAATAAATTTGGCGCCTAGATCAAAAATAATAAGAAAATATTGACCGTAGATAATGATAATTAAAAAATGCTCACATCGGAGTATGTCATATCTTTTATTATATACAACCAAATGTATCAAGTCGGACATCTGCACTTTCAAAAAAATATATTACAAAATTGTTCGATAGAGATATTCGTCTTAATCCGCAATAAAAATATGATTTTTTGAAAATTGCAAATCAACCCCCAACTTTCACGTACTGTAAAGCCGAAAGTATTTGTCGCAGACAAAAAATTTAAGTACCCAAAATTGTGCATAATTTTGTTCTCTACATATTATATTTAAATTTTTTTGATAGTAATTACCACAACAGCAATATTTTCCGAAAAGCGTCGCAAAGCTAAGTTTTTATCCTCCCGCCCCTCGAGCGGTAAGCCCCCGAGGTCGCAAACTCAGGTTTACTATCAGGGGACATATGTTTACTATCCCACCAAATTTAAATTTCTTCCGACCCTTTGCGAATAGAACTCCTTTTTTTGTACCCATTGCTTGGACTAACTATTAATCAAATCAAATTTATTTGTCTTTTTAAAATAACAATGTGATTCGGGTCTTTCACAAACTTTTTAAACTTAAAACTAAATACGAAATTTAACTAAATAAACCTTAACAATCATTTTCTTTTTATCCATATTTGATTCCGTCCATTATTAAATTGTTGTATTTGTCGTTATATCTTCCTTGTCTAATCTTCGTTCTTCTCTCCTGCACCTGGTTATGTTTGTCTTGCGTATCCTCCTCTTTGATAATATGCTTTCCTATCTTCTTTACCTTATTTCACTTTTGTTCCTCTATCTCTTTCTAACATATGTACACATTTTATTCTCTTTTCTGTTTTCCATCTTTTCCTTCAGTTTCAATGCTTTGTTTCCTGTTTGAATTATTAGGCATCCTGGTCTTTTATTAGCTAATCCTAAAGTCCACCTCTTTGAATAACTAATTCCTGTTTCTCTCTTCAACCTTCCATCCCTCTCTTCTCTAAACTTTCAGTACTTGTCTTTTCCTCTCCTCCATCACTTTCCTCCTCTCCAACACTTCCCTCATCCATTGTTTTCCTTCCCCTTTCTCTCCTAGTAGTAACTTCCATTCCTTTTCCTCATCACTCATCCCATATTTATTTTCATTTTCTTCATTACCCATTCTGAACCTTGCAATCATTCTTATTTCATTCATTTCTTTTCCTTCTGTTATGTACCTTGGTGTCTTGTCTGTCATTATTTTTATGTATTTCTTGTTATATTTTCCTTCCTTTATTTTTGCGCTTCTTTCCTGCTTCTGCAATTATTTCATCTTCCATATTCCCCCCCTCTCTTAATCTCTTTATCTCTTCTCTCGCGTATCCCACTCTTTCATAGTATTTTCTTCTTTCTTCTTCCCCATATTTTACCTTCTATGGACTAACTATTATCAACAGAAATAAAAGGTAGTAACAGTTTAAGTTTAAAATAAATCATCCACAGGTACAGTTTTGCATATACAAATACAGGTGACGTGTAGGTAAAAAATGTGTGTATGTCACAATCCTACACTTGTTTTGGCTTAGCTCAATTTGCCAATTATGTGAACCGTAACGTGCGTATGTAAGCTTGGTTTAAAAAATGGTTACGTTGAATACTGTGAAATGTCTCTGATACATCTAAACATAGTGTGTTGTTCAAGGAGCGTAGTTAACAATTATCACCTACTTTTATCTACATTTGGACAAAAATAGTAAATACAGTTATAAAAAGTTCTTACAATGTAATATAACTGTATATATCAACACTGTAACAAAAACATATTTGTTTTAATTAGAAATGTACGCAACTACTTTTTCATGTTCTCTGTTATAGGCATCGGGTTTTCTATGTTGAATAATACTGGAACAAAAAATTTTTCTACACTAAATTACAAAAAAACTTTCATTTTCCACAGAAAACTTAATTAATTGAATCGGTCTATTATTCCTGGCGCTACAAGTTGATTTTGTGTGGGCATTTGTGTGCCTCTGACACAATGCGTGACAGGCATACATATCATAATCCCAAGTAGGTTCGAAATGAACCCCATTCAATGTAAATTCGACAAAAAAAAGTTACAACGCTTACAGTTATTTAAAAAATCGTGAAATATTTCTTAATAAACACCGTGTTGTTGCTGTTCGCATACATCGTGTGCCATTAATCAGAGAAGCAGTGTTTACTGTGTCCGTCCGCCCCATTACAATACCTGACAAACCTAACACGCCCGCCTTTAATTACGAACCCACCGACCCTTGTAAATAATTTTTGTCGTTTACATTACTAAACAATAACTTTAATTAAGGCACTGTCGATCAATCTAATTTTTTGTCCGAAATCGACTCCATTAAATCCTTTATCTCGTATAATTAACAAACAATTTGCTGAGGTTCGTTTGTCTGTGTGTGTGACGATAAAATCTTGCGTTAAATTATAAGCTGGAATTGTTATGACCAGTTGTCAGTGTAAATGACGGTGTAAGCTGAGTGGAACGGCAGTAAAATACTGAATAAATGTACGCCCACCATCACATACAGATAACTGTCAAGTATCACTTCATTGGTATTTACAAACGTAATGAGGCTGTTTAATGATAACAACAGTCGTACAATTTAACGTGGGAAAAGGACACTAACTTCAATTAACTAAATCCAACGCTACCGGTAGCAAATTGCGCATTTCTGCCACCGTGACAATAATTTATTGCGATGAATGTACATAATTTTTTTTTACGAGAAACATCCTATTTAAACATCTTTAGAAATTTCATTTACAATAAATTTTGGTTCGATTATAAAAATGCACGTGCATCTTAGCATGGTTATTACAACATAATTCTAGCAGCCAAAAGCAATTTAATTTTTCCTTTTTTTTAATAATGTGTTTTTGGATATTTTTGTAGCCTAAGATGTTTTGTTTGATTTCAAGTAACTATAACAGTAAGAGTATAATATATTTTGTATAGGTAGCTTATACAGTGACCGGCAAAGAGTTTGCATCAAATGCGAAAAATTTTTGTAATTGAGATATCCGAAAATTTCTTGTAGCAAATGAATTCAGCATATCGAATGACAAATGTCATGTGACCACTGTCATGGCAGCAATTTTAAAAATATTCCTTAAATATGTAAAAAGTGAGGTTAGATGACAAGATATTGAAAAGTGCCTAAGAGAAAAGTTGTTCAGAATTAGATTATACGTCGATGTGCACAGATAATAACAACTTTTCAAAAATATCAGTTATCTGGCATTTTTTTTCGGAAATATCAAGAAAAAAAATTGTTTGCGTTTAATTTGCATAAAACACAATAAAACCAACAAATAAACTTCACAATCCAGCAATTTTTATTTATTAGTCTACCAATGGACGGTAAAGAACAAAAAACATTGTTTTTTTAGGATGGCAATGGCCTACAGAAAACAAAAGGTTGAAATTACAAATTTTGAATGATTTTAAAATAGTCCTAAAATAATCAATTCTTCCAGTCTAAGCCCAATTTAAACAATTTTTACAATATTGACTGGATAATAAGCTCATACAAAAACATACAAAAAATTTCCGGAAAAAATGCCGGAAAACTAATATTTTTTAAAAGTCGTTATTTTCTTTTGAAAATTTGCACATAGCCGTATAATCTAATTCTGAACAACTTTTTTCTTAGGCATTTTTCAATATCTTGTCATCTAATCTCACTTTCGACATATTTAAGAAATATTTTTTAAACTTGCCGCCATGACAGTAGTCACATGACATTTGTCAAAGTGCTTTTTTGTCCTTTGATATGCTGAATTTATTTGCCAAAAGAAATTTTTGATATCTCAATTACAAAAATTTTTCCCATTTGATACAAATTCTTTGCCAGTCACTGTATAAGAAATAACAAAAAAATCTTATGGGATTGGACTATTTCGAAATTGTAACCGTAGTTGCCCATGTTTCGCCATCTATCGTAATAAGCTTCATCAAGGCAAGAAACTTGAAACAAGCTAGAAGAAAGACGAAGAAGTCAGACTTTAGTTTAGAATCTGACTTGGTTGAAAAGTTGATTACCTGATTTTTAGAAGTCTACTTTAAACTCTCGTTTGTTTGTAATAAGTTCCTCGCTCTAATGGAAGCATTGACACGTTCAAAATGTTAACCGTAGTTGCCAACGGAAGACGTTTTGGTTTTAACAATGACACCGACAGTGAAAACCTCAATTCTTACGAAAACCTTCTAATCGGTGTAAATAAATAGGCTCATTCCACAGTTATAAGATAAACTAATGTCAAAATTATAGTATGACCCTACTTTAAGCCATTGAGATAAAAGTTAGTCCAGGAAGAATTAGAATGACTCATTTTGTAATGGTTTAATAGTAAGCTTCACTTATAAAAATTTTCCTTTCTATTTGCTTTATTTGTAGTATTGTAAAGTTAGTAAGATGTTTTTTTGCTATTGTTGTAATCTTATAACCTTCGCCTTATAATCCTTTGTGAAACTTAATGTTGTTTTAAATTTCCCATTGTGTAACACTGTTTGTTCCAGTAGGATTTTAACTTGAAGCTGTACGGTCTCGGGCGCCAGATTTATATAAAAAAGTGTATTTTCCTACGCCGGTTGCGATCGGGTAGCTTTAGTGAAGAAATATCCAGGGTTTCACTTAATTGAAAGGTGCTGGTGCTAAGGAAATATAACTACCAGGTAGCAACTACGGATCTGTCAGGCGGGAGTTCGGAACAGATGTTCAAAGCAGACGGCGTATTCGGGGTGCGGGAGACCCCGTTGACGTCGAAACAACGTAACGTCTACGTCAACAAGGGCTGAGAGTGATGACGTACTTGAGGGGCAAAACCACGTTACCACAAGCATTGTACCAGGACGGAGGGGAGGAATGACCACGAACAACGTCAAGTCAACGAGGGCTGTGGAAGATGGCGTACTTGGGGTGCAAAACTACGTTACCACAAGCACAGCACTGGGGCATCCAAGAACAAGGGGAGAAGGAGATGGAATCGGTACGAAAAGGCGGTTGAGTTGCTTACCTATTTTTGAATCAGTTCTTGTTGGTTGAACTGGTTATCAACTTATTTAAAATCCATTTGTACGTCCTAATATAAGACGTTTCCAAAAAGAATACCTACTCATAGCCTTAGATTACTGATTTCCCGGTCATTCTCAATGCACGGGAATTTCTATTTCCCGCACTACAGTGTTTTTGGCTTCCGAGGAAATTTTTGTTAGGTTGGTATTAGTTGACAACGCACAGCAAATTATCAAGCAATAGGCGGGACAGTGCTACAAATTCAAATTTCTTGTAAAGCACAAAAAACTAAGCAGCTGTAAATTTATTTATTTATGAATAATTACTCGTTGCAAAAAATAATATACCTACCAAACTTTTCGAGAAGAAATTTTCCGCATTCGCACTAATGCCGCAATCTCTACGGTCGTGACGCAAACAAAGTGCTCATGGGGGAAATTTATCTTCCCGAACTTGTTAGGTAAATAATTATTATGATTCTTGGGATAGAATTTAAACCACATGTTTTTGAATATTTAGATGATGTACCTAACTAGATTATTAAGTTTGGTTTTTTTATTTACTTTAATAATTTGACCAAGATAAACAAATTTGTATACAGTCTCTAAATTTACATTATTAATGTCTATTTTTCTCAAGTCATTTGAATTTGTCATTACCTTGGTTTTTAACATGTTAATTTTAAGGCCTGATGCCCTAGATATCTGTGTTACCATATCCTGCAATTCCTTAAAGTCTGTTTTTATGAGCACTATGTCGTACGCATATCTGAGGTCCCAGCGTAAAAAGTTTCGGAGAGATGACATCTCTCATAATATTGGTTTTGTCGTATCTCTGTTTACTTGAACGGTCATAGTCGCCTTTTTGTATATGTTGTGTATTATAGTTTTGTAGCAAGAATTGATACGGCAGTTATTCATGGCTCTTTCTATAGCCCATAACTCAACGCTATCGAAAGCTTTTTCGTAATTTATGAAGGTAAGATATAGGTTTAAATGATATTCATTTGTCATTTCAATTAATGTTTTTATTGTTAGTAAATGGTTTGTTGTGCTGTAGCTTTTTTTAAACCACGCTTGTTTCTTCATAGATTGGTAAAAGTTAAAGTTGGGGTGAAAACCTTTTAGATTATTAGACGGTTGGTTAGTTACACTCAATTCACTTCTCTGGGTAACCCAATCCTGACTATTAAAACATTTCCTTCGATTTTGAAATTGGTTAAAAGTTTGAAACTTCATATGTCAAATGGCCATTTGAGATAATAGTAAGACGATGAATGAAATAAGAAAGTATTCAAAATCAGAGAAAAATGCTCTGGTCGTCATGTCTCCAATAAAATTTTGATTACTATAGAAGAATTCATTCAATTTAGTTCCAACAACTGGGCATTTGTTTCTTCATATGTCAAATGGCCATTTGAGATAATAGTAAAACGATGAATGAAATAAGAGAGATAGTGTATTCAAAAACAGAGAAAAAAAAATTACAAACAGTACCCAAAGCTGAAACAAGCTTTAGCGCGATTTAATGTTGATTTGATTTTTGACGAAAAACTGTAACTTTTCTACACGTTTATTAGTAGTTGCGTTAGTGTCAGGACATTTTTTAATAATTTAAGAACATAGGAGTTATTTGAAAATCTGTAAGGACTTCATCCGATTGATCTTGGTAGAACTGTAGAAGCCACAAAAATTCTACTGGACTGTATGACGGTCATTTTTAGTTATTATTACGTTTTAGCGAAATAGTCTTTATTTTTGGGAGATGAATTCTTGTTTACATACGGTTCTACTCCTGCGGGTTATGCAACTCAATTAACGCAGTGGCTTTCGTTTGTTATCGGACGCACCCGAAGTAGGTTCTTGTTTGTCTTCTTTTTCTCAATCTTGGTGTGATGCACAGTCTTTTTTGAAACCTGGTTTTTAAAGTTATTGCATGTGTTCTAAAATTAGTACTTCCAGAGGCATTGTCTTTAGTCGAACACGTTTAACACTGGATAAAACCTAATGAGGTTTAACTTAACAAAACACTGAATACCCCGGAAACTGTTTCAAACTTTTGTACACTTCATTTAGAAGCCGTGAGTTACGATGTTTTATCTTGTCTCTTAACGGTCATCCTGTTTTTTTATAGAGGTTTAATTTGATCCCTACAATTAATGACTTTGATGTCTTCGAATGTTAGTATGTATGTTCGAAGTCACAAGTGGTAAACGAAAAGCTTATAAAATATATTTATATGTCTTTATGGTAACAGTTTGTTTGCGTCTGTATCCTGAGACCCTACTATTTAGGATGTATCTCTTTAGTGTAAGTGGCGCCCGTTTCGGTTTGAAGTATTTCTAATATCAAATTTTTTTAAATTGCCCACGACCCTTTTGACTGTAGTTAGACGGTGTTACATCAAAGCGAATAAGAATTATTCTCTATAGATCTTTATTACCTTATTCAAATAAAGTGTCACAACTGGATGGGTTTAAAAAAGTAGAACATTGTGATTCCTTTACGTTTTTCAAAATTCTAAACCTCTATTGTTGTATGGCAGATATGATCATCACCATCCGCCACCACAACATTAGGAGAGGTCTTGGATTAATGCAGTAAAATAAGTTAAATAATTTAAAAAACCATTCACATTTTATGTATCATTTTTATAGCCCAAATGCTTTAGTGACAGGTGGTACTTAATCCGTGAACTAATCATTTAATCATTTTTTTTGGTAAAGAGTGTATGTGTTCATTCAATTTTTGAGGTCGAGCTTTAATGTATTTTCTGAAATTTTCTGACTTTTGAAAAACTAATTAATCTATTCATTTGCAATATTTCAAAATAATTTTTCATTCTAGGATTTTAACGGGTAATTGCCACCTCTATTTAGCACAATAAAAATATTTGCATAAAAATATTAAACTAATTATCAAAAATATTTACATAACCAATAATTATGCGAGGGGTGATAATCGATAGACCCTTTTATTGAAAGGCAGAATTTTTATGGAAACTGCAAAAAATCTAGGTTTGGATATTTGTAGTTTGGTTCGAAGTCTTCCCTTACAATAAAAAGGTTTACCGTTTATTGTCTTGGCATAATTATTTGATAACTCCTAATTGAAGCAAGAAACAAAATACTACTTACTACTAATATTGCTCAATTTCAACATCTATTATTAAATGAAACGTGAATAAAAATTTACTCTGCAGATAATCTTGATGGCAAATTCAATTTATTCATTACTAGATTTACAGAAATTTTTAATAATGCGTTTCCAATCGAACGAATAAAAGTGACTAAGAAAAATTTTAAAAAGAAGCCATGGTTATCAAAAGAGATCATAAATAGAGGCATTTTTCTTAGAGATCTTTTTCAAATTTGTAGTGAGCCAAGTGATCAAAATTTCCTTCATATTTATAAATCCCTGGTAGTCAAGCATAAGAAGGAAATTTCCTTAGTTAAAAAGCAATTTAATAATAAAAAGTACTTTAATGCTACAAATAAATCAAAGATGGCATGGAAGATTATTGCTCATGATGTGAATACTAATAAAAAGGCGTCTTACCCAACTACTTTTTGTGATAATTCAGGAAATCTTATTTCTGACTACAATTTGGCAGCTAACGTATTCAATGATTTTTTTGTAAAATCCTTTGACGGCGCTGCAAATAATAAGCATTCTGACAAATATTGTAAAGCTTCTTATGATGAAATGATTTTGGATCCAATTACATTACCTGAAGTTTGTACAATCATACGTAAAAGTTGTAATAAGAATTCTTCTGGAATTGACGGCATACCCTGCTTTCTTTTAAAACATGCTGAAAATTATATTGCTCATATACTGACCAAACTTATCAATGACTCCTTTAGAGAAAACATTTTCCTAGTAATCTAAAAACTGCTCTTGTTGTGCCCGTATACAAGAAAAATGATAAATGCAAACTACAGAGCGATCTCTATTTTATCGGTCTTTTCAAAGATTTTTGAAAAGCTTTTATCTACGACTTATTCAGTATTTGAACACCAACAAAATTATTTCAGCCCAACAATTTGGTTTCCGGGCAGGTTTCTCTACTGAACTTGCTTCCGTGGCTGTTACAACTGAAATTATCAAAAAATTGAATTAAAGTTAAAAGTAGGAGGTATTTTTTATGATTTTACGCAAGCTTTTGACTCGGTCTCCCACCGTATTTTATTAAATAAATTGGCTCAGAATGGTATAACTGGTGACGCACTTTCGTGGATAGCTTCATACCTCACAAACCGTTCTCAAAAGTAGTCCTAAGAATAGAACCAGGTCGGGAATTTCACTCTCAACAGCTTGACCTTTGCAATGGTGTACCTCAAGGTAGTGTTCTTGGACCGGTTCTATTTCTAGTATTTATAAATGATATTTTTAAGAAATTTTGCGCTGATTACACCATTTTGTATGCCGATGACACATCGGTTATTTTATCGGCAGACTCGTACAATGAGTTAAGTTTAAAAGTCAACAATTGTATGAGATCAATGCAAGACTATTGCGCCGTTAATAGCCTTAAATTAAATATAAGTAAATTTTCTGCTAACTATTGTTCTTCCAGCTTGTTAGTAAGATTCAATGGAAAAAGCGTACCTAATAATTTTTTTGTCAAATTTCTGGGAATACAGATGGATCAGAATATGACCTGGTTTGATCAAATAAGTAAACTGACAAAGGTATTATCGTTGCAATGTTTTGTATTGAGTTGACTCAGGCAGGTTGTAACTATGGATATATTGCTTTCTTACTATAAACGGGATGTTCCCGTTATCTGAATGAATTATTTTTAGTGCAAAAACAAATTGTTCGTACAATAACGTTTAAGAAGTTTAGAACGTCGTGTAAAAGAATATTTTCTGAGCTCAGTATCTTAACTTTACCTTGTATTTACATTTTTAGGCTATTGTGTACGTTAAAACACATATAAATGATTTTTCTACAGCTGGTGACAATGAGCGATACCACTTTCGATTCGGATACAATATTAATATTACCTGCCACAGGTTAGCGTTAACTAGTAATAGTTCCTACATTCTACCAATTAAATTATTCAACCATTTACCTCTGAAGCTAAAAATTTGAGCAATATTAAACATTTTAAAAGGCAATTACAAGTTGTGCTGTCAAAAAAAGCGTTTTATTCTGTACAAGAGTACCTCAGTTGTGACATAAACTTTGACAATTTTGTTTAATGTTTGTTATATCTGAATGTAATGTTAGTATTATGTTTATGATGTTGTTTATTTATTTAACTATTTTATCTATATATATATTTGACTGTTTCCTATACACTGTTTGTGTCTCTAAGGAATAAATTATTATTATTATTATTACTTGTGGCTTTACACATCCTAAGTAATTATTTATTTAGAGTATAGATACATTGAGTGTTAAACACAATGTGATGGGTTAATGGCCTTTCTCATTAAAATTAGTTATGATAACTTTGGTGAAATTATATTCAAGTTTTATTCATAAAATAAAATTTAAAGTAATTATTTTGTGTAAAAGCTAAATAGTTATCTAGTATTGTCTATAAGTTTTTTTATTGTGACTTTTCTTTTACTTTCACCTCATACCGAGCATGAAATTGACTTTGGGCAGAGGTGTTTAACCTAATCTTTTTAACTACATAGTGGGTAATAGAATAGAGCTTCATAAGGGAGGTGATCCAGGGTATCGTCGTTGAAAAGGTTTTTGGGAGGGAAATGAAACCAAGTAATTATCAGGTTAAGCGAATGTATAGTCCAAAGTTATCAATATTTTAACTTCTATTGTTAATTGTATTTTACTTTTTTCAATTATCATCATTTTGAAAACTCTAATAGCGGCAATCGCATTCAATAATACGATTAACGTAAATAAATCAAGTGAAAGTTACTGATAGTAATTTTAGAGTTGAAAAGTCTACGAACTAAAAAATTGCTTAATATATTTTGTACTTCAACAATATCCAATTTAACATTGAAAGAAAACTTTGAATCTTGAATTTTTTTTTTAATGAAAACAACTTCTTCAAATAATATTTTTTGATATTTACTGAACTAAGGGCACTTTACTCTTTGACTCAAAATCAAATTTTCGAATGCACCTCGTATATTACGCGTTTTTCGCCACATTTTGTTAGTGCTTTTTTAGTTTTAGGGGATGCACAAACTTTTATAAAGAATAACTTTTTATCGAAAACCCATAATAAAGAAGTTTCCCATTTGGGTGCGGACTTTGGGGATGACACTGTACATAAAATTCTCTTTGTCACAATGTTTGTCCTCGAACTCCTCCAAAACGGCTCAAACAATTTTAATGAAGTTTTGTATATGTATGTGGTAGGTCTGAGAATAGGTTTTTATCTATTTTTTATGCTCATAAGTGCAATTGTTTAATAAATATTAAGAATTTATTAATTTTCAACCTCGGTCGATAACTGTGTAAGTGATAATTGATTAGTTATCCCCACCAGTTGATATCATAATCATTCAAATAACGTATGAGATAGAAAAGAATATTCTACCAGTGTTTGGCCCACGGTCCGTATAGTAACTGCCGGCCCGCCAGCCCTGGCCAATGGGAGCGCTTCCTACACAAGCCACGCCAACGTTACTGACGGGAGAAACTGACGAGTCTCCTGAAAGCGTTCTATGGATATCTTGCCAACCGGTGTAAATAAGAAGAAATAATAGTATTGTTTACTTAACGTACATACATTATAGTATTCTGTAAATATTATAACATTATGTAATTTTACCGGTTTAACCCTTCGGTACTCGCGTGGGATACATCGGTATCCCATGCCTATTTAGAGTGCGCATGTTTGGTAGTGGGAGGTGTGGTACGCATTTGGTTCTAGCTAATCCTACAGAACAGTTCATTTTAACAGATGACAGGGTGCGTTTACAGTTATTTCATTCTATTTTTGTTTTTGTTGTGATTTGTGTACGGGGATACAAGTGTATCCCGTGCGAGCGCTCAAGTTTATATTTTGTTCGAATAATTTTTGTTTGATATTTGGCTGTTTTTGTAAAACTCTTATTAAAAAGTGCATTTTAATTACAAAACTTGGGTAGTAAAGATCCTAAGCAATGGGAACTTTGGCTTAAAGAAATTCTGGAAGAGCCAGTATTAGGTGAAATTGAGCCTGATGAAGATGAAGACGACTGCTGCAAAGAAAGTAACCACAATTCAGAGTCTGAAGAAAGCGTTAGCGAAGATATTGCATTAGACGATAATTTTCAAGATGATAGAGTCCCGTATTACTTAGGAAAAGATAAGATGACTAAGTGGAGTAAAGTATGTCCACCAATATCTAGAACAAGGAAGCACAATATATTCCAAAATAAACCAGGTCCCGTGAAAAAAGCTGCCATTGCTAAGACTGTTTTAGAATGCTTTGAAGTATTTTTTAACGAAAACATTATTCATACTACCACCCAGTCAACTAATGTATATATTGATTCAATAACCGGAGAATATCAACGTGACAAAGATTCAAGACCAACAGATACATGTGAAATACGAGCATTGCTAGGACTGTTGTACATATTAGGAGTTTGTAAGTCTGGTAGGCAGAATATAGTAGATTTTTGGAGAACGGATGGTACTGGCATGGATGTAATTTATTGCACAATGTTTTACAATCGATTTCGCTTCTTACTACGTTGCTTAAGGTTTGACAATAAGAATATACGCGAAGAAAAAAAGCAAACAGATAAACTGGCGGCAATAAGAGATGTTTTTGAAACATTTGTGAAAAACTGTAGGGAATCAGTCGTTTCAGGACCAGAATTAACAATCGACGAACAATTACTTGCTTTTAGAGGTAGATGCCCATTCAGGCAATATATTCCTTCAAAGCCTGCAAAATATGGTGTTAAGGTTTTTGCTTTGGTTGATTCAAATAATATGTACACGGTAAACATGGAGATATACGCCGGAACACAACCTGAAGGCCCATTTCGCAAGTCAAACAGTCCAGGTGATGTTGTAAAACGTCTGGTAGAATGTGTAAGGGCACCTACAGGAATATAACGATGGATAATTGGTTTTCCAGTTTTCAACTGGCCATTGATCTGAAAAATGACATGAAACTTACCATGTTGGGAACCCTGAGAAAAACAAAAAGAGATACCAATTGAATTTGTTAACGTGGCAGGTAGGCCAGAAAAAGTTGTCAATTCGCCTTCCATAAAGATTGCACTTTAGTTTCATACATTCCAAAGAAAAAAGAAATGTATTGGTGCTATCTACTACTCACACAGACGACAAAATTGATTTTGAATCGGGAAAGCCTATGATGATTGTAGATTACAATAATGCCAAATATGGTGTTGATGTCGTGCATCAGATGTGTGGAAATTATAACGTTTCAAGAAATAGCAGAAGATGGCCGCTTACCATTTTCTTTCATATGATGAATACATGCGGTATAAATGCTCCAGTACTATATCAGGCGAATAATCCTGACATTTCGGTTGTTCGTCGCGAATTTTTGCGTGCCCTGTCTCTAGATTTGCTTAAACCACAAATTAATAGGAGGTATTACTTACAATCAGTTCCTAGACAGCTAAAACAAAAATGCCAATTTATTCTTGGCATTGAAGAAGCTTCAACTTCCTCAGTAAATGACAGTGAACCAAAGCCAAAAAGAAATAAAGTTGGAAATGGGAGATGCTATGTGTGCCCACGGAAGAAAGATAAGCGTACAAGGAACGTTTGTTCTATATGCAATAAGTGGGTATGTCAAGAACATGGTCAAATTTTGCCTCTTCGTTGTATAAATTGTACTGAAACATAGTTTTTTTTTTATTTGTCAGATTAACTATTAGTTTATCTTATTTGATTATTACTTTTGTTTACTTCATTTGAATACAGGCTAATTGTACAAAAAATGTTATTTTATTACTTTTGTCCTCTGAATATCCCACTTAATTTCATAGGGATACAAATGTATCCCGCGCGACCGACAATGTAACATAACGCTCCGCGAGTACTGCAGGGTTAAAAGGTGAATAAATATGAAAATGTTATAAAATTGTTAAAATACAACAAAAACGCTCAATTTGCCACTTTTTAGCCGTTTTTCGTCGCACAGTGGTGTGCATGTTTCTGAGGAGGTCGAAATGTACTGCTAACAATTCTTTAATTTGCCGTAGCGAAGCGCGGCGGGACGGCTAATAGTACTATAAATTTTTTTAATATATGAAAATGCAAAAAAAATTCTAATAAAAGTTGTACCTAAGATCTTAAGCTACAACTGTTATTTGACAAATTTTTTAAAACACATTATACTGATGTATTTCTTTATATTTCCAGGAAAAAAATGTTATTTAAACGGTAAGTAATATATAATTTTTAACATAAGAGTGTGGTTCAATCAATATGATCAACATTTTTTTCACTACAATTTTTGGTATTTGTTATAATATGATTTTTGTTTTAGATTGCAATAATAGATTAACTACGAGTATGTCTTTCTTTTATTTAGATCATTAACATACTATATACATCATAAACAAAGCCGTGTTGGCTCTCGGCATTCCCGCAGCATTCTCACCTGCTTTTTACCTCATTTTTCATGGCTCCATTATAAATTCAGATAACATTGGTTACGTTCTCACTATATGTAACCGCTACAAGAAATATTTATTTATGTGTTCGTGAATTTTATTAAAATAAGAAGCGTTTTTACACAATTTATATTTAATAATGAAGAATTGTAAAACAAAATAATCATTCATAAGTAGCTATGAAAAATACTTCAATTTTAAAATTTCTATAATAAATAATGTTGATTTAGTAATTTTCAATACTATATTTCTATCTGATATTGCCTTGCGCATGCGTAGTAGTAAAAAAATACTTCTTTGAGAATCAACTGTATATTTGTTACAAATTAAGATATGTATTAAAAAACATAATCTACATCTTGGCTTTAAAACTTTTTTTCATATTTTTTTGTTTAAAGAAGTTTTAAACAATTATAAATTGTAATAATATGCATTTTTTTTTAAATCGCAGGTCAAATCACTTGGGGAAAGTGTTTTAACCTGATAGAATACGTTTTTAACAATCTAATTACAGAATTTCATCAATTTAATTTTTTTCTACTCAAATGTGTATAGTATATATTATATTATATCACGTTGTACTATAAATACACGAGCGAGTTTTTTTTCTCTTGCCTACCTATTAAAGTAGTGAAAAAAGTTATTGAACAAAAATGAATTTTTTGCGAGGAAAAAATGTGTTGCATGAAGTCTTTTAAAAGAAAATGGGGAACTATTGTTTGTATAAATCACTATTTACTATATTTCCATTCAATGATTATGCTTAATTTAAGAACCTATTCTGATAAAGAAGTTTAATTTTGAAAATATTTTTTAGCCACTTTTTATTATTTGTGTTATTGACTAAATAATAACAGAAAATAAAATTTTAATTTACAAAATAATGACGTTACTATAAAAAGAATGTGCTGTAAGATAACAAATAGTTTATCTATAATTTTATTGATATGTCACAGGTGTTGCACTTTATTTGAATTCATGTTGTATCGGGTCCTTGTAAAACAGTGCTTAGATTATATCGTGCCGTGCGTCTTTCTCTAAAATTGTTACAATTTTGAATTTGAAAACCGTAAATTGTGCAAAAAATAGTGTTGTGCCAAAGACAATGGAGACAAACTTGAAGAAGTAAAAGATGCGCAAAGATTTGAAAGTATGTACTTTTTTTTAAATTAAGTTAGGTTTCTTAAAAGTTTTTATTTTGTTTTGCGTTCTTTAATCTATACACTGTAGTATCTACCGACCTGCTTTTTATTAAACATTTTTTTGTTACAGATCTATTTTTCTGAGAATCCAAGTCCAAGTAAGTTCTTACCATTTTAAAACTTTTATACCCTTTACACTGTATTCGTTTTTTTTTAAATTGTTATAAATATTTAATGAAAATTTAAAAATAATGAAAGTAGAAGATTTTATAAAAATGTACTTTAAAAATTCCATTTATAATAGATTCTACTTGCCTAGGTGTGAATTTTATTTATGTAAGCCTTGGGGTCATTGGCACAAAATTGGTTAATTCGTCTGTTCACGGCATTTATGTTACGTCATTACATGCCGCAGTTAATAATCATAACTTTATTATTGGTTATTCTAACAGTTTATTAAATATAAATAATAATTTCCATGTAAGAATTGAGGCTTCCACGGCCAGAGTCATTGTTGAAACAAAAACGTCTTCCGGGATTGGACCTTGTTGAAAAGGTAACCTTAGTTGCCAACGTTTTAAGGGACTTCATCAAAGCGAGAAACTTGGAATAAAGAAAAGAAAGTTTAAGTTTACTATGTGACCCTGCTCCTAAGATTAAACGCGAAGTTATTAAAATGATCAAATCTTCTAATCTATTTCTTGAGACTCAGCGACGACTGCTACTTCCAAACCTCCTTGTCTATACACGGTGGTGCTTTTGAAAACGGGATTTAGCATTGTGAACTGGGTTTTTTCGAATTCCTGCTCGCCCTTTCAAGTGACAAAATGGTTTTGGTATCAAAACGCAGCTAAAATTATTGCGCATAGCGCTCGCTATCAGAAATCAGCTGAATTACACGATCTTTTTAAAATTCATCAATAAAAATTAGTAATTTTTGATGTTCAAGATGAATCAGTAATGCGTTGCCTAAGCAACTATGACGTTCCTACGTTTTGACAATTATTAATAAAAGTCCTAACAATTCAAGTTGATTCGAACAAAGAAATAGAGTTTTATAGTGAAAACCTACTACACTGTACTTTATTTTGATACCAAAACCATTAACCTATGACCCGTTTTCAAAAACACCACCCTGTATGTTCTTCGAAAAATTCACAAACAACCTTTTCGGCCCATTGTTAGTATAATTCAATCTCCTACTTACAAATTAGCCAAATTTTTATCAAAAATTTGTAGGTAACACATCTTCACACATTTTAAACGCTTACCATTTCATTCAACGTTTAGATGATTTGAAGGTAACTCACGATGATCTACTTGTTAGTTTTGATGTTACTTGATTGTTTACAAAAGTTCCCGTCAAAGATTCCTTCGTAATTATCAAACAAATATTATCTCAACATGGTAATGTTGATGATTAATTTATTATTTGTCCTCATTGTCGTCTTTCTTTAGATACGTTTCTTGAGCTACTGAATAATCAACATACTGACATCAAGTTTGCTATAAAAATTGAAAAAAATTATTGTCTTCCTTTCCTTGACGTACTTGTCACTCGAAAACCCAAAGGTGGTCTTTACACCATCATCTTGTTCAAAAAAGATCTGCTGTTGAATCCTTAGTTTTTTGAGTATTTTCTACTTGTCAACCAGCAATCTCAATTTGAAACTGCGTCGACTAACTAATACTCTGATTGCAAGCGGTTATAGCAAACAAGTTATCCAAAAAGTCATTAAACGTCACTCCCATATTCGACCTCAAGGATTAAAAGAGATTTCTTTTACCTCTTCAGAAACAATTCCAGTCTTTCTCCTTTACATTCACAAGGTTACTGATAGAATAGGCAAACTTCTTCAAAAAACAACTCTTTCTTCTTAAGGTGTATATCGCATTCCTTGTACATGTGGTTATTGTGCATGTACATAGGCGAAACTGGTCGCTCTATTAGTACACGTATTTCGGAACACCGAGGTTAACGACCAGTGACGTTTTATCTTCTATATATACGAAGGTATTTCTCTAATTACTTAGACTTGTATTGGTCTAGAATTTGGCTTAGTTGACAACTTGATTACCTCACTTTTAGTTATCTACCTTAAACTTTCTTTTGTTTGTTTCAAGTTTCTCGCCCTTAAGGAGCCCTTTAGAAACGTTGGCAACCCCGGTTAACTTTTCGACACAAACCAATTCCGGAAGACGATTTTGTTTCAACAATAATTTCCATAGTTGTCTATTGATACAGGAAATTCCTTTTGCTTAGTAAGTGTTTAAATTTTAAGTTGTCATATTTTGTTATTAATAAATATATTTTTATAAAATTTCGGCCACAGCTATTTGAAACAACATCATGTGGCGTAGATTTTTTTAAATACAAAAATGGTTAATAAAAATCCTTTACTTTGGTCTACAAAGAAGTATCTTTTCCCGAAAATTAAAATAAACATTTAAAATTTTATCTTTTGCAACATTTAAAAAAAATGGTTGAAATCGGTTAACAACTTCAAATTTAACAAAAGTGTTTCCGATCTAAATGAGTCACATTTAGGATCAGTCAAAGTCGTCAAATTAATTGGTTTTGTCTAATTTTGACAGGTGAGTCAACTGCAAGAGGTCTTGCAACTTTAATTCATGTATTTGCAAAGAATTACCATCACCATATTCCCTATATAATAATTGGGAACTATATTTAAATTTAAATCGAACTTCCTTGTTTTTATTAAAACTATTTGTTATTAGTTTTATTATTATTATTATTATATCAATGTTTTATTATACAGTAAGAGTGTAAAGTCTGGAACTATCGCAAAAATTCTTTTAATAATCGTTTTTGAAAAAAATCCTCAAACACGAAAATTTTTATCTTAAACATTTTACTGTAATTGTCACTAAAGAAGATCGTCTCTTGTTTTTTTAATATGACGTAAGCGATAATTTTTTTTTAATGAAAACCCTAAAAAGTATGATACTTATTTTGAAATATTCGAGATAATTGCTTAAAGTTTTAAAACCAAAAGTCTATTAACATTAAAAAATTCCAAGTTTTAATAAAAAAAAAACAAGTAACAATGTGGCAGTGACTTTTCATTTTCTGAAGACTATACACCAGTACTATTTTCTTTCATTATTTCAGTGGCAGAATTTTGTTTTTTTTAATATATCGAATAATTAGTATGTGCTTATAATATTGATAAACATTTACAATTATTATACATGTTATAATTTATATCAATTCGCGTTGAATGACAACTTACAACTGAACTCAAAAACTACACGACTACGTTTTTATAGTTCTAGAATAATTGTAGAAGAAAACGAAGGTTCTAGATTTGTCGATCATTGTTACCAATTTACTGAAAGAAAGCGGTTTGGCTTTAGAAACGGTATTAGAAATATCTAAAATTGCAGAAATTACAAAAATTGAATGAGATGTTTAAAAAAATTATGCTTGAGATCATCCAACCCAAAAGCTTGACTTATACACAAGAAAGAACTTTACAAATGTGTAGACGTCACCGACACTTTAATTTTTTTGTGTTTATTTTTTAACCAATCTTGAGTAAATATCAGGGAGATAGTATGAGAAAAGTGTGTCACATCACAATTCCTTTTTGTCGCACGAAGAAAAAGTTTGCAGACCTACTGCAATTGTCCTGTGATACTTGTTTTTTGATATTGCAAGAATAAATATTGGGATAGCTAAAAATTTGTCGATTCACAACGTTTCGCACACAAACTTCAGTTTTACATATTAATTTCCTTTAAAATTTAGTTTCTGATAACTCTATCTTGATTATTTGAAGAGGTTTTGCTTTTCTAAAACAAATATGCTACACTTCTAGGTAGTTTTAAGTTAATTTTTGAAAATATTTTCTATTCGACCTTTATCTTGAAGGTTTCGTTGCAACAAGGAGATTATTAGAGTGTCAATTGAAACGAGAAGACTCAGACCAAACTTACTGAGTGTTTCTGTCTCCAAAACATTTATTTTCTTCCAGGAAAGTTTCGTTTTTTAGTAAAAATATGTATCTAAACAAACAATAAAATTCGTTTAATGATTGACTAGGTAACAATTTATAGACATTTTCAGGGGTCGTGAATCATAAATAAGTATGCAGAATTCCAAATTTACAAAGTCATGTGACGTCACTCCGCGTTGGTGCATTGAACTTTAAATTACAAATAATTCCAAAACCGTACATTGAAACA
The DNA here is from genome assembly GCA_030710515.1 of Abscondita cerata. Classification (NCBI taxonomy): domain Eukaryota; kingdom Metazoa; phylum Arthropoda; class Insecta; order Coleoptera; family Lampyridae; genus Abscondita; species Abscondita cerata. The sequence continues at coordinate 837,328 of JALBCR010002274.1, read as the reverse complement.
TCTTCTTTACAAGCTTTCGTTTGATACTAATATTTTATTTAATATCAAAACTTTATTTTTAAGCTTAATTTCATTGTTTTTTTTCCAAAATTTTGCGCGAAAAACGTCATCGTTGAGTTTCTTTCCGCGAAATTATAAATATGGGCAACGCGAAATTTTAGGAGGATTCTCAAAATATCAACATGTCGGTTGAAAAATAAAAATTGTAAATATAAAATAAATTGAAGTGCTACGTAAACGCAAAATTGCATAATAGAATTCCGTTGTTATCAAGTATGTCTTAAAATCAGTGTCATCAATAAAAATTATAAAAATAAGAAGAAATTTCGATCACAAGAAAAAGAATGATTGCTACAAGTGAGCCACAATAAATTCAAATATACTAAAAGTAAAATTATTGACCCAAGATAAAAGTTATTTTACAAAATTAAACAAATTAAATATAAAGAACTTAATTGCTGAGATTTTTATAATTTTTCCACAATTATTCATATCATTTATTATGATAGCAATGTGGGTCAACATCCTACATCTACTAGAAATACTTTCAAGAACTTTACTCTATGAATTTTCAAAGTATCATTTAAACCCATATATTTGTTGATCTAAAACCGAAACTTGAATAACAGAAAAAAAATAGTTGGACTGTAATAATATTACTATCAGTGGCGGGCCAAGCCTTTCTGGCGCCCTGGGGCACGTTACTCTTATGCGTCCTGCCCCCTATCCATCAAAGTGTTTCACAATTCAAAAGAATTTTGTGTTTAAAAATGTTGCAGAAAAGCTGTGAATATTGAGTAAATTGCATGCAGATTTTATTACTAAGAAATAAACACTGGACATTTCAAGAAACATTTTTATTGAACGAACAGATACATATTACTTTAAATTGCACTAATAATAATAATTATAAAAAATTCAGGTAAATAACACATTAAAATATAGTACACAGATATTGATGAAAAAAAAATTCAAATCAAATCAAGAGTAACTTTGCGCGCCTTTTTCTAGAAAATTGCCTTATTAACTCTTGCATATCTAGGGTATTTAATAAATCTGATTCAATAGAAATAATAGCCAAATTTTGAAGACGTTCTTGAGACATTGATGATCTTAGATAGTTTCTAATGAGTTTCGGTTTTGAAAACGATCTTTCGGCAGTAGCTACAGAAACAGGTATAGTTAACAAAATGCGCAGTGCTATAGTAGTGTTTGGAAATGCTTGATTTAAATTATTTTTACTGATATAATATAATGTCTGATTTGGAGATGACGTAATCTCCGGGCAAAAGTTTTGTAAATACTCTTGTAATAATTCAAGACCATTTATATCGCGTTCATTTCTTTCTTTGTCTGTTAAAGTATTTTCTAATTCGGTGCATAAATTTAACTGCTCACTTTGTTTGTATTGAGAAAATTTTGAAATGTCGTACAAAAAATGAAAATTATTTGAATAATTTGATAATAATTGAAATCTTTCTTGATTGGATTGTATGGTTACATCTAATACATTATTAAAGCAGTTAAATTTAAATTTTAGTTCTTCGCTCGCAATTGTTTTGTCGTCATGTTCATAACTGAACTGCTTTTTATTTTTCTTGCTCTTAAAGAACCACTATTTTCAAATTTTGCTTCAACATCTAATAAAGAAGCGATTTCCTTAGCATCAATAAGTAAATCAGAGAAACCTTTATCTGATCTATAGTTTTTAAAAAAATCATTTAGTATTTTCAAATTCGTGCATGCGTCATAAATATTGAAATTTTTGCATTTGCTCTTGCTTTTGAATATATATTAAGAATCTTTTTTTGCAAACCATAATGTTTTCCTCGCATGTTTGCACCATTGTTGTAACCTTGTCCGCGTAAGTCGTTAATACTTAAACCATTTTGTTCTAGTGTTGTTAATAAAAACGTTGTTAACCCTTCTCCTGTTGTATCTGTTATTGGGCAGAAAGTTAAAAAATGTTCCTGAACACAAAATTCATTTTGAGTTGTATGTAAATTCACAAATCGAATGCAAACCGAAATTTGCCCTAGGTGACTACTATCGGGGGGAAATATTTTGATTGCCTAACATTATTTAAAATATGCGTTTTAAGATTATTTCCTATTAAATTGATTATGTCCATGTCTTTTAGTGATTGTTGATATTTAATACACAAGTTGATAAAGGAATATACAAAACAAAGCAAGGAGTGTTTTTAACGTAAAATAAACCTATTGCTTTGACCGAGAAACCAATATTAAAGTAGATGGCATCGAGCTATAAATAATAAACAAACAATAATAATCGAAATATTTAAAAGATGTTATGTTATAGGAAAGCAGTTGCAGCACTTTACATAGAATATTTATTTTATACTAAAAAGTAAAAATATGTTATAATCTTAGGCCGTCGATAATGTCAAAATCGCCTTCGGCCTTCGGCGCCCTTTTTCAGCGTTGCGCCGTCGGGCGCGGCCCGAGTTCGCCCTTATGGATGGCGCGCCACTGATTACTATAGATGTAGATAAAGTTGGAGTCATTACTAAAATTAAAATACGAAAACATAAAATAAAATTTTTTGTATAATTGGGTTTAAAAATTTATTCATAAAATTTTCCAAAATTGCTAATTTATGGTCGTTATTAAAAAAAATGAAAAATGATTGTGGTTAAAAAAAATAGTATTAGGATATTTTGATGATTCAGAAGTAGAAACAGATAGTTCAAAAAATAGCTTGGTGATGTATTATTGGAAGATGCTATGCCAGTAGCAGGTTTAGTTGAATCAGACCATAAACCTTTGGAAACCATTCCTTTTTACAACTTCAAAGGCAAATAAATCAAAAACTTATTAAAAAAACTATTCACAATAACAAGAACTTATTGTTATTGTTGGTAGCATATAAAAATACTCGACCTGGTTTAATATCTGTTTACCAGCACAATTTTGTTATCTAGTGGGTCTTCAATGTATCCTTCTGCTACGGAGGAAGACTTCTAACCGCCTTGTCTTTTAATAGTCAATAGATCTCTATCAGCATTGGTCAAAAGAGTAGTAGAGACCTTTTAAAGCAGTGGCCTTTGTAGCTTTTAGGGTCCTTTTTCATCAGAAGTGAAGCAATGAGACTGGGTATTTCTCCAATTTTGTTTATTCCTACGTTCTGATTTACACATCTGCTTTTTGAATACTTTAGGAAGAGACGACTGGTTGAACTATATATGATGGTCTCAAATTTCTATATTTCGTGTACACTTCAATGTATTCTAACTATGAAACCGTAAAAGTGCGATCACTGTGTGTGTGTGTGCCATTCTGCGACATGCGCCGTAGACTCTCAAAATCAGAGTCGTCTGCAAACAAATAAACATAATAAGTGTGACGGTAGTTTTTATTAAAAACATTTTTACCTTCATCAACAAATAATTCTTATCGTCCGCTTTAGTTAAAATATTTTTGATGTCATCCTCCGTCAAAATAGCAGATATTTTCTCACGATAGTAGACACTTTTACTTTTAGTAAAGGATCAATTTTGAAAACTTCCCACGATTTATATGCTTTTTCACATTTAACGTGCTCTTCAACATCGAGAAAATACACCGAAGTGAAGGGGGTTTTACTTGCGTCGATTTTTGTTTAGGTGTGCTAGGATCACATCGTCCGTAATTCCTTAGACCTTCTTTTCCAGGCACCAGTCTTTAAATCAAGAAAATGCTGTTTTATAAAACGTTTTCAACTTCGTGGCTAGTATACTGTCAATTGCAGCCTTCGCATCGTGAAGTAATTGAACAGGAATCCCTATGTCCTGCACGTACAACCAAATAATTTTTTTGGCAATGGCGTCGACTGTTTGAAAAAATTAGCTACCTACTCCACAGGGGGACTTGACCATGTCATTACATTGAGAGATTTTTATATATTTTTTTAATTTAAGTATATTGTCTATCGATCTATTTCAAAGCAGTTGAAGAAAAAACGTTGTTTATATTTCGTGTGTAAAACTTCTTTTAACGGTTCGATTTGTTAAAATATATGCTTTCTCATTGTTAAAATATATGCTTTACGCACTTGGTATAAAAAATAACTATTTTGTTGATCTTATTTTTAGATAATTTGCTTTCAGCTACAAAACATTATATATTTACGATCAATGTTGTATAAAAACAATAAAGTAGAAAATATGATAAATAGAAACCAATATTTTAAATAAAAAACACTTTATATCATAAAAAATCTACTCAAACAAAAATTTTCACCTTGTCGTTTAGAAAATAAAATTAAAATATAAAATGAAGAAATTAAATTATACACTCAACACCTAAGCATTTTATGTCAAAAAAAAACTACTTCCTTCTTGAAATAATTGAGATAAACATTACCACCAAAGATGATAATTTTAAACTATTAAAAGAACTTATAGAAATTTAAATAGTAAACAATTTAAATGGTGCAGCACTCAAAATGTGCGTGCCACAAATAGATTTAAAAAAATCATACAATATCATATACAATACTTTTATAAAGCATTACATATGTTTATACATATGCAGCACTCAAACACACTCAAATTAATATAAAAATTACTTAGTATACATTTACATAAATAAATGCATTGTTAGTCCGTCAAACGGTCAGTCGGAAATCGGATACAACGCAACTAAAATGTACTTTTTGACACCAAAAGTATTATTAGTATTTTTCTTTTAATTCAAAAAATTAAAACGAAACTAATACACATCAGTAATGAAGAAGACGAAGGCTTAAACTGTACAGTAAGTGCTACAATTAGTTTGTTTAAAGAAGGTTCAAATGTGCGACAATAAGAATTCTCAATTTGAATTTACGAAGTTGGAAAATCCTGTAGTATTAGTAGATGTGAACCTAAACCTATCTCTAGTGCATTTCGATCAACATTATGCAAGAAATATTATATTAATTGTTGAAAATCACACAACTTTGAAAACAAATTTGGAACTTCTAGAAAAAAGTGCATTATGGAATAAAGCAAGATCCCCAAAAGGTAAATTTCTTATTTTTAGCAATACAGATAAAATTGCGTCTATATATATATATATATATATATATATATGTAGTAAATGTTGTTGTAATCATAACTAATTGCACGGATGTGCATGTATACAGGGTGTTTCTGAAAGGTGTGTACATGGCTTTACCAGAGGTTCTCTGGCTCAAAATAGACCGTTTGACACTAATTTACCTATAACCAAAAGTGCACCATAAGAGCGCCAGAGGGCGTCAAACTTTCCAAAAAATATTGTATATTGGGAATAACTCGAATCTATCATTTGTAACATTCATTTCCAGATCTCCCAAGATTACTCACATTTCTATTTTGCGATTAACTACTTGAAAAATTGGCTACACATTTGCAGAACACACTGATATGCTGTTAGTGTTGGGCTTTTTCAGTGGCAATTGTAGGGAGAGCGTGAGGATTTACGCAGAAAGTTCCCAAATCGGTTTTACGTGATTGCATACCCTACTAGACTTTAATGTCTAAGTGAATGATGCGCCTTGCATAGATATGATTTTAATTTTTTATTAAAATTAGTGCAATTTAACAAGATAGAAAAAAGTTTTCAAATTGTTCATTTTATTTGTCAGAATTATTTTGGTTTCGTGTGGTTGACGGTTGTCAAAATATTATCATTTATTTGACAGTGCCCGTATGAAAGCGACTTTTTCTGGCATCAGAAATGTGCCCACATTACACAGAAAAACGTCTTCGGAAGCGGACAACTAGTATACGAAAGAGGAACAAAATCCGTTAAACGGTTCTCGAGCTATTCCCAATATACAATATTTTTTTGGAAAGTTTGACGCCCTCTGGCGCTCTTATGGTGAACTTTTGGTTATAGGTAAATTGGTGTCAAACGGTCTATTTTAAGCCAGAGAACCTCTGGTAAAGCCATCTACACACCTTTCAGAAACACCCTGTATATCAGTGATCCACACACATACTAAAACAAGTGCGGAGAATTTGCAAATTTGTTTAGTACTGCGCAGTGCGATGCAGTCATAGAAAGTAAACTATATTACCGAAAGCTTACTGGTTGTATTGTACAAATAATGGATGTAGGACGCCACTCTCCCGAAAATGGTTTTGACATGATGCTAGGGGATTTCTTAAACTTGTCAGTTAAATACCTAAACGTGTCTATGGAAGATTACATCTATCCGTCATTTGATAACTTCACATTATCTAAACCTAAAAGAATGTACCGGGTGGCTAACTAACAATGGACGCCGGCTATATCTCGGGAATTATAAATCTGACAATATTGAAAAAAATTTAATAGGTAAATCGGCTACGAGAAATTGCGGAAAATTATTTTCAAGTTTGTAAGATGGCCGATAGGGGGCGAAACTGTTATGGCCGATCATATAATTGGTTCTTTCTCCAAAAATACGCAAATATAAATGTATTTTAAATATTGCCGTAATAAAAACTGCAAAATTTCTGATTTTTTTTCCTTAGAGTATTTGACTCTCTCTTATAAAATGTGGTGGTGGGGGAACGCCACACAAGTTTTTATTTAAATGGAAATAACTTCGGTATAAGTTAACCGAATTGAACAAACTAGGCCTCGTTTAAAAGAGCTCTTCTTACTTAATAATATGCTGTATAAAGATAGTCCGAATAAATTTTGACGTGATAGCTAGAGGGCGTTGTTTAACATTACAACAATTATTGCGCATTATGACGAGATTTTTAAATATCACCCTATGTACCTTTTTACACAGTTAAATAGAAGACAAAATTGCTAAATAGTCGGTGCAAACCGCAACTTCCTATCTTTTTTGAAACCGAAGATATCAATAAAACAAATGTTAGACCGCTGACTATTTACATATTTTACGCGTAAAACAAATTTAAATTAGTTGAAACAATTTAATTAATGCCGTCCTAAATGTTCAAATGACCAAACTGCACTCTCTAGTTCAGCTACTGAAATAGTTTGCATACAGTGCCTTATTCGTCCAATCATGTTATCACGTCCGGTTGCAAAAACGATATCTTTTACTTGACCCCATAAATTAAAATCCAGGCATGTTAAATCCGGTGATCTAACCGGCCATGGAAAAATGCTGCCCCATCCTATTCATCTACCAGGGTAGTTAGCATCTAAAAATTGACGAACATTCACTGCGAAGTGGGCTGGATAGCCATAGTGCTGGAACAGCATTCGTCTTCGACTTTCTAGCGGCACTTCCTCTAACAGAATCGGCAATTGCTCTGTTAAAAATTGTAGGTAATTGTGGGCATTTAGTTGGTTATTAAAAAAGAATGGACCGATAATTTGCCCTTCCAGAATCCCTGCCCAACAATTTACAGACCAACGACCTTGGTGCTGAATCTCTTGCTTTCAGTTCGGATTCGTTCTTGACCAACAGTGCATATTATGGACAGTTACACTGCCATTACTACGAAAGGTGGCCGCATCTGTCCACAATATACGTGATAGAATTTGGGGATCGTCTGCCATCATACCCAAGAGCCAGTGGCAATAGTCTAGTCTTTGATCAAAATCTGCAGCAGTCAATAACTGATGCAGGACTAAGTGATATGGATGTAACCTGAAAGATATAAGATGATCACTACTGATTTAACAGTAGGATAAGTATTAAGTAAACCTTTGTAAGTTTACAGTCGAGTTTCAACATTGAACATTCGCTTACCTGTGCTCTTGGAGAATGTTTTGAACGGTAGATCGAGTTACTCCCAGATCCTGTGCAATACTTCTAGTACTTAGGTGTGGATTAAACTGCACATAAGCTAAAACATTAATAATGTTCTCTTCGGTACGTCTCCTGTGTTGTCTACGGTATACGGGAACATGGACGCTTCTAGTTGTTTGTAAACGATGGATAACTCGAAGAAAAACCTTTTTACTCGGGTGCCGTCTATCGGGATATTGCTGCGCATATACCCTTTCAGCAACTGTAGCATTTCTCATGCATTCAAAATAGACACCTATCATGTCAAATAACTCTTCGTTGATATACAGCATTTTGTAACACTTAACAGCACATCACTAAGACTATCTCATACTAATACTAACAACACTAACGTAACACAAAAAACGACAAGAAAGACTTACAAACTAACAGTAACGTAACACGAACAACAACAAGTAAACTCAAACTACACGAAAAACTCAAACAATCACACGCAATAACAAAATCGAGAACAAGCTTTGAAAAATAGCAACAAAATGATAGTGACATGAAATTCAATTGTTCCAATATTTTGACGTATTGCTTCCAATTTTGTTTCACAGCCTACTAATCTTATGACGGGTGCCTTCGCTAAGAACTGATTTTTATTTACCATTTTATTCTCTTCTTTTGCATACATTGCCGGTTTTAGATGCTTAAGTGCATCAGAAACGATGAACGACTGTTTGAACATTTAGGGCGGCATTAATTAAATGATTTCAATTAAGTTAAATTCATTTTCTACGTAAAATATGTAATAGATGTTGCATAGTCAGCGGTCAAACATTTGTTTTATTGATATCTTCGGTTTGAAAAAAGATAAGAAGTTGCGGTTTGCGACGACAGTTTAGGAATTTTGTTCACTATTTAACTGTGTAAAAAGATACATAGAGTGCTATTTAAAAATGTCATGATAATGCGCAATAATTGTTGTAATGTTAAACAGCGCCCTCTAGTTATCACGTCAAAATTTATTCGGCCTATCTTTGTACTGCATATTATTAAGTAAGAAAAGTTCTTTTGAACGATACCTAGTTTGATCAATTCCCTTAACTTATACCGGAGTTTTTGCATTTAAATAAAAACATGTTTGACGTTCCCCCACCACTACATTTTCTAAGACAGAGTAAAATAGCCTAAACAAAAAAAATCAACAATTTTGCAGTCTTTACTACGGCAATATTTAAAATATATCTATTTTATGTTCGGCCGTAACAGTTTGGCCCCCTAGCGGCCATCTCACAAACTAATTTCCCGCGATTTCAGGTAGTCGATTTATTTATTAAATTTTTTTTTTTCAATATAGTCCGATTTATAATTCCCGAGATATAGCCGGCGTCCATTCTTAGTTGGCCACCCGGTACATTAAACTTGCATATTTTGCACACGGATACTATAAACATTTACATGTATTTGATCCTGTATTTGTATCTGATATGGCATGGCTTGTACCACCACCACTAAAAATGTCTCCATTGAAAGCATTAATTTCTGCATTTAGAATTGAAGCATTGTGTTGCGTTTTGTTCAGTATGTTCATCACCTCCTTCGTTTGGTATTTCCTTACAAAACATTATCAGACAAACGCTAACTACGACGGGTTTATTAGTATTGTGGGTAAAACTTGGGAACTAACTTTTACAAGTTGCCTAAATAAGTTATCACCGCAAACACCAGCTCGATGCTTACTTATTATGTATTTATTATACATTAATAATATTTATACTGCTTATACTTGCAATCTCATTCGAATCTTTACCGATCCACCTAATGAAGAAAGCATTAGTAATTTAGAGGAGTTATCAAACAGTAACTTGACCATATACAGTTATGAACTTCAGGTACTTATGTTTAATAATGATTCTATTTACTCGTATAAACACGATGTGTTAGTTAAAATAAAAAAAAAACTAAAAGATATTAGGTATGATGATGATGTGGAACAAAAACTGATTCATGTGGTGATTCCAGAATCAGCTTACTTTTATTTTCCAGATGGAATTCGTCCAGTAAAAGAGATTTTTGATAAGTCAATAATCGAACCGTTTGCTACAGCATTTGTAGGTGACGATAAGCATTATTTTATGGAAACCTTTGACAAAATGTTTCTACTTTTGAAATAATCTGATATTTACGAGCATTATTCAAATACTCAACTGGTTAGGTCATTAAAACTGTTCAATGTGACTTTTGATGATAAATTTGACAATCCTATTGTTTTGACTGTGAAACACATGTACATTGTATTTATTTTACTTACTGCAGGTTTGTTTATGTCGAGCGGTGTATTTGTTGGAGAAAAAATATGGAACAACATTTCTGTTTGTATCTCCAAAGCTTAAATTAAAAAAAAACACAACGAAGCAAAAATTCATTTGTGGTTCTACATGTTTCTAAAAATAACTGGCATCGTGCTGTCACCAAAAACTATTCAAATGATTAGTCGATTTTTGATTACTCGAGGTTAATAAAAAAATAGACAACCGACAAATCGGTTAACCAATACGATTTTTTTTTGTTAATTTTTTGTAGTATAATAATATAAGTAAAATGTGTGTCTAACAACATCTCGTGTATAACTTGGACACGTATAACTGGTATAAAACTGAGAAAATGCTAACAGTTAACTGTAACGACTTGTGAGTTTTACAGTGCATAGCGTTATCTAAGCGATAACTTAAAATGTGTAAAACACACGTGTATACCGCACTTAAGTATACACCTGTAATGAGCTCATAATGAAATCGAAATGCTGCATCAGGTGTTCTTTATTTGCGTGTATACTACTGTACAAGTAATACTTGGCTTTATCGACACACGTGTGTTTAAAGCATTTAAAGTTATCGTTTAGATAACGCTATGCACTTTAACACTCACAAGTCGTTACAGTTAACTGTTGGCATTTTCTTAGTTTTATAATAATATAATAATTACTATTATCAGAAACATTCCCTGGTATATAAGTGTATTTTGTTGTTAGGCGTTTACTTTTTAAAATATTTAAAACTAGTTAATCCTTTTAAAAGGAAGATACTGTTGTTAATATAATAATAAAAGTAGAAGTTTACTTAATAATAACGTTGACATTGTTGATTTAGAAGCAAAATATCATAAGGAATGTTACCTGCAATTTTCATCTACGAAGTCCACAGATGCAAAGAATAAAGTTCGCGGAAAATGAAAGGATAAGAAGATAACCGAATTTTTTGATATGTTATGTTCTTTTCTCGAGTACAACGACAAATGCCAGTTCAGTTTGGTTGAATTGGAAGAGCATATGAAACTTCTATGTAAACAATTGGAGTAGGAGTTTTATACTGGCAATTATGGTAAACTTTAAACAGGTTTCTGTATACAATTTATTTCTTGTACCACGTTATATAAATACTGCTCATCAATGTTATGTTGTAACAATAAATGCCTCTCTGTAGTTTCTGTTTTCCATTTGTATTAAAATAAAGGTTTTAAAAAAAATTTTGTTGAAATCGGAATAATACTATTGGTGCAACGCTATTTTTAGCGTTAAATTAAAGCCGCCATTTTGTGACGTCATAAAAACGTTGCAACAATTATTTATGTAATAGATATTTCAATTACCTTTCAAACAAAAGTAATTTTGATTAACTTGGACTTATAGTATCGAAGATATGCAATTTTAGTGTAAAACGGAAGCAGCCATTTTGTGACGTCATAAAAAATAGGACGCGCACAGGTATATAATGATATATTTTGGTATGTTGCTTTTTCGGGGTCAATACTATTTGTATACCAAGTTTTAGCTTTATATTATTTTTTTAAGGTTATGCCTAGTTTTTTTCCTAAATAGTCTGGGCTATAGGATTCTATTAGCAGATGGTCCACTGTTTCCTAATAAAAGTGTATCACGCTGCTCAAGGTAAAAGTAACTACATGTGGATTTTGGAAACGTTAGAGGTACAATTTTGATTAAATGAGAAAAATTGGTGCTATTCCGTGCCCAATCAGATGATTTATTAAAATGAAAAACATCTATACATTTTTCAAATCGTTAGAGAAAAACTTTACATCAAATTAACTACAACGATTTTTTCTAAGACTTCTGAATTTTTTGTATCCGTAGCCAACTTTGTTATTTTTTATGGCAATCATATTGGATTTATACGTTATTAAATTCAGCATAAAAGGAACTTTATAATAATGTATAACGGGCCTAACTTCAGATGACAGTTTTTACTTAGTGTATTTTATGAAACAAATGTGCTTATTGTCATAACCTCACCCTAAAGCAAACAACGCTCAATTTTGCGTTTTTGCAAAATAAACAATCTATTTCTGATATAGTCAACCGAATACCATTTGTGCTTAAATTTTTCACCTGAAAAAGTTTCAGACTTATTTGCTTAAGTTTCCTGTCTTAAACTGCTACAACTAGTGACGATCGACACATACAAAAGTCGTAATAATAATTCTTTAGGCACTTGTGAAGACGTTACCAACAATTTTACGAAACTATTTATTACAGAGTAAAAAAATAATGTCGATGGGTCAACTTTTAAAAAAGATCAAGATTACATATTATTATTGCTTTGAATTAATCTACACTGCAAGAAATTCTTGTTTAATTAAGTAGATTACTGTATAAACCATTTTAATTAAATACATTTCGTAAATTGATCAAGGATCTTGGAAAGATTTTTATATGGTGAAGGTAAACGAACTGGTGAATATTTTTTTTAAACTGAAAGAATGTAAACATCTAATATGTGACACCACCTTAAACTCGTATCTTCTAAAGCTAACAACAAACATGACAGAAACGATAACAGTCTCCGCCTTAACGGCTAATTTTAAGTTTTCCATCAATCCAAATTGATAAATTGTTTGTAGTAGTTTTAAATCGTATACATATTTCTCAAACAACGGCGAACTATTAATTATAAGCAGCGGCAGCAGCAGCCACCCTGCGTAATTACCTCCTCCAAGAATACTTCTAATACCGCCACTGAAAAAAATTCTAATTATACACAGGATATTTATTGTTTATATTTGAAACGTTAACTTTTAAGTAGCTTTGAATGAAATGTTGCTTAACGTTGTCACTCATCAGAATCTGGTGCCGTGGCATCTGAGTAACGATAACATCTCAAAAACAGAAGAAATCTTTGTGAACTTCAACATATGTTACGGTACCGACAAAGAACGGTATAAATTTGGGTACAACCTTTTAATATTAAAAACTTCTTAAGTTGTCGTTAACATTTGTTTAAGTGGCCATTGAAAGGTGTTATCGAAGATATCGGCTACAAATCAAAATCGACGTTGAAATTAGAAAGTAAATTTTACTGCTTGCTTATATTAGTTCTGACAGCTTACTTTACGAACGCTTTTCACGTAATTTACTGGAAGGTAGATATGAAAATAATTAAAAGACTGCTGATAGATAGAGAATTTTATTATTACACAAAAATGGGCTCGTAAAATACGTCCTACGTATTCTGTCTGATGTAACTACTGATGCGTAAATGTAATTAATTCACTACGTTTAAACATTTTTTTTTCGATAAGATTCATAAAAATTAAATTGTAAAGTAATTGGTTTTTAAGATGTCTGTAAAGGTTCTAGATTCAATAACACTGAGCAAAAATGACAATTGTTTCAATTTATGTAATTAATGTAAATGAGGATGTCTTAAAAACTCGATTCAAGTACCGAAGTATTCTAATGAGTCTGCATTTGAAATTTCTACGAAACGAATAAATGAGTAGTCAGTGGTAATTGCAAATCACGATCGGCACCTACATACGCGTGTTTCGCCTTATTTCAGATTTATCGGTGTAAGGTGCATTTCATGATTCTGCAATTATCACTGGTTACTGTTTTATTTGGTTGGAAGGAATTCGATATATTGAAGAGTACACACTAATAACTTAACTTAAGTACAACAAAATATAAGAAAATAAATGTAATAATGATGATGACACACTCCTCAGTATTTTATAAATTTTTATATATTTATGATATTTTATTTTTAAACATACTTAGAAATTCCCTAAAATTATGTTAAAAATATTAACCTTAAGTTTGTTACATAATGCAGACATAGATGGCAGTGTAGAATGTTTATGTTGAAATGTATGAGACGTTTTAATTACAAAAGTGTTACAATTTCTCAAATATTTGAAAGGTACATTGAAATTTACCATATACAGAAAGTCGCTGTTATCGATGTTATGGTGCAAAAGTTTGTGTAAGTAGACCATGAACGCAATATCACGTCTTACATTAAGAGATTCTAACTTAAACGTTTCTATATGGAAAATTTTGTAAACTCCATATTTTATAAAATAGAAAAATTTTAAAAACTTTGGCTGTGCCTTTTCAATATTGTTATTGTGAACATTCTAGTATGGCCTACAGATTATTGAACAGTATTTTAATTTACTTCTTATGAAAGCAATATAAATCAACTTCAAGGTTTCAAAGTTTTTAAAGGATTTTCTGTTACGCCAAATAAAACCAAGCATTTTTAGTGACTGCGATATAACATATTCATAATGCGTAACAAATGTTAATGTACACTCATGAAATTTAAAACTTGGACACCACAATTTCTGTAAACAAAGTTTGCACATTGTGAAGCGGGCTTAAGGGTATCATTTACAATTCTAACACCAGGTAGTCTTAGCAGGGGTTATCTTATAGAAGCACTGTAGAATGAATCATTCAACTAAGCAGGTTTTAGAAAATAGGTAATTTACGTTGCTTACTTAATTTTTTTTCTTTAAAGAATATATTTGAAGGTATCGCTAATTAAACACCATACCTCGATTCAAACGACTACAAGCAATAACTTTTAAATTAAATCAAAAAACTAAACATGGTTATTTGGGTTGACTGATTATTACTTATTTTTAAATAAATCTAACCTACTAATTATTGCAAGTTATTAAAAAAATCATTAAACTTTCTATTCATAATATTTAGTCCTTACAAAATGTATATTTTATGACGTTTTATTTTTTTCTGTAGTTAATATAAAAAGTGAAAATAAAAACTAAGGCAATTCTTATTGTCAACGTATATATTTAGTTTTTTGACAAGAATTTATTACATAAGTTAAGATTATTAAGATACCAAGTTCCCGCAACTTGTCGGTTTTTTCTCCGACATCAAAGAAAATACGCGCGAATGCGAATGAATTAAATTATTTATTTTTTGTCATCCCTTTTGTGGGTTTGTTGTGTTTTAGGTAATATTATGGAGTTGACAGAAGAAAAATGTTTTTAATTAATCAGTGTTTAAGAATGCAAGAAAAAAATGATGTCCCTATTAGCATCATTTGGGCGAGAAATTTCCAAAATAAAAAAAAGCGAAGTAAATTATAATTTTTTACTCTTCTTTGTGCGTAAAAATTTGGTTGGCACTATCTTCTTGTTTTCCGCAATTTTCTCTTCTCAATAATAAATATATATGAACTGAAAACTACTGAAAATAATTATGGAACAGCACAAACGTTCCGTTTGTTGTTCGGATTGTGGAAATCATAGAAGATCGTTTGTCGTTCTGTTTGACATTTGGTTCGTTGTTATGTTTGTTGCTCGGTTTGTTGTTCAGGTGTGTACGAAGCTTTATAACTTATAAACCAAGAACGTGTATGTTATTGCTAAGAAATTATTAAGGAAAAGCGCAATTGCAGTGTAAATATTTATAATTAGATATTTTCGAAAGTTTATAAGTCCTCTATTGTGATCTTAATACTTAAAAGAAAATTCTGTCCATTAGGATTATAAGGAAATGGCTTTTACTTTATGAATAAGTTTCAATAATAATTGCTTGTTTAATTTACTTCCTTTGAGTCATATTGCTCTAAGGGTTGTTACATTGGTCATTAGAAGTATGTAATAAATAAACAATTACCTACTGTTTGAGAAGGGGTAGTGTGAACCAATAAATAAAGTAAGAAATGTAAATTCCATTTTAGTTTAAAATTTCAAGTGTTGTGATTTGAAAACGCGGATTGTTTCGGAATTAGCGGCGGGCTAAAAAGCACCGTAGGGCATTACCGAGTAAATGGAATCTTAAACACACTTTGAAAGAGCTATCGGAAGTGGTAGACCTAAAGTATCTACACGTGCTCAAGATCTCGAGTTATTTCATTACGTAACAGAACAACCATTTGCTACATACTCCAGGGCTATAGCAGATACACATTTTCCGGATGCCGTATAACTGCACAAAAAGATTAAAGGAGATGGGAATAAAGAAGTATAATGCTGCTGCGAAAGAAGTTCTCAGTGACGAAAATATGAGACGTCGTCTGGAATTTGCAAGGCGATATGTGAACGAACCTTTGGAATTTTGGAATCGAGTGATTTTTAGCGACGAAAAACGTTCAATAGCCGCAACGATGGACCACTAAAAGTTTTTAGAATGGAAGGAACTCGTTACGAAAATAATCACATATGTCCTAAAAACGAAGTGGTTATTTTTCTGTGAATGTGTGGGGTTGGGTTAGCGCGCGGGTCCAGGAGTTTGTTGGGCTATCGATGGACGTCTTGATTCTGCTGCGTATTTAGATATTTTGAAAACTATTATGAAACCTTCAGTCGAAGTGTTTTATCCAGACGAAGATTATATTTTCCAACAAGTAAGTATTCTTATTTCACTATACTTTCTCCAAAAAATAGTTCGGGATCTGTTGAATTAACATTTTCATAATGTATTTTT
This sequence comes from Abscondita cerata, assembly GCA_030710515.1. Lineage (NCBI taxonomy): Eukaryota > Metazoa > Arthropoda > Insecta > Coleoptera > Lampyridae > Abscondita > Abscondita cerata. The sequence continues at coordinate 820,896 of JALBCR010002274.1, read as the reverse complement.
GTTGTTAAAGGACAACGCCCCTATTCATACTTCGCGGGTTGTGCGCAATTGGATACGAGAAAATAACTTGGAGCTGTTACCCTGGCCAGCAAAAGCCCAGATTTTAACATTATCGAAAATGTTTGGGCTCGAATACTTGCTGTTATCCGAAGACAACAAGGGCCAAATTTTATACCAGTAAACCGTAATGCACTAATTGCAGCCATTGATACCGCATGGGAAACGATTAATATTAATTATATTGATACCTTGATAGCGTCAATGAGCAGACGCCTCCAAGAATGTATCAATAATAATGGAGGTCACACCCATTATTGATTTCTTATATTTATTTATATAGTAATACCTTTATTTAAAAAAAAAGTTTTCATTTAATTTTAAACTATAACTTGGTATCTTAATTATAATTATGTAATAAATTCTTGTCAAAAATAAATATATACGTTGACAATAAGAATTGCCTTAGTTTTTATTTTCACTTTTATATTAACTACAGAAAAATGAAACGTCATAAAATATACATTTTGTAAGGACTAAATATTATGAATAGAGAGTTTAATGATTTTTTTTAATAACTTACAATAATTAGTAGGTTAGATTTATTTAAAAATAAGTAATAATCAGTCAACCCAAATAACCATGTTTAGTTTTTTGATTTAATTTAAAAGTTATTGCTTGTAGACGTTTTTAAATCAAAATTATTTCTAATTTTATTTTTGTAAACATTTCCTAAACAAAATTTTGATTCGATAATTAATCGAGCTATGGTGTTTAATTAGCGATACCTTCAAATATATTCTTTAAAGAAAAAATTAAGTAAGCAATTAAGTAAGTAAATTACCTATTTTCTAAAACGTGCTTAGTGTAATGATTCATTCTACAGTCCTTCTATAAGATAACCCCTGCTGAGACTACCTGCTGTTAGAATTGTAAAAGATACCCTTAAGCCCGCTTCACAATGTGCAAACTTTTGTTTACAGAAATTGTGGTGTCCAAGTTTTAAGTTTTATGAGTGTACAATCAAACAAAACGTCAAGATCCTTTACAACAACACATCGGTTTACTATACTGTTCGATATTTCGTAATTATAAATAATAATTTCTTTGTACCTTGAATAAATCAACTACATTTACTAATGGTTAGTGTTAACTTGTTTTCTATACACCACTTTGACAAAGATGTCAGCGTACAAATACATTTCTAAGTTTAAATTTAAATTTACGCAGTTTACTACATTATTAATAAACAATAGAAACACAAAAGGGCCTGAATTTGACCCTTGCGTAACTCCACTAATGGCATAATACACATGAGACTTAATGCATTTGTATTCAACGTATTGTGGCCTATTAAATATTTATTTATTTATTTAATCGTATGGTACATTTTAAATATTGTATTGTGATGTAAGTGTTATGTGTGGTGCCCCAGAAGATCAGTATAAACCTGTACAGTGTGGTGACGAAACCGTGTGCAATTGTGGATTGGTTCGCCTTGGGAAAACATTTACTTCAAGGTTTAGGAAAACCACTAAAACCTAAACATGTCAACCCTTACCCACCCTAGTATGCACATGTAATAATATTAATTAAGTGTGTAATGTAATTGTGTTTTGTGAAATTGTGTTGTAAATTTGTTTCTAATTATCCGGGAGGGTCGTGATGACCAGGTACGGAAACTAAAGTGGTGATTCTCAGAAACAACATGTTTTTCTTGTTGTCCATGGAGTACTGTGAGGTACTGATCACCTTCCATATTTTATAAAACTCTAAAGAAAAATGACGTACGTTTTTTTTTTAATTATTAATGAAGCAATTATGTAAACAAAACTCAAAATTGTAAAGTTTTTTAATGATTATTCCATGATAAATTTTATCAAAAGCTTTACTAAAGTCAGTATAACATACGTCAATCTGTTTTTATTATGTAAGTGATTAGAAAGAAACTGAGTCAAATAAGTGTGGATCTACCTTTAATAGAACCATGTTGTTTGTTTGACAATTGAGATTTGACATGATGTTGAATATGTACTGCTAACACAGATTCAAACAATTTGGCAGAGTTAGAAATTATCGCTATTGGTCTATAGTTGGATATACCCGCATTGTCCCCAGATTTCAAAACGGGAAATATTTTTGTAGTTTTCCAAATGCGTGGGAACGTACACTTCAAAATTATTATATTAAAAATAGCACACTGTTACGTCCACGGTTAAAAATCAAAAGACACATAACTTAAAATGAAAAAAATTGTTAATAAAACTAATTTCACGCAATGAGATAAAATGGCTACGCAGACTTCAACAATTTTTAAAGTAAGCACAATAATAAAATAAAATATCTTTCCGCGAACTTTGATGAGTTAAATCACGATAGAATAGGAATTAGTGAAAGATTATAACAAAATGAGACCTATTTCAATGAGCCCATCACACCTCTACTCAGGAGGTTAAACATTTAAACAAACATGTAAAATCAGAATAACAATAAATAAAGCACGAATTTCTATATATTAGTTCAATGGCGCACACGAAATGTTTAAAATAAATAAATTCAAAAAAGTCGTATATAACACTAATTAATGTCAACAGAATTTGACATAATATAAGTTAAAGAAAGTCGAAATACCATTGAGTAATCCTAAATATAAATAATTCGGTACGAAACACACACAGTGGTTTTGGCAAGCACGAAATACAATCCTTTACTGAAAATGCTGGTATTTGGTCATATGCCATAGTAAAATTAGATTTAGTTTTGTTGCAATTTCAACTATATCTTCTTCGTTAATAAGTACACTATGAAGTGCATTACTATTTACACAAGTTTTGAATGATATCAGTGATCAGGTTATCATAAAGCAAAAAGACAGCGTTAAAAAAGTTTGCAAAACTATTGACAATTTCTAGTGGGGAAGAAAGAGAGATACCATCATATTCCATTTTCTCTGGAATTCTAGATTGTTTCCGTTTTGCATTTATAAAATTCCATAATTCGTTTGTTATGTTTAATGTTATTTATATTCCCGACGAATTAAGTATTTGGTTTCACGACGTATGTTTTTATAATTTTCTAGAGATTGTAAGCTAGCATAATTCTTATACTTCTTCAGGTAATGATTTTTAACTTAATTTTTGTTATAGTTTCCTTACTAAACCAACACAAAAATTTTAAAAATTGCAACTGATTTTTTGGAGACACGTTGATTTTTGTTCTTAAGGGGAGCCTTTGTGACAGTCAAACCAACTCGATATGTTCATCCCCCTAATGCCTAGCCACCCCAATTTTAAAATTTCAAATAAGACTACCCCATTTGTGGCACATAATTTTAAAACCATTTTCATTGCAAATACAATGACACTTCGTTTTTAGAAATCGGTTAAGATTTGACGGAATTATTGGTACAAACGAATAGTTGACAAACCAACTGACGCGTAGTAATTTCTACGGGAATACTCGCCACTCATAAGTTTTTTATCGACTACACACGACCACATTTACCTATTTTTGTTGATGTGTCTATCAGGTCACAATAAAAATCAGAAAGAGGACAAAAAGCTTAAGCAAAGAATAACTCAGATACTAATTGTTTTTTTGTTTATAATAAGTCTATAGAAAATCAGATATTCTTTGAAAAACAAAACACTGTCACAAAAAAGTCGCCGTTTTTTGCTTATTACCAAAAAATCGTTAATTTCAGCTTGAATTTGAAAGTTTTAACGTGTTTTAAAAATGTTTTATTTAGTCGCGGAAAGAGTAGAAATTGTTGCAATTTATTATTGAAATAATGATTGCGCTAAAGATACAACACGAATTTTTATCGCAAATCATCCTGAAAAAAATGGAAGCCCCCAGTACGTTAAACAACTGATTGACAAGTTCGTTACAACGGGTTCGCTTTTAAACAAGAAACTTGAAGTAATTGGTCCAGTTCGAAATGAAGCACTTGAAGTGGCAGTTTTGGGTCATGTACAGATGAACAATAAGCAATCGATTACAACTGTATCTCAAGCTTCCGGCGTATCCCGTTTCAGTGTTCATCGAATTTTGAAAAAATACAAGTTTCATCCATTTAAGATGATGCTGGTTCAAGAATTACATGAAGATGACTTTGATCGCCGTAACGAATTTTGCGAATACTTTAGTGAACAACTTTTACAGAATCCAAATCTTCTCTACAATACATGTTTTCCCGACGAATGCACATTTATGTTAAATGGCGAAGTAAATAGACACAATTGTCGTTATTGGAGTAATGTTAATCCTCATTTAATTAGGGAATTTCATACTCAGACTCCTCAAAAATTAAATGTTTGGGCTGGAATTTTGGGCGACCATATTGTTGGACCATTTTCATTCAAGGTAATCTCAATGGAAAAATTTATTTAGAATTATTAGAAGATACAATTGATTCTAGGATAACAGAGATTTTAGAAAGTGACGACAATTTACTAGAAAATGAAATAACCTTCCAACAAGATGGTGCGCCCCCGCATTATACTGTGGCTGTGCGACAATTTCTGAATAACGATTTCCCGGGACATTGGATTGGCAGAAGAGGTCCCGTCGAATGGCCACTAAGATCTCCAAATCTATCACCTTTAGACTTTTTTTGGTGGGGCCATTTAAAATCACGAGTGTACGCCACGCAGCCTGAAACATTACAAGTGTTACGTCAGAGAATTGTAGAAGAATGCCAATTAATAACTGCGGATGTCTTCAATAATGTTTGAAAAGAATTTGAAAACAGACTGTATTATTGTTTGCAAGCTAACGGGGGTCATTTTGAGCAATTCATCAAATAAATCTGACTATTACTTGCTTCAGCTTTTTTCTTTCATTTCTGACTTTTTGTAAACTGATAGACATTTTAATAAAAAATATGTAAGTAATGTAGTCGTGTGTAGCCGATAAAAAACTGTTTAGTGGCGAGTATTTGGGTTTGTCAACTTTTCGTTTGTACCAATAATTCAGTCAAATCTCAACCGATTTATAAAACGAAGTGTCATTGTATTTGCAATGAAAAGGGTTTTAAAATGATGTGCCACAAATGGGGTAGTCTTATTTGAAATTTTAAAGTTGGGGTGGCTAGGCATTAGGATGAACATATCGAGTTGGCTTGATTGTCCAAAAGGTTCCCTCAAGAACAAAATCGACGGGTCTCGGCGAATTTCGAAATACTTTATAGTTTTCACATTATAGAGGGGTCAAGTTTTTGTTGGGATACCCTGTATAGTCTACTATAAGTACATTTTTCGTTGACGTCTGTTAACAAATATAAGGTAGCTCAATCGATGTTGCGTATTCCATTGTATATTGCTACCAAGTTGGCTTTTCGATAATTATACCTTGGAAAATCTTTATTACCCACAAAAATTTTATCTTCTGCAACTTCCCAAGTAACATTCACACTTAGTCTTGGATGGTGTAAATCTTCATTCACTAATGTAATTACTTCTCTTTCTACTGTTCCTTGCAAATCGGAGGAAATAATACTCAGTTGACAAAACATTTTCTTTCAGTCATGTTTCTGTGACAAATACAATAGCCGGTATAGGAAATACTACAGTTTTCAACAAATTATTTCAATTCAATATTTGTTCTATGATTTTTCGGGCTATTGGGCTGTTGTCTGTTGGAACTTTTTCCTCTTCTATTAGACATTTCGTTTGCTGCTGCTGCAAACATGATTAATAACGTGGTTGTAGAACTCGTTTTATGTTTCTGACTAATGTTTCCTCTAAATCTGCTACATTATTTATAATTCTGGTAGTAACCTTGACTGCTCATGTAATGATGGTTGGCTATTCTTGGCTGGTTTCGTCTTAGAATTTTTTAAACAATAGATATCAAAATTTTTTTAAACGGACACTCTCTTCTTTTCTTTTAAAATTTGACCGGTTTTAGTAAATTTTTATGGATTCAACTTTTAACCAAATGTATAGAGTGGCTTCTTAGAAAAAGAGCATACTCGGTAACTGCGGATTTATACCATTGATGCAGACGACAGTTTCTTTTGTGCTCTTTTCGGCATGGTATGCGATAAACTCCAGCCGATAGTGGTGGTCAAATATCCTGCACTGAACGTAATTCATTTTGTACTGGAATGCCAGATTTTTCAATTGGTGCAGAAATATAGTTGTTGTATGTTTGCTGCAACAGTTTACTTGTAACTCAATATTCATGTGCCTTAGTTTTTGTAAAAATGTGGTTAACATGATGGGCTAATGTTTTCAATACAGCTCTGTTTCGTTTTGACTGGTGGTTATATTCTTTATGCAGGCAGCTTAATGTTTTGTCTATCGTTCTGTATATTAGTAAATACAAGAATAATAGTTGGTTATTGTTTTTTTTTCTATGGTGAACTGTATCCGTGAATGGCTGTTGTTTAGATGCGCAAGGAAAGCCTGTAAATCATAATATCGTTATTCTTGTTGAGGTGTCTCAGCACCAAACGCTTTTTGTGAATTGATGTTGCTTTTTAGAGTTTTCGCACGAAGTAGGGCCCAAGAATATTCTAATCTATTGGTGAGTAGTCCTCCAAAACTTCAGCTAGTGGTATATTGCTCTTGCAGAGCCCTTCTTTAGTGGAGGTGTAAAGACAAAAACAACTCAGTTAGCTGCCAATGCCGACGTTTCGCCCACCTTTTGTGTGGGCTTTATCAAGGCTGGAAAAAGTATTTTATTGAGATGGCATACGGTACAGCGGGTTAACAATTTTACATCATTTACAAATTACATAAGACGTAAAAAACGAACAAACAGATCGCGATGGCGTTAGATTACATCGAGTGACATTGTGTAAAAATCTTATAAAATTCACATAAGAACATAATTTAGTCAATATTCATCAACACAATATAGCAATAAAAATATAAAAATATATTATTAACAGTGTTAAACTGGTAAGAAGAAATTATTTAGAAAAAGGAAATTTTGTATTTATAATAAAACGAGATAAAATAATTGGACTCACCTATTTGCAAAACCGAGTGGTAGTCAAGAGCTTATATATAAACATAAAAATCATCAACAGATGATAACGTCACAATTAATAAATAACACGTAATGTAAATAAAAATAGAAATTTAACAATTTTAAATACCACACGCAAACACCATTGAAACAGCGAACGTATAAACATGATAACGGTACTTGTTAAAAAGATAAAGACCGCTTTTATGGAATTTGCGTACATGCATAAAATGAAAAGATTGTATATATGTAAATAATCAAGTAGTTAATAATTGAGTAGTTAATAGGTTAGTAGGTTAGACTAGATTAGTTAGAGTAATTAGCATGCTACGATTAGTTAGGTAGATATTAATGGTTAGTTAGTTAACAGGTGGTGGGTTGAAGTTTCAGGTGGTGGGTTTTGATTTTACTTATGATATTGCTGTAAACTGTACTTAAATTGTTTGTGTCTGTGTTAAAATTCACGTTTTGAGGGTGCATTTTGATCGCTATCATTTCTGAGACTAGCCTTTTTTTAAAATTATGTTCTACGTCTAATATTACAGGTTCTTCGAAGTTGAAAGTGTGTCCTGTGCATTTATGATGGGACGAGAGTCCTGTCTCTTCTGTCTGTTTTTTACAATTATATTGGTGTTGTTTGATACGTGTACTCAGTTTTTGTTTTGTCTGCCCAATGTAGCAACAGGGGCAGTTGCTGCAACCGATCTTATATACAACATTTGATTTATCCAACTGTTCAGTCTTGTCTTTTAAGCGCGAGTAAATATTGTTATAGATTGTATTTTTGTTGTATAAGACTATTTTAGAACTGTCATTTTTTAAAATGTTTATTATTTTATGGCTCAGGACAGGTACATTGATGATTTTTTTAAAAGAAATTGTTTCCGTTGAATTATTGGTGTTGTTCCGGCTAGTTGGAGGTTGAGTGTGATTAAAGTCTCTGTTTATTAGTTTATTTATAAATTTGTCAGATAATTGTTGTTTTTTTAATATGGTTTTAAAACTGTTTATTTTTCTCATGGAATGTGATATCACTCAATTTAAGCATTTTATTCAGCATTGCCGTAATAGTATTGATTTTTTGGTGCAACGGATGTTTAGAGAAATAATTGATAGTCCTCCCTGATGCCATAGGTTTTTTATACCAGTCGGTTATGATACTATTGTTAGTTCTTATGAGTAGCACGTCCACGTCTTATGTAATTTGTAAATGATGTAAAATTGTTAACCCGCTGTACCGTATGCCATCTCAATAAAATACTTTTTCCAGCCTTGATAAAGCCCACACAAAAGGTGGGCGAAACGTCGGCATTGGCAGCTAACTGAGTTGTTTTTGTCTTTACACCTCCACTAAAGAAGGGCTCTGCAAGAGCAATATATCACTATTCTAATCTATATTCTCGTTTATATGTCTTTCACTGGTACTTTTGTCACCTTTTGCTGGTATTGTTTTCTCCGCCGCACTCAGAACTATGTAGTGTCTAATGTCGGTTTTCGTTTATCTCAGGGCGCTAAGTTGTCACACTTTTTTATTGACATACTTTCGTTTGGACCATAATTGACATCATGATTTTGTGTGATGCTATCGATTCCAATCCGCAGTTTTTAGTACGTTACTGACCAATAAGTGCATAGACAGCACTGCTTAATTGTTTTCTGAGGTGGTTATGAATGCAATTTCGTAGCAACAATGATTCCATGCTATTTTAACCTATTCGCCTAGGCGTTTCTGTAGAAAAGCAACAGTGCAAAGCAAGTTTCTTTTCTTCTTGCGTAGCAGCTTAACTTGACGAATTTTCTTATACTTTTTCCTCGTAGAAGCACCTAATTTAAGAATGTGAGAGCTGTATGGAAAACATTAGTCCATCGAGCTAACTGAATATGCAAGCTTAACTTATTTTAACAAGAACTCAGGCATCTGGACATTGTGTACATATTAGACGAGCAATACATCCGAAGAAACAGAATACTAATATCCCTGTTCCAATTAAAAAATATGTCATCGCATTTCAACCTTAATTATGTGAAGAATGTTATATACCGTATAAGCAGAATACTGAAAACACATAATGTGGATACAGTTTTCAAGGCTACCTAGCCACAACAAAATCAATTACGTTTTGTGAAAAACATTTGACCACTATTATCATCGGCTGGAGTTTACCGCAAACCATGTTTGTGTGGTTCAGTGTAGGTGGGAACAACTAAAAGAAGCATTGACACCCGTATAAAACAACACAACAAAAACTGTCGCCTGCATTAATGGGATAAATTCGCGTCGCCGAGCATGACCTTTTACAGAAAAACGAAAGTTCTGTTGGCAACAACCCAGTACTATGTTTGGTTAAACGTGGAAGCCATAGAAATTTAAAAAAAGTAGAAGAGAGTATCCGTATTAATAGAGTTTGACATCAAGCGCTTAAAAATACTAAGGGTAAACCACCTAGCATGGAACATCTTTCAACCATGAGTAACCAACCATCTACGCATAGGCAGTCAAGGGACTATAAATAAAGTAGATCAAGATGAAACGTCAGTCAAAAACGTGAAACGAGTCGTAAAACCACTGAGGATGTTAGTCGCATCAGCAAACGAAACGACTGGAAGAAGTTCCACCAGACCGAGGGTCAATGCCCCGGAAAATCATAGTATAAATTTTTTTTATAAATCATTTTCTTATTAAAATTTTAGGTATTACATCATCATTATCAATACTCTACTTGGTTCCCATTTTTATTAATTTGTAGTGTTTAATATTTAATAATATTTTTATTTATCTTGACGATTTATAAGGAACTTTTTGTTAGGAGATAGTTAACTAATCTCACTAACAGAAGTTGTGCTGGTGAACAGATATTAAACTAGGCCGTTGATTGAAATATTGGTAAAGATAGTCAACCTTACGGGATTATGCGACCCCGAAATTTGTTCTAAACATCAGAGGTCGGTAGTATCGCTTTGTGCTAAGAAAATACGTCAATTGTATTGTAGAATTTACAGAACAGTATTGCCGATAAATGTGAAATAGAAAACTGTAATTTTGCTGATAGTTTATGCTAAGGCACGACATTGTTGCCAATGCATCATGCCGTTGATTGAAATATTGGTGCATTGAGTCAATGTTGATTAACAAACAAAAACATGCGTTCTACAATATACAAGAATTTATTGATTTTTGTCGACGTACTAATTAAATGTGTGTCCTTTGTTATATATTTTTTTCTATTGTCTGTTAATTGTTCAATGTAATAATATTTATTTGTATCTTTCTTACGTAAGGTTATAACAATGGTTATACCATCATGACAAACACATATATGTACAAAGATTGTATACATACACATGTGAATAAAGTTTATTATTATGAAAAAAAAACCTGCAGATTTAAAAAGTATTAATTTCGTAAAGAAATCGTTGAAAACGTTCTCCCAAAAAAACAATTTCTTTAAATACTTTTGAAAATTCCATACTCATATATTTATTACATTAACATCGTTTATCCGTTGAAAATGTTTTAAAATCTATTAGGCTTACGCAAGTAAATTTCTAAATTTTGGTCATTGAAATTAAAATTTTTTAACATAGAAACGCTATCCCTTTTTATGTTGGAACGAATGTTGAATTTTCTTATATTACAATCTAACGTACTCAACTGTTTGCATCTAAACAATATTATAACAAGCCTACTCATTTATTAAAGGTGTTGCTAAAAGTATGCAATTGTAGAATTTCTGACTAAGCCGATAAGGAATGTGACAATATCAACTTTAGGTGTACTTATATTTTAAGATATGATAAACGCATTAAAGAAGCATCTATGCAAAGCATAATGATTATCTGTTTATTTGTTACAATTAAAATATTACAATCAAGATTGGTTTTTAAGTATGTATTTCCTGAGCTTTACTAATAACAATGGTAATAACATTTACAAAATACTATCAAAAGAACACAAAATAATCGAAAGTAATAATACCCCACCACTTTTAGTTTAACAACAAAACCGAAAATTAATTAGTCTTCCTGTTATGCTCAGTAGTTGATTGAAATATTTCAATCAACGGCTCAGTTTAAGAGGTTTTCGGTTCGAGTTTGATTTTGATTTTTTAAAACATTTCGGTAGTTATTATTTACATGTAAGATCGGATTGCTGGTTTAAAAACTTATCCATTAAAATGAGTAATACTATTGCGTGTCATCGCTGTGTATATCACGGTTGCAATAATTCGAGAAAAAATTGCCCGACGATCAGCTTTTTATCGGTTTCCTACTAATTGTCTAAATAGATGCAAAAATTGGGTGATGAATTGTGGTAATTCAAAGCTAGTACTACTAGATGATCTTAATTTATTACGAAATAAATTAATCTGTGAGAAGCATTTTGAATCTAGTAGTTTTCGAGATCCTTCCGCTGCGAAGAAGAAACTTAATATTACTGCAGTTCCTAAGAAGTTTGTTTCGGGTAAGTAATAATTTTGTTCAGCAATGACAATTTGCTAATACTTATTGGTAGCGGTCTGGTAGGTACCTAGTGGTGAGAAGTATCTTAACGTTCTCAAAACTCAATTTTTTTACATAACACTTTTAACCACTTTCATGTCTTTAATCTTCTCACCACTACTGGTATCGCAAAGTACAAATTACAAAATCAATTTCAAGAAATACTTTCATTTTTTATTAAAAATTTTGCCAATACATAAATAAAGTTCTTTTAAAAAGCCCAAATTTCAAGAAATACAATTATTTGCTTTGATTGCAGATGAACCTAAACAGGATACATCGAAGTCTTTGCGATTAGAAAGAAATCCTACTCAGAAATCACCAGAAGTTCTGACAGTTTATAAATCTGATAATGTGCGAACTTATGAAAATATATTTTCTAGCGGAAAGTATTTGCAACGTAATTACAACTATTTTCTGTCAGCCAATAAGAAAAAAATTGAGAACAACGCCGATTCAGTTAGTGATGCCTCCTTTGTGAATGTTCTTCAAAGTGCAACAATCAGTGCAAGTATAAGTTCTGATAAACCTATACAGACAACCGTTTCTTTTAAAATTAAAAAGGTTAAAAATAAATTGAATAGTCAAAAGTGTGAAATATTTAGATTGAAGCGCAAACTTCAAAACAGCACAATTTCGGGTCTTTTGAAAACAAAAACCGGCTTTGAAGACATTTATTAATATGCAATGTTTTCATCGAACACGAACTCCATGGAAGGATTCAGAAAAACAACTGGCATTATCATTGTATTATAAATCGCCTACCGCTTACAAATTTATGTTGAACCATTTAGGATTTGTTTTGCCAGCAATTTCAACAATCAAGTCGTGGTTGAAAATTGTTAATTTAAGATCGGGGACAAATAATGTTCTTATACAAAAATTAAAAAAAAAGTTGAAGGAATGACAGACAAAGAAAAGCAGTGCGTGGTAATGTGTGACGAAATTACTTTAAAACGAAATTTAAATTATAACCAATATTGGGACTACGTCGAAGGATATCAAGATTTAGGGGAATTAGGACGTAAACCGTTTTAAGTAACCATGGATTGGTTTTTTATTTGAGAGGAATATTGTATAATTGGAAAATTCCATTTTGTTATTTTCTCAGTAGTGGTTCAGTTAAAAGCGAAATATTATGTACTCTTATAAAGCAAGTGATGCATAAGTTGTTTCAAATTGGATTGAAACCTCGAGCGTTAGTTTGCGACCAAGGATCTAATAACAGAAGTGCTCTATCTTGTCTAGGCGCCACAAAAGAAAATCCAACAATTCAAATCGACAATAACAAAATATATGTAGCGTATGATCCTCCTCATTTACTAAAAAGCTTAAGGAACAATGTCATGAACAGCAAACTGAAAATAGTCGTCAACAATAAAAAATTCAGTGGACCGATTTTGTCAACACTTTTTATATTGATCAGTGTAGCAGTGTAGCAAGATCCATGTTAAAAATTACGGACAAACATATTAACCCATCAAATTTTCAAAAGATGCGTGTTAAATACGCCGCTCAGGTATTTAGCAATTCTGTATCTGCAGCAATTAGCAGTGCTGTGATGACGGGTCAATTAACAAGTAATACGGCGTTAGATACTGCATCTTTTTTAAAACAATTAACAACATTTTTGACTGTTTAAATAGTTTTTCAGTAAATGATCCGAATCCCTACAAGCGTGGTCTTTCAGTTTTTAAAGACATGCCATGCGAAACGTTGAAACGTTCTGTACAATACTTCAATTCCATCAAGTTTTATGAGAACGGTGTAGAAAGAAAAAATATATACTGTATCGCAGGTTTCCAATGGACTATAAATTCAATTTTAAGTCTGTGGGAGGACTTAAAGGGAGAAGGAACTTTGTACTTTTTAACGTCACGAATAAATCAAGATCCTCTAGAAAATGCTTTTTCAATGATTCGTGCTAGAGGAGGTTATAATGCCCAACCGTCTGCCCGCGAATTTAGGCTTGCATTACAACATAACATGCACATTCGCTTGCAAATACCAATAGAACAAGGGAATTGTGAAAAGATAACGACGAGATACTATATGGTATAGATGAACAATTTAACACTAACTATGAGGAAGAGGATAACAAAATTGGGACAAATGAAAGTGTAGAAAATAATGAAACAAAGAGATCGTCTAGAACCTGTCTGGAGAACAAAATCAATGAAGACAATGTCGTAATTAATAGTTCTTTAGAATCTTGTTCAGTGTCGTATGTTGCGGGTTATTTAAGTCACTACATATATAAAAAGTACATTGTAATACGTGTAAGGAAATGCTAACAGTTAACGACTCAAGTGTTTTCAATGTGAACGAATCATTAATTCTATATAAAGATTACAGCAAATCTGATGGAATTAAATACTTACACAGACCATCACCCGAATTCTCAAAATTTGTGTTTTTTTTATTGAAACTTTTTACTGAAGAATTTCATCTTTTAAAACAGATTATGGTTTATTGGAAAAATTAAACTCCGTATAAAAAATGTCTCAACAGCAGTGTGAATTCATGGTTCAGAGAATGCGACACTCATAAACTGTTAATTATCGATCAGTTGGTTAAAATAAAACTATATCGAACCTTAAAGTGGGAGGCTAATAAACATTATTCTAATAGCTATAATTACAGTGATGTCACAAAACCACACCGTAAAATAAGAATATTATCTGCATAAATAAGTGTAAATGTTTGGATATGTTTTATGTATAGCATTGTATTAGGTACGTTATTATTTATGTATAAATTGTTTGTAAATTATTACTATTATTTTAGATCAGTTAGGAATTGTAATTTTTGAAACAATGTTTATAATTAATGAGCTATTTTTACTTTAATTAAACTATTTTAATTCGAAACCGTGATATTTTGATACAGTTTCAAAGAGTAAAATCCTAACTTTTTATTTTCATTGTCATTAAAATCCAAGATATGTATCATCAATGGTATTATTCATAAATGAAAAATTCGTCACTTTTAATTACTAGTTAATACGTTTACTAAATATTTGAAAACGTTGCAACATTGTATTGACAAAAGTAAATTTTACGGATTGTATGTTGCGCCATTTTTACAACGGTGGAATAAATTGAACTATTCTATTTCAAGAATCGTACACATTATAACTTAGCGCTTCAGTACAAGTGAAAAAAGTAAACAAAAACGCAACCCAACATGCATATGTGAATTGCATCCGTGATACAAGCAAATACAAGCGGTTGACTATTTTTACCAATATTTCAATCAACGACTAGGCCGAGTATTTTCATATGCTACCAACAATAACTATAAGTTCTTGTTATCGTGAATAGTTTTTTTAATAAGTTTTTGATTGATTTGCGCTTAAAGTTGTAAAAAGAAATGGTTTCCAAAGGTTTATGGTCTGATTCAACTAAATGTGCTACTGGCATACCATCTTCCAATAATACGTCACTAAGCTATATTTCGAACTATCTACTTCTACTTCTGAATCATTAAAATATCTTAATACTATTTTTTTTCTAACCACAATTAGTTTCCATTTTTTTAAATAACGACCATAAATTGGCAGGTTTTGAAAAATTTTATGAATAAATTTGTAAACCCAATCATACACAAAAATTTTTATTTTATGTATTCGTATTTTAATTTTAGTAATGACTCCAACTTTATCTACATCTATAGTAATATTATTATAGTTCAACCTTTTTTTTTTTCAGATATTCAAGTTTCGCTTTTAAGTCAACAAATATATGGGTTCAAATGTACTTGGAAAAGTCATAGAGTAAAGTTCTAGAAAATATTTCTAGTAGATGTGGGATATTGACCCACATTGCTATCATAATAATTATTATTTTTCATAAAATAAGTAATAAACGTTGACAATTAATGTTTGAATTAATTTTAGGCAAATGTGTTAGTTTTTACAAGAAAAATGATTTAAAATAAACGCGAGTCTTCTAACTTAAATAATCTTCTTCAGTTAAAAGCCGATAATTTTATTATTAAACAAATTACTACTTTAAATAAGTTAAATAGTTTTAAATATTTTTTAAAAAGTAAACGTACCTTATTAATTTCAATTAAAATCAATTAACTATTTTATGTATCTTACTGTAAAATTTGATCCAAATCTAATTACTCAATGTTACAATATCTAGTTAATTTTATATTTAAAACCGTGATTACCTGCATGTTTAAAATTTATTTTAGATTATGATTCACATGTTAAACACATTTTTCTTTAATTTAAATATTTGCTTGTACCCTTATGTTAAGAAAAAACGGGACACTTGGATTCTCTAATATATTTGCAATGAGATGAGTATATCAGCTTTAAATTTTTATTTTTGAACCTACCTGGCTTTCTTGTTTTGCGGTCAAGTGTTGTGACTATGGTTACATTTATGTTAAATAATACCTACTGTTTCGAGCAATTTTTTTCTCATGTTCAGATACGATTAATAGTTTTCATTTGTTTAGACGGCATTAAACCTTGAGGTTACAATCATTATTTAGACAAATTTTAAAAAATGAGCCAGGTAAATTTCAGGCTATATTCGTTACTACACTTGTTGTTATCGTTGTTTATGAAATGATAGTAAAATTATACATGAAATTGTGTGCAACGGGGTATTAATTGAACTTTTCAAAATACTAGTAAACGGTTACGTTAATGTTTAACGTTTTTGTTCTAAATACCGATATAATAAAAACAAGAATAGCTATGCAGCACACATGTATCGTTCCAGGAACCTTTTAGAATAAAATTCTTTATTAAAAGAGTTATTTAGCACGATGAAAACATTATTTTAACAATTACGCTTTTGTACGCTTTACTATATCGTGTAAATATTTTCCAATTGTGGCCCTCTCGTGTTACTCAAATTTTTTGTTAGAAAGTATGGAGTAAAATAAATTGATAATGTCTTTTTTTTAATTGTTATATATAACAAATTAGCAGCGTAAATGAACTTTTGAATGCTTTACAGTAAATAAAGACAATTCTATTTTCACAATGAATTTACGTTTATTCAGTAAAGAAAAACAAAAAACATAGTATAACATAATTAATGGTATAAATTAATAATGAGTGTTTCCACCCTCATTTGCAATAACTTCTTCTAGACGTCTAGGTATTGATTCTATTAGTTTGTGCACAAGATCTTCGTTAATGCTGTCCCAAGCGTCTTCGACTGCTACCAACAATTCCTGCGCGTTGGCTGGTTGAAAAGCACCTTCATTATAAATTTTTTTTGTCATTGCAGCCCAAATGTGTTCAATAACGTTTAAGTCTGGACTTCTAGGAGGCCATGGTAAAACGTTAATGTTGTTCTCATTAAACCATTGAGTTACTATTCTTGATTTATGGAAAAAGAATTTAATATTTTTTAATTTATTAAAGTGTGTATTAAATACCTGTTGAAAAATATAATCGTTTTCAGGATACAAGACGTTTACGGTAGGCTGCATTATATTCTGCAGTATATGAATATATGTTGAAAAGTTAGCCGTTGTTCTATCCTCCAAAATGCTCCAAGACCTCTAAAGCTCATCCAGCCCCAAATATTAACCCCAAATCTTCCACTTTTTTTAATAGATTGTAGGTATCGATTGTCATTCCTGGAATTTCTAGGCCGATAGACTTTTAAAGGTCCGTCATAATAATTTTGGAAAACCTGGCAACAACGACTTCATTTAAAAAATGTGACACTAAATATGTATGGGTAACATATAAACAAAATTACTTACTTTCTCATCGGAAAAGATAACGTTGTTCCAAAATTCCCTTGGTTCTCGAACATAACGCACGGTGAACATTTCACACCGTGCTCTTTTAAGCGATTTCTAGCCGTACATCAAGAACCTGGATGTGCGGTTTCTAAAATAGCCTTCCTCAAGTTCGAAAACGGATGTTGGTTTACGTAATTGACAAGGGCCATATCTTGTTGGAGCGTTGAAATTTTTCTTTTTCCACTTCCTTCTCGTCGATCTACGGTTAACTCATTTTGCCAGTTCAATTTCAAGCGGCCTACTGCAGATTTTGAAACATCTAATTCGCGTGCAATTTGTCGAACACTTAATCCACGTTCCAGAAGTCCAATCACATGAGAACGTGTATCCGCGGATAAATGAGGCATTATCAACGTTAAATAGCTCTACAGATTCACAAACTACTAATGAAAAATTTCAGAAGGACTTAACATTTTACCTATACTTACACCCCCTCTTTATTACCATTGGCCACAGTAAGTAATCTACACTTACATCCTTCTTCATTAAGTAATTAGTGCTTTTGTGTAAATTATCGGAAGACTATTATATTTAAAAAATTGTATTGGATTTATTGTAGGGAGTTTTACAAGGTATTGTTTATTAAAAGGTATAATGGGTTTTATATTTAATAATTTCTTTGTTACATAGATAATAGAAAACTCCCTGACAGATAAATTTTTTGTTCCAATTGTTCAGTATTATTGTTATACTTGTTATACTTATGTGATTGTGTTTTTATTGTGTTTAAGAACCTTTAAACAAAAATTCAATTTTAAAAGATTTGTAATGAAACTGTTACTATTTTGAGTTCTTTTAAATAACATTAACATCATACACTAGTTACTTTTATAAGTATTTTTATAAATATATTGGACAATTTAACTGTTCATCAGTTTCTTTGTTTTTTTTTTATTGACATATTAACGACAAAAATTAAAAAAAGAAATTATCACTGTTGCCTAATAGACTTCAAAATCCCGCGTGTCCGTCTTAATTCTATTTAAATAACTAAAATCGACTAAAATAATAACTATAAGATTTGATTCACATTATAAAAGACGATAGCACAATGCTACAATAATTGCAGTAATTGTTTTTTTTATTAAAACAAATTGTTACATTTCAACAGCTGTCTACGTAACGGGTGATTATATGAGGATTTCTGTGATCAAACTTTATAACAATGATTGTAAATCTATTTATGAATAACAAGAAGTAGCGTCACACAAGAATAATTTTTATATATTGAATAGTTTAATTTTAAATTCCTGTTTGAAATCGCCTAAAAACAAGAAAGATAGCCGGCATCGCACTTATTGTGTGACTTCAATTTTTTACATAAGAAAAAAAAACGCTTGAAATATTATAGGTATTACTTAAAATAAATAAGAATATGTAAATACAAAAAATAATGTTTCGAAGGTAACAGCTCATGCCAGGTAGGCACAAATACGACACTTTTAGGCCCATAAAAATTTAAAGCTGATGTACTCATAAGGTTGAAAATAATATTAGAAAATCCACTTGTCCCGTTTTTTCTTAACGTAAGCGTACATTCCCTTCTTAATATTTATTGAAATATTTTTTTATTGCTGGTCTTTTTTTATGGCAATTAAAAGTGATAAATTCAATAAACAAAACAAAATGAGTTCTATTTTATTATTTTTTATAAAATAAGTAAGAGCGTTGACAATTAATGTTCGAATTAATTTTTTCGAAATGTGTTAGTTTTTACAAGAAATAAGATTTCATATAAAATGTGAGGCTTCTAACTTAAATAATATTCTTCAATTTAAAACCGATAATATTAATAATTATTAAATAAATTTCTTTCCAATTGAAAGTTTGTTTATTATAATTATTTCAATAATTGTATAAAACGGACATTTATATATAACTTTCAAACGAATGAAATATGAATTATACAGTGAATATCAGTCTACATACATTTGCAAGCGCAAATATTACTGACCATGAAGTAAGTAAATGTTTGTGTTGAATTTACACAACAAGCAGGAACGGAGAAATATGATCACAAATAAATTATTTTTTTAAACTGAACAAAATACAAACAGTGAATACATTTTGAAATCCGTAAAACAATAAGTTTGAATAATTTGTAAGTTTTAATGTAATTGTTTTACCTTTTATATTAACATTTTCATATTATCGTGATGTGCTCAATAATTTGAGGTTTTGCATGGGTAATCATGGGTATAACCATTGATAACAGTACAATACTTTCAGAACACTAAAAAAGGTACAAGTAGTTTCTTTTTAGTTTAGTTTTCTTCTTTAACTAATTTCTGCATGTTTTTCTTTTTCAATTACTTACAGTTGTATTAATTGGTGTCCTGTTTTATACAAAAATTCAATAAAATGACGTTCTTGATCAGATTATATTATAAATTAATTATACACTCGAATGAATTGCGGCATCGAATGAAGTCATATTATTTACTTTGTGACAAATGCATAAGAATATTTAATTTCTAGCCGGGTAACTAATTGCCGAACAATTCTTCCACAGTTGAGCAAGGATTGCAGAGATAATACAATGCAATTAATTGTTCTTGAAACCGCCATTTGCAGTAGGAATGCTTCTATTGTTCGCATTAATTGAATCTGTAGACGTTTCTGTACTTCTGCTTGCCATGACGTTCTAAATTTGCCAAGAATTTTGCATTCCCTTCACTTAACAAACGTTATTCGGGTTATTGTATCTCAATACCGCCCAGTATTACATGCAATAAACATCTCGAAAGGCGCAACGCATTAAAGAAGAACGTGTTAGAATGTATGTCCGCAATTAGAGAGCGAAAAGTAATTAAATCAACTTTTCTACCACACCAGAATCGAGGCTTTAAATATCCCTAAGTATTTACTTTTATTGGATCTCTGGCAGCGTACATCTTGTATATCAGTTTACACTAATAGGTTTAAAACTATCATCCATTAAATAAATACAAAGTTTTTACGAGCGTTTGTGTTTTCTTTAAAGAAATAATGTTCAATTAAAATGGTACTTAGTGTCGTAAATTCTTATTCATTTTCCTTGGTAATCACGTAAAAGTGAACGTTGTCGAGTACTTATTCGATGACATTAGCATTCTGATGAGGATCGTCTTAAGTTCTAAAAGGTAAATTAGCTTTGATTTATGCAAAATAGGTATTTAAAAAACGAATAACATTTAAGTACCGTTATATAACACTACTAAAATTTGATCTGTATTTTTTAAAAGAAAATTAGCGGCGAAATTAATTTGTAATAAATATTAATTGACCTACAGAATTAATAGTATTAATTGGTAGAAACTTCGGGTTCAGCAATATTAATTATACCTACTTAGAATCATAAAATTGTTAACTTCTGTACTTTATTTTAATAGCTTAATTTAAAATTTGTAGTTGTTAGAACATTATTTAAATATTTTTAAAATGTCGTATAATTTCTTCATTACTTTAAAGACATCGTTACTTTTTTCTAATTTATATTATGTAGATATCATCGGTTAAATCGCATCATTAAATCAATTCCGAATAGTAAATTTATTATATGATTTCTGAACGTTCTAATTAAATTATATTCGAGTTTTGTTTTAAAAAATGGGTTTCACTAACTAGACGTATCAAAATAACAATGGTCGCGGGCCATGTCTCTGGAACTAATTATTATCTAACAACATTAACATAAAAGTTTAATTAATAAAAGTGAGCTTAAACAATCGCTGAAAAATGTTTTCAAAAGCTTTTAAAATAAAAG
Organism: Abscondita cerata; assembly: GCA_030710515.1. NCBI lineage: Eukaryota > Metazoa > Arthropoda > Insecta > Coleoptera > Lampyridae > Abscondita > Abscondita cerata. The sequence goes on along the minus strand of JALBCR010002274.1, from coordinate 799,892 downwards.
CTAGGTAACGAAACAATCGTTACTAATTGAAAACAATTTTCCTTAATACAACATACAAGAAGTTATGCGAAACAGAATTTTATTAGAGTTTTGAAATTACACAAACAGTGATTTCCAAGAACGTTAAGTTGAAATATAATAATACCGTGGATGAGGCACTTTCTGTTATACCTGAAGTGGGGTCTATCTTGAATAGTTATTGTTGCGTGTGATGCAAAACTGCGTATCTTCAAAAAACTGCAATCACACTATTTTTTCTAGATTTTGCAGCTTCTAGTTGCTAAAGCGAAAATTTCGGCACTTTGCGGCGGCCAACAAACCAAACAAAATACAAAGTAGATTCACTTTAAAAAATGCTTAAATTTACACACACACTGGAAACATATTCTTTGCTCCAGTGTTGGTGTAGCTGTTGGATCCGTTGGTAGCACGTGAGTCTCGACTCCTTTAGCTCGCTAACGTCCGATTTCCCAATGAGAAAATGAGATGGAGTTAGGGGCTGAAGATCATTACGATTGGAAGAGAGAGGAGAGAGTGGGCGGGAGTTAAGGATTGCCTCGACTTGAATAAGCAAAGTGGCAAACTCCTCGTACGTTAAAATTTCGTTGCCCACGGTTCGCTTAATATGATGTTTGGCCGATTTAATTCCGGCCTCCCATAAACCTCCAAAATGATGAATATGTGCGGGGATAAAATGCCATTCAGTGCCCTCACTAACAAAGGCATCATATAGGGACGACGAATCTTTCTTAAGAAAAGTGGCTAACTCTTTAAGTTGAGACTTGGCTCCTGAAAAGTTAGTTCCGTTATCCGAGTATATACGCAAGGGTTTACCTCTGCGAGATACAAAACGGCGTAAAGTCATGATAAAGGCTTCAGTGGATAAACTCGTGACGAGTTCCAAATGCACAGCCTTGGTGGCAAAACAAATAAACAAACATAAATATGACAGTTTGCAACCCCGGCCTTTGCGATCTTTAATCTGAAATGGTCCAGCATAGTCAACACCAGTAATATGGAATGGAGGGGACGGTTCAACCCGAGATGAAGGTAAATCTCCCATAATAGGCGAGATAATATTTGGCGAAAACCGAAAACATTTTAAACACTCGCGTACTACTCGTTTGACAATAGAGCGAGCTGAGGTGATCCAGAATCGATCTCTCAAAGAGGATAATAATAATTGAGGACTAGCGTGAAGCATTCGTGTATGTTCTCGACTAACAATCAGTTTGGAAAGATGATGTTTTTCGGAAAGAAGCACCGGATGCTTTTTGTCAAAGGAAAAGTTAAAGTTTCGAAGCCTACCACCAACACGAAGGATACCATCATTGTCCAGAAATGGATTTAAGCTCAGCAGTATTGAGGATGGTTTTAAAGGTTTGTTAGCCAGTAACTATTTCATTTCATCTAGAAATGCTTCTATTTGAGAGATTTTGACTAAACAAGAAAGTGCGGATCTCAGTTCGTTGAATGTAAGTGGGCTGGAAGTGCGATCTTTAGGTTTGATAAAACAATTTTTACGAAATCGAAGACAAAAGGCTATCACTATTTCTAACCGATTCATGCTGGAGTAGTTAGCGATGGATATTGGAAGGTCCAGCACCGTGGCGCATGATTTAACAGTTTCCGTTGTTTCAGGAAGGTCTAAACTTAAAGAATAGGACCCTGGCCAAGAGGAATATTTTTTCGGTAGCCATAATGGACCGTGCCACCAAAGATCTAAACATTTTATAGTCTGAGCGGAGATACCTCTTGATAGCAAATCAGCGGGATTATCTTTTGTGGGCACATGATTCCAAATACAATGAGAAGTGCGTTCTTGAATGTCGGAAACGCGATTGCAAACAAATGTTTTAAGAGGCTTGGTTTGGTCTTTAACCAACTAAGCACTATGGTCGAATCAGACCATAAATATATGGAAGAAATCGGCATGTTCAAAGCTTTAATCACCTGCTCCATTAGCTTGGACAGTAGAGAGCGGTATTGTAGTAGGTCTCAAAGGTGCAACCTTTGATTTTGAGCACAGGAGGCGTGAATGAGATTTGACATAGATGCAACCCCCGTAAGCATGCATTGAGGCATCGCAGAATCCATGAATCTGCACGTCAATTGCATTTTTACAAGAGGCGTGCCGAGAAACTTTGAGTTCGTTGAGCATTACTACGATATGAGTCCCATTTTAGCAAAACGTTGTGGGGAATAACGTCGTCCCATGATAATTTCCAACCACAACTGTTGAAGAAGAATTTTTGCACCAATTGTGCAAGGAGATAGCAGCCCCAATGGATCAAATATCTGAGCAATCTCGGATAGCATAGACCTTTTTGTTACTTTCTTAGCAATTGATGGAGGTATTGTAAAAATAAAAGTATCTGCCTTGAAACACCAACTAAGACCAAGAGTGTTAGTGCGGTCATGCAATCCAAATTTTAAAATTCCTGGATGCAATTCTGAATTAGGTAGGCCAGTAAGAACATTGGGGTCATTGGAGGTCCACTTACAAAGATGGAAACAACCTTTTTGTAAAACATGTGCAATTTCCGAACATATCGTCCAAGCGTCGGCCAAATTGCCTGCTCCAGTCAGGAGGTCATCAACATAGAAGTCGGATTTAATTATTTGAGAAATTGATGATTTACTAACTTCACATTCTAATCCGAGCTGATGCAAACAACGAATTGCCAGACGCTTAAAAACATATTAACTATGAATAAAAGTACACATCTGTCAAATTGTTTTATTAGATGTATAGAAACGTCAAATGCTACATTATAATTGATGTAAGTAGATGATGATTGGTTTGCTACCGGCACGACGGACAAGTGTGGAGGTTGAAGGACGCTTGTTTGATAAGATACCACGATTTCTTGGTATAGAGTGAAGGGCAACGTCTGCCTCATACAATAAAAGTATAGTACAAAATAACACCAGCAGCACAAGTAAAGACTGGAACGGAATCCATTAGCCAAATTATTTATTTAGTTATTCTTGGAGTAGTCCCCAGGTAGAAATTCTAAAAAGGATACCAAAATGGCTGAAAAACCATGTACTTACAATATATTTACTATGGTTTTTATTTAATAAAAGAATTCATCGACCTGCAAGCAATTAAATAATTCCAAGATTGATTTAATAAAAGAAAGTACTTTACGTTTGAACCACCGTCGAAGCCAATTGGAGAAAATGATGAAGCGATTTTTTCGCTATTTATCGTAATAAAATAACCGGACCTTCTAAAAAACGGATTCTACGCAAGAAGAAAGGTCGACTTACACCTAATTTCTGAAACGAATTGGTTGCCTACATTCCAGGCGAAAAATTTGCACGGAACCGAAGTTTATTACCTAGTCAAAATTTATAAAAAAAAATTAGATAGATAGCAAAAGTAGAAACTAACTATCGCTATTGTCATAATATACAGGGTTATTCACGTCGTACGACACAAAAGATTATGGCTATATTTTTTGATTTTGAGATTGGTTTTTTTTGGAATAGATAGGGACCATTGGAGGCACCTTTTAAAATTATATTCATAATATACAGGGTGTTCGAAAAACATAAAACATATCAAAGTTGTGTTTTTTTAAATGGAACACCCCATATATTTTTACATTTTTGGATTCCACGATTAAAATAAAAGTGAGTTTTATAAAGGTTTACCTCATCTAAACCTGAAGGTTTTTTAAATATTTCGTATTTTGTGAAAATGTAGTATCAACTTGACGCGTTTGAATTTTTGACTTTTATACCTGATTTTTAGACTAAATTTGACCCGAGTTCTACTAACTGAGTAGGTTTTGTGTCGTACTTGTACAAAATTTAATAACGTATACAGGGTGTTCAAAAAATGTGACTAAATAACTATAAGTTTTAAATGATAATAACTTGTTTATTTTAAATGGATTTTTATGTCAGCAGCAGTTGCAGAATTTAATTCTCTATCGGTTACTATTACACTTCCCTATACCTAACTGTTCACGTTCTCATGGAAAATGCATATTTTCGAAGCAACAAACAACAGGTTTAATTAAAAACTATTTTATTAGCAGTGAGTATATAACATAGTCTATCTATGTTATAGTTGGCTATGACAATTTTGTTTCATAACAATTGGTTTCTATCATTCAGTCTGTGGTGGTACTTTGTGATTTTTGTTCTTAATTTTTATTAAAAATGACAATCTATAACAAAGAAGAACGAAATGACATGATTTTTATCCTTGGAGAATGCCTGCAAAACTGTTTATTGGCATCGCGAATTTACGCTGACAGATTTCCTAACAGGAATCATCCAAACAAATTTTTCGAAAGACTATTGGCTCAATTCAAAGAAACTGGGAGTGTCCAGTAGAAAAAACCCACCAAAAGAAAACCTGTGACACAAAACGAAGAAATTGAACATACAGTTATTGCGTCTGTAATCAAAAATTCCCATATTGGACAAAATCATATTGCACAAAATACAAACATCAGTCAAGCGTGTGTCTCGAGGATTTTTAAAAAACATCATTATTATGATTATAAAATTCAGCTTCACCAACAACTTTCGGAAAATGATGTCGGGAATTCAGTTGCATTTTATATGTGGGTGTTGGATAAAGTGGCAGAAAATGAAAACTTTTTTAATCTTGTTCTGTTTAGTTATGAGTGCACGTTTCACAACAATGGATCCGTTAATAGGCATAACTACCATTATTATTCTAATTTTAACTCTCATCAATTTCATAGTTGATAATCAACACAGATGGTCAGTGAATGTGTGGGGCGGAATTATGGGTCGTTATTTAATTGGTCTCTAATTTTTTGATGAGCATTTAAACGGAAGATTATTTTTGGAGTTTTTGATTAATCAGTTTCCAATTTTATTAGACGAGATTCCCTTAGACATAAGGGCAACTATGTGGTTGCAGATGGATGGAGCTCCCGCACATTTTCATCGTGATGTACGAGAATTTTTAAATGTTTATTTCTAAAATCGGTGGATTGGAAGAAATGGTTCTCAAAATTGGCCACCGCGATCGCCTGACTTGACTCCACCAGATTTTTTTTATGGGGATATGTAAAAACAACTGTTTACAACACACCTCCAACAACACCAGATAATATGAAGGAGCGAATCAGAGAAGCTTTCCGAAATATAGGCCCAGAAATGTTGGCAAATGTTGCTGAAGGTTTCAACAAAAGAATACGTTTGTGTTTAGAGTCAGGCGGTCGTCATTTTGAACATTTGCTATAAGCTCCTCTTTTTGTTTTTTCTTTTTTTTATTCAAATTAGTCCACAGTACGTAAAAAATCAAGTACACACTGCTAATAAAATAGTTTTGAATTAAACCTGTTGTTTGTTGCTTCGAAAATATGCATTTTCCATGAGAACGTGAACAGTTAGGTATAGGGAAATGAAATAGCAACCGATAGAGAATAAAATTCTGCAACTGCGGATAACATAAAATACAGGGTGTTTTATTTGAAATAAACAAGTTATTATCATTTAAAACTTGTAATTATTTAGTCACATTTATTGAACACCTTGTATACGTTATTAAATTTTTTACAAGTACGACACAAAACCTACTTAGTTAGTAGAACTCAGGTCAAATTTAGTCTCAAAATCAGGTATAAAAATCGAAAATTCAAACGTGTTAGGTTGGTACAACATTTTCACAAAATACGAAATATTTAAAAAAACCTTCAGGATAAGGTAAACGTTTATAAAACTCACTTTTATTTTAATCGTGGAATCCGAAAATGTAAAAATATATAGGGTGTTCAATTAAAAAAACACAACTTTAATATGTTTTATGTTTTTCGAACACCCTGTATATCCTGAATATAATTTTAAAATGTACCTCCAATAGTCCCTATCTATTCCACAAAAAAAACTAGTCTCAAAATCAAAGGATATAGCCATAATCTTTCGTGTCGTACAAAGTGAATAACCCTGTATACATCCGTTCGATATGTAATTTTAATATTAATACTTTATGGATTATTAATTACTAATGTCGAAAGTTAATCGAGAATAATAATTTTCAATTTATTTGAATCTGTCAGGTTAGACATTGGCTGGATCCTTCCGAAATCTTCGGTGCACATTTTGTTTTAGTTTACAGCACGATCGTCTATGTACATTAGTTTGTGTACACTTTCCATCATTAGAAACTACGATATTTTAACTACAGTTTGTTTCCTCCCACCGAAATTTATTTTTTTTCTTTTTAGGCAAGTTTCTTTAGCAATTTTGCGTTATCGAAGGGATTGACAGTTTCTATAAAAATCCGATGATCAAGTTGACAGTTTACTGATGTTCATATTTAATATCACCTACTTTCACTTATATGTTGCACACGTTTATATATTTACTTTATACCCTACATATTTTATTTTTGTGTGTCCTATCCTATGGAAGGACATTTCTAATACAACGCTATTGTAATATAATAATAAAGTTGTAGGAATAAAACTAATCCTTTAATTCCATTTGCTTTTGTTATGAATTATTAGAGATAGCAGGTGCATGTCTGGTTAGACTGAAGCCGCATTAGCATGTGTAATCCGTGTAGAATACGTCCCAAGAGAATTGCTACACGTTTTCCTACAAACACCAGTTACTACAATTATTTGGATTAAATTACACACTAATTTAACTCCACTGTTACTAAGTTTAACCGCAGTTAAGGCAAAGAAAAGTCAATTTACAGGGATAGAATTTAAGTATGTGTGTGTGTTGTGATCAGAATCGTACAAAATTAATGACCAAAAGAACCCCGGCGGTAAATCAGACGCGACAAGTGACACTTGTTCGAGCTCTTGTTTGAATACGTGCTGTGTGAACCACCAAAACCTTCCAGTAGAAGAAATATGACCTAACAATGGTTCATCGAGTGGTTTGTTATAAATTGGTTGCCTCTTACAATTTACTTATCATCGATTTATCAGTGCACCAAGTAAATTTTATTAGCAGCAAAACTTTCTCAACACAGTTCAGAGTAAATATCGTAAAGTATTGATTGGCCCATTCTCATATAGTATAGAGTTTCAAGTTTAAAAAGACGTTTCGAACTATAATTTTTCGGTTCGTTAACTTGTCCTCGATGAACCTATCGTTAAGTATAGATACGGTCTAGGAAATTCAAATGATAGAATTTTATATCTCACAACTTACATAAAAGTTTGCATAAAACAAGTAACTCATTCGGTAACTTTTCATATGCAACTTCCTCGTCGCATGTGCGAACAAAATAATGATTTATTACGTCAATGACATTTTTCATTTTAAATTTTCAAACCCAATTAAAATTGCACGTTTTTAAATTACTAAAATTTTATAACAAATTTTTAATTTCATTTATTTCAAATTTATTTTTAATTATGTTGTAAAAGCCGCATTTTTGATTGCATGTACGCGTATTTAAATTTGATGTATTTTATTGACAGTAATTCCAATTTTTGATTGAAATTTACAAAGAAATAATACATTACATTATAAAAACAATTCATTACTTTACCTATGTGAAGTTAGCCATAAATCCAGCCATAAAAATAAATTTTTTGTAACGCTATGTAATTATTATCTATATTGAGTTAAATGTTTATAACTACTAAAACAACAATTAATCAACACAAATGATTCTTATTTTAACATTTGTTTATAATGAAATTATTTAAACAAGTTTGCAAAGTACACTTACTCTTATCAAACTCTAACAATAGTGTTGGCGTGGATTAATTATTAGGCAAGTTTAGTAATAAATAGTTTTTATAATTATAAACAACATATCAAAGAATAGAAATGCTAATATTTTTTAAAACAAAAATATTTGATCTCAAAGTGATGGCTACGCGCTACATTAAGTACATACGGAGTGGATGTTCGACGGTGAATTTGAACCTGTTGGCGTGGGCCAATTTTTAGGCAAATTCACCAATAAATAGTTATTATGATTATAAAAAACATATCAAAGAATAAAAATGCTAATATTTTTTGAAACAAAAATATTTGATTTCAAAGTTAAGGCTACGCGCAACATTCTTAGAGTATGTTCAAGGGCGAATTTGGACGTGTTGGTATTGATCAATTTTTAGGCAAATTCACCAATAAATAGTTTTTTAATTAAAATAATAAATTATACATCAATGCCATAAATATTATGAAAGAATTCTTTTTATTTTTACTTTTTTGATTTTTATTTCTTTACCTATAATGTAAAAATGTTAGCGTGTAAACATACTAATGGATTTTAATGTTCAAGCGTTAGTACACCAAACCATAATTATTCTTAGTGATTATTATACGAGGATGTATAGAAAATAAGGTCTCCTATTTTTTCCCACAGAAACTGAAATTTATTCACAATTTTTTTTATATCGTTGGAAAGGTTAAACAATTACCTACTTTTCTACATAGTCACTCTGACGTTTAATCACATTTTGCATCCTGGTAAACAGCTTTCTAATGCCGGCGTCATACCACTTTTCCGCCGCGTCGGAAAGCCAATTGACTACTGCTTCTTGCACTTCCTCGTCAGATTGAAATTTCTGTCCCCAAAGATGTTTTTTTGAGAGCGGAAAACAAATGGTAGTCGCTGGGTGCATAGTTCGGACTATAAAGAGGGTGATCGAGGACATCATTTGATGTGACACATGTGACCGCGCATTGTCGTGATGCAAACACAAGCCTTTTGTCAGCATACCCCTTCTTTTGTTCTGGATGGCTCCCCGAAGTTTCTTGAGAGTCTTGTTGTAGCTTTCTGAGTTGATTGTTGTTCCTTTCGGCATGAATTTCACTAAATGTACCCTTTTCCTGTCCCAGAAAACGGTCTTCATAACCTTCCCAGCTGACTTCTGTGGCTTGAACTTTTTGCGCTTCGGGGAGCTTGAGTGCCGCCACTGTTTCGACTGTTCCTTCGTTTCTAGGGTGAAATGGTGTGCCCAGGTTTTGTCTCCAGTCACAACTGAGCCAAGAAATTCTTCACCTTCTCCTGGCGGGCGAGGGCAGAGGTAGCTCCATCCTTAACGGCTGCTTTGCAGCGACTGAGCGTCCCGAGGTCCCCGAGGTCGTGCAAAACGTTCTAGACTGTAGTAGTTAAACCAAAGAATGCAGCGCTGTCGTCAGATTTCGACTAACATATTGCGTTCGGAAATGGCATTGTTGGAGACCTTACTTTTCTATACCCCCTCGTAGTAGTTTTTTGATATATTTAAAAAAATTTATTTTTGTTTATTTGGACATCCTTCGCAAATGTAATTCAACGGTAAATTACTTCTTGAATCACAAATTTTGTAAATCCAGTGCTTGCAAACCGTGCACATTATATCTCCAAGAAATTTTCCACAATATAAACATTGGTTGAAATCAATTAAAAGATATTAGAATTTTTGTTCTTTGATATGTTGTTCATAATTATAAAAACTACTTACTGTTGAATTTGCCTAAAAATTGATCCACGGCAACACGTTCAAATTCACCCTTGAACCTCCACTACGTACCTTCTTAATGTAATGCGTAGTCACCACTTAGAGATGAAATATTTTCGTTTTAAAAAATATTAGCATTTTTATTGTTTGATATGTTGTTTATATTTATAAAAACTATTTATTACTAAATTTGCATAATAATTAATTCTACTAATGTATTTTGCTTTGTTTGAACAACAACAAATGTTAAAATAAGAATTACTTGTGTTGATTAATTGTTGTTTTAGTAGTTATAAACATTTAAGTCAATATAGATAATATTACATATCGTTACAAAAAAAATTCATTTTTAAAGGCTAGATTTATGGAGAACTTCACATGGGTTGCTGTTTTTTATAAAAAATTAAAACTTTTTTTCGTAGTAGTTTAAAATTTAAATTAATTTTGTTGACGCTGTGAGATAATATCTCACATTGTAACATTATCAAATACTATTTTTTGTCAACGAGGGTTCAGTTATGCCTTGGTAAACATCTCTCCGAATACCCATTAGCCTTTGTTTTCTTAAATACTGTTATTACCGTAAACAATAGGTTTTTATATTTGTGCGCACTTTAAACGAGACAAAATCTAACATGTCTGAGCTCTTGTCGTTGTCAAACTGGGAGTTGATTTTTGAGCTAGAAAGCGATTTTATTACTGTTTTATTATTATTGTATATTTTATTTGGTTGTTCATCTTTCGATTAGTAAATGTTAATACGTACTAATTGTATGTCAATTTCTTACTGAAACTTTAATTTTATTACCATCGGACTTTTATACAGAACTCACTTATAATGTCATTGGGTTAGTTGTTTTTTTTTTTAGTTTTGAGCTGCAACAACATTTTCAATCTTTATAGGACAAAATATTAGATCAAGAAGGTTAAAGCTAAAGGGCAAGATACATTTATTCAAGTCTTGTGAAGAAAATGCTCTATCGGAGCGTAGTTTTTATAATACAGACACATAACAGTCCGATACAGAAGTTGATAAATTCGAAAAATTATCTCCTACTCATCGAAGTGATACAGCTTCCCAGGTTCCTATTTATTCGTATGGTACATTTTAAATGTTGTATTGTGATGTAAGTGTTATGTATGGTGCCCCAGAAGATCAGTATAAACCTGTACAGTGTCGTGACGAAACCGTGTGCAATAGTGGATTGGTTCGTCTTGGCAAAGCATTTGCTTCAAGGTTTAGGAAAACCACTAGAACCTAAACATGCCAACCCTTACCCACCTTAGTATTCATATGTAATAATATTAATTAAGTGTGTAAACATTATAGAAGGTAAATAAAAACATAAAATATAACAGGACAGCCATTGTATGACGACATATAATGGACGGGTCCAAGCCCCAGTCACGACAATGACAAAAAAATAGTAGGTTAAAGAAATAGCAAAACAAAATAATAAAAATATAGATAATCAGGACAATAATACAAAACATTGCTGAACTTCAGATGTCCTTCAGATTTGTCAGCGATAATATTACTTTATCCGTTAAATTATGAATGTTTGGAAACCCTCCTTTAAACTTTGTTAATTGACAATCCTGTACAATATGTGTAACGGTCTTCGGTTTGTATTCACAGTCACAATTTGGATTAGAAATCGCACCCCATTTAAACAACATAGAGTTGCATTTTAAATAGCCTGTTCTTATGCGATTTACTTTTGACCAAACTTTTCATTTTTGATCAAAGCCTGGGACTTCTATTGTTGGATCATTAACTCCAGATCATAATTTATTCCACTCTTCAACTTCAGAAAAAGCCGTACTTAAGTAGACTTCAAGATTTAAGTTTTTTAGCAGGAGGGTTGTCAATATCAAAATGCCAAATTGGTAGGTTTTTGTTAAATTGGCATTTATCCCATTCTCGTTTTAACGCAACTTTTCGTCAAAAGGTCAATCGAGAAGAGTAGATTTAATGGTTCCACTAATTATACGCATAGTGCAATTCAAGCGCATCTATGTACATTGGGAAAGATGATACCAAATGGGTAGTATACACAGAAACAAGAAAACGCGGCAAGACGTCACGCCAAAATATTATTTTACACAGTTACCTGGGGTAAAAAGAGTTGCAAAAAACGCAAAAAAATATTCTAAATTCTTGGAAACTATTCTTTCTTGACGAAATAGTTTATTACAAATTGCACAAACAAACAATTAGAAATAATAGGAAAGTTTTATATCCGCCGACGGATTTCTTAGAGATGAATGCATTTTTAGGACTATTCTATTTAGTTGGCGTCAAAAAAACTCAACATTTGAGTACAGATGAACTGTGGGGTACAAATAGTACCGCTCCTGAATATTTTGCAGCTACAATTGCAAAGTATTGTTTTCATATTCTAATTAGAGCGATTGGGTTTGATGATACTGAAATGCCCTTCAAAAAGAGTAAAAGAAGGTAATTTAGCCCCATTCCGGTATTTTTATAGAACAATGTGTTAACAATTATAGTGTAAGCGCTTATATAACCATCGACGAGATGCTGGAAGCATTTAGAGATATACGTAAGTTCCGGCAGTACATTACGAATAACCCTGCCAAGTACGGCATTAAAATATATGCCGTGGTTGATGCCAGAAATTTCTATACACATAATACAAAAATTTATGCCAGTAAACAACCTCATGGTTTCTATAATTATTTCTCATCAGTACCATTGGCTAATACTTTATTGAAGAATCATAGACTAACGTGTGTGGCCACTCTTCAAAAGAATAAACGTGAAATACCACCCTTCCTATTGCAAACAAAAATACGACCCGTAAATAGTGTATTTGCATGGGGGGTGCATCCCTATAAGTCCATGATATGTTCATATTTACCAAGAAAAACAAAAACGTGTCGGATGAAAACGGAACACTATGTGGCAAGAATAAGCGACAAATGACCTCAGACAGTATTTTTCACCCAACTAAATATCTCAGGATTTAATCCATATATGATATAAAAAGTTACTAAATATGTCTCAAATGGTAAGGACGTCTAGTTTTCCAAATTTATCAGTCCCACTTCGACAAAAAATTGTCAACTGATTACGTGCCGAACGATCCCCAGCCATATCTTCACCACAATCTGATGAAGAACAAAAGCAAGCAAAACCAAGGTACTCATTTTGTCCAAAAAGGAAAAATAGATACACGCAGCATCATTACAGAATAATAAATATATTCACTGCGTCCATACAGAAATTCCACTGAGCGATAACTTTGGTCTTAAGTAGCGTTCGCGCTGTACCCACCCACAGCCAGGAGTAACCAAGGTGTAGCTAAAGTAAATTTGTCGATTACTGATTGTGCGGTATATCGCAAAATGCTATTTTAAGAAATAGTAAGCTTTCTACAACCGCTCCGCTCAAGTCATAACATAATATTCTTGCGCGTGGGTACAGCGCGCGATTTCGTAGGATCTTCGTTCCGACACCCAGTGAAACTTTTGCGCAACGAAGTATTATTATTCCTGTGGCATCATTGTGATGAGTGTACGAAGTCAATTTGCAGGGAGCATACATCCAAAACTGTTTTAATATGTACTGAATGTAGTGCAGAAAATGAATAAAGTTTACCAAACATGTTTTAATATTTCTGTAAACATAATTGCAATTTATTTAGTAACTGTTAAACTTTTTTATAGAATTACCACTACATACAAAAAGTATAATTATTAAGCAAGAAAAATATAAGAGACTGGCCAAATCTTGGTGTGAGAAAAATTCTTACACGTCAGCGATCACTTAATTCTATCTTTGTCGATATGAACTTCAAGATTTTGTTTAAAATAATTCTACAAATTGGTCACCCGCGACATTCAAAATGCCCGATAAAACAGCACTTGATGAAACAGTTCTCAAGGAAGCGCAGTCTGTAAACAACTTTGCAATGAAAGTTTCATAGTTTATACAGGAAAATCCCAAGCTTTAGTTTGCGTGATGGAATGTAGTTTCGATGCTGTTAGTGTAAAGAAAAATGCAACCAAGTTTAGTTTACTTGGGATATGAAAAGTAACAGACCCCAACCGCCATTAGTCTAAAATTTTATGTGTAAACTAATTAAAATGTGCTGAGTCAAATGGTGTGGACGGATCAATAAGTAACCCTAGTGGGTCGTCAATGTTGGTATTACAATAACTGCAACTTATTAATCAACACCGTTTACCCCAGATCACATGAATACATGTAATTTTTTTTAAGAAAATAATTAAAATATCTGTAACCTACCAACGTTTACCCCCGATCACATGAAAACATATTATATCTGTGTATTGCTCATCCATCAAAAGGTCCTTGGTCATTGCCGTTGCACATAGTACCCAAGTGAAAAACATTGTCTGGCAGGAACCCTATAAAACACATCAAAGACTTTTATGTGGGAAAACAGTCTGTTCAAGAGTCTTCGGCCTCTTTAAATTTCATTTTAATTGTTCATTCCTGGAAGAGGTTTGTCATTTGGCAGGTTGAATGTGTTACTATTAAGTGCAACTTCAAAATCACATCTATCATACACTCCTCCATCACTAACTCGTCTATTTGTCACTACATCAATACATATAAATCTATAATCGGCATCCACAATTGCTAGTAACACAATACTGGCAAGGCCTTATAATTGTAATAATGAGATCCGGTAGTCCTAGGAGCTCTGAACACAATATGTTTCTTATCCATTTCCTCAATTGTATTTGGAATATTCCAATTCTGACTAAATCCTGCAGCAATATCTTTTCATTTTTTAGGGATAGATGGAACCTTTAAATATACTTCCTTTGCGGACTCTTAAATTGCTGCCAGTACCTCGGGTACTAATTTAGACATTGTGGTCGGTGCAATTCGCATACTGCATGACAAACTTCCCCTGTAGCGATAAACCGAAGGGTAACCATCAACCAATATTTTGATCAAATGCACTGTTGAAATTGAGTGTTTTGTCCCTGTATGGATTTTTCAATGAAACCATTAAATTTTTTAAATAAAGTATTATTCATTCTTTGTATGAATATATGTCTTCTGGAAAGAAGTTCATTGTCAATAAAAAAACATGCACCTAAATTGAGTGTATCACGGCGTGATAACCACTTTCGGCTCCATAACCTACGCATTTTTTGTGGTACAGTTCATATATCTTAACAATCTTTAAGAATTTTTTTAACTTTTCAATCTTTCGTGTTTTAAAAATTGACAACATTATTTCGTTTTGCGATAAGTTAGCAATAATATTTAAATGGTGCTTAGATGCGCAAAGCGTATAATTTTAGAGACATCTATGGATGCACTTTAGATTAAAAATATACTTTTAAAACTAGTACAAGATGGACCAATTTTGATGAAATTGCAGGGTGTTTTGGTAATTATTACTGTTAGAGCAAAACTGTTCACGTAGCATTAGACCAACTTTTGAGACAGATTAAACAGCGAAAACAAAAATTTACTTTGTTTTGACAGATGTGCTGTGTTTCATTGTTTTAAATTATTGCATCGCCTACTTACAAAAGTACAAACTTACAAATTTGCTTGTAATTCCGTAATTTTCTAAAATAACCTCTAGCTTACAAAATAAGGATTTTCATGAAGTCAAAGTCAACTATGGTTTCCATTTAAAAAAACTAAGTTTATGTGGCATCTTGACTATTGGTGACCAAAGTTAAAAATTGACTACTCCGTTTGATTCTACGCTAAAAATTGCACAAAAAATGTATTTACAATTTTTCCTGAATTTTTATCAACAGATGAGATATGGAATCCTATTGAAATTTGGAAAAATTCAATTTTGCTCCCTGCATCAAAAATGAAAAAAAAAGATAGCAAATTTTTGTTTTCTCTGTTTAATTTGTTTCAAAAAGTTGGCCTAATGCTACGTGAACAGTTTTGCTCTAACAGTAATAGTTACCGAAATACCCTGCATTCCCATCGAAATCGGTTCACTCCGTACAATGTCATTTGAGCTTTAGTGTGATATCTTGTCTTTATGAAAATCAAAAAAGGTTTTTTCTTGCCTCTTTCGGATGATGTACAGGAATACAGGGTGTTCTATTTAAAAAACTGTTATAATTTTTAATTGAAAATGTACTACTTCTTTTCAAAACTCTGTAATAGTAACACTAAATTAAACAAACGGCAGAACAAAACTTTTTGAAAATTAATACTGATTTGCAAAACCGTTTGTTTCTATCTCATTCCATTTAAAAGTTTTAGGCGTTTAAAATGTTGGGATACCCTGTATTACTAACTATACATGATATAGTGTGAAGAACAACAGTACCAAACCAGCACGAAGTGTCAAACCAAAACTGTCATAATTTATAAAATTATTCTGAAAATTTTATCTTGCAGATTAGTTTGTAACACTATAAAATAGTTAAAGGCTTTACCACTTTCTGTTGTCACCCTATACAGTGTGTCTACTTAAGTTGGCAACATATGAAAAACTTTTTTATTATTAATTTTACGATAAAAAGTTATTTTTTATAAAAAGTTGTGCATGATCTAGAATCTAAAATACAATCATCAAATATTAAATTTTTTCAATCGTATACGCGGTTTGTCAAAAAATATAAATTTTACTCAAGAGTAAAGTACCTTTATATTTGACAATATAGAAATTTTTTATTGAAAAAGTTGATCAGAACTAATTACAATTACATCTAATTAAATGAAAAAATTATGTTTTCTTTTTTGTCTACAATAACAATGCAAATGTAACTGTAGTTACATGAAATCTAGGATGCACTGATAAACAAATGATTTTTTAATAGTCAGAATTGTTTGACAGTAAATTTCAAAACATTCCGTTGTATTTAGTGAAATTTGGTAGGAAGTATTTCTAAAATTTAGTAGAAATTAAGTACTGGAGATAAAATTGAAATTGTGTTAATTGTGGGTAATAATCATAAAACATATGGAGAAGCTGCACACATTTCTAATAACCGACACCCAGAGACACAGTAAGGAAAGTATTAAACAAATTTAAGAGTTTTGGAGATGTAAGTAATAAATTTAACAACAAACGCCAACAACGGGTTGTCAGTGATGACATGGAATTTGAAATAATGCCAAATCCTATTAACAAAGATACGGTTTTAAAAATTTTAAAAAGGAACAAGTTGCACCCATACAAGCCCCAATTAATTCAAAGGTAAGACCGCACGATCATGATAGACGCTCTGAATTCTGTTGTGATATCCAAGGAATGTTAGAAGATAACCCATTTATGGGAAGAGATATTGTTTTTTCGGACGAAGTAACATTTACATCAAATGGAACAGTTTCTACCCAAAATTGCCGTTGGTGGAATGATACGAATCCAAATTTTGCCATCAAAACTCGGGACCAGTATGCATTCAAAATAAATGTGTGGTGTGGAATTTATAGAAATAAAATAATTAATCTTTGAATCCCGACAGTTATTTATTCTTTTTAGAGATTAATTAGACAATTTTCTTGATAACTTTCCCCTCCTTCAACGTCAACAAATATGGTTCCAACAGGATGGTGCCCCATACCACAGTAGGTTAGATGTAGGACCTTAAAAATCGTTTTAACGGAAGAGTTATACATCGGTTTTCAGAGATTTTTTGGCCACCTCGTTCTCCAGATTTGACGCTACTCAATTTTTTCTTGTGGTGTTACCTAAAAGAAAAGGTGTATCTTCAAAGGTCATTTACAGATGTTGCTCATTTGGAAAGAATCATTGCAGAATCGGTTCAGAGTATTACTCCGGCTATGGTTAGAAGAGTATTGAAAAACTTTTGTGATAGAACAATTACCTGTATTGACAGAGAAGGCGGGTATGTAGAGGCATTAGTGAATTAAAGAAGCCAATAATGTTCGTGAAAATTATTTCAACAAATTGATTTATTATGGCATTATTTATTTAAACGCATCGCTAAAATGTTACAAGACATATTTTAATTAATTGAAATGTTATCAAGTGTTTAATAAAAATAAGAGATTAGGTACTGTTTATTATTAATTATTGAAAACATTTAATAAAATTTACAAAAAAATGTATCATTTAATATTAGTCATCATTTAATAACTTTGGAATAAGTAAAAATAAGTTGAGCTAGATGGATCTGATTATGTACTTGAATCTATTTTTATTTTAATATTAGATTATTAATTAGTTTTTACGAGGATTTATATAAATAAATTTTGTTTTGTGGGAATTTGCTTATTACTTTCTGAACGGAACGGACAGGTTATCATGTTCGTAATAAATAAAATGGTAAATGTTCGGTATCACTTAATTGAGAAAAATTTGGAAAAATTTTTTTTATGTAGAAATTGCATATTAAAACATAGTTTTTCATTCCCAACAACTTTTTATAATTACAGTTTTCAATATTTTCACAAATAAAGGTACCTTATACTCGTGAGTGAAATTTATATTTTTTGACAAACCGCGTATACGATTGAAAAAATTTAATATTTGATGATTGTATTTTCGATTCTAGATCATGCAGAACTTTTTATGAAGAATAACTTTTTTTCGTAAAATTAATAATAAAAAAATTTCCCATATGTTGCCAACTTAAGTAGACACACGGTATATAATAACTTTAGTAAACAACGAACAGTTCCAACGCATTATTTCAACAACAAATCCCGTAGATTAAATAAAATATATTATCAAAAATACAATTCTTGTCGACATTCTAAATCCTATACTGTAACCAAACGACAAGTACGGTGACACGAGTGAAAGACATTTATGAATCTGAGGTATTTCCCGTGATAATTAACTAATCGCAAACGTATTACTTTGTCTATACTACCGTTTGTCAGAATACACCTCGAATCACAAGTTTGTTTTTGAAACTCTGCAATTAACCAGATCGATTCGTTGTTGCGTTTCCATTCGATAAACGTTACAGTCCTGATGTTAAAAAAAATATTAGGTCACAATCGACCGAGCATAAAATAAAAAAAAATGGTTGATCATGCGTTGGGTTCCCATCAGTTCCCATAAACACAAAATTAGTAAACCACAGTTACGCTTAAGTGAATTTATTTATATACTTTTGTAGATTGAAATAATGTACGAAATCCGGTAAGGTTGTAATTCTCATAGGAAACCAACTTAAAGACGAACTTCCTGCAGTAGTAATTATTTTAATTACTTTCATTACGGAAATATATTAATTGCTTTTTCAGTCATTTCTATTTTATTTTGTTGATAATTTATTATCACTGTAATCGCTTGTGTCCTTTATTTATAAAATTGAGACTTCACAAAGAAATATATTATAAAACAAAAAAGTAATTGTACCCAAGAACAGTAAAATGCGTTGAACCCACTTTCATAATTAAAAACAATATTTTTTTGTGCTTATAATTAAATTTTAAAAATACGTTTCTAGTTGTACAAATTCTTATATACAGGGCGGAGCACTATCAACGAAATTACAAATAATAGGGATGCTTGTGTCGAAATTACTCAAAACCAGATTTGCAACCCTCTAAATAATGCATTAAAATCGAAATAAGTAAACGAACAACAACAACTTACTAAGGGTTCTCAACTACTTTTTTCCAATATTTACTATTATGTCATTGATAGTCAGGGTGTTTTTAATGTAACCGCATAGCTCTACTTAAAACTTAAATTACTGGCTAAACTTAAATAGATCACCCTGCATTTTTGTACCCGATTGGGAGCTAGAACTAATTACCTATCAGTTGGTTACCTAGCCCTAACTTTAAAAAAATTTAATTTTACATTACGCCTTCCTGGGTTGATGATAAAGTCTAAAGGAAATGCTTAATCATAACGAATTTAAAAAACTAAAAAAAAATTTTTTTTTTAATTACGGTCCAGGAGCTCTAAATAAAAATTTTCTTACCTAAAGAATAGTTTCACTTGGTCATTAATTAGGAAAAAATGTACACACTTAATTCAGATTATTACATGTGAATACTAGGGTGGGTAAGGGTTGGCATATTTAGGTTTTAGTGGTTTTCCTAAACATTGAAGTAAATGCTTTACTAAGACGAACCAATCCACAATTGCACACGGTTTCTTCACCACACTGTACAGGTTTATACTGATTCTGGGGCACCATACATAACACTTACATTACAATACAATTTTTAAAATGTACCATACGGTTAAATAAATAAATTAATTAACCGTATACACGTTGTAGAGTAAGTACCATATGTACACTCATGAAATTTAAAACTTGGACAGCACAATTTCGGTAAACAAAAGTTTGCACATTGTGAAACGGGTTTAAGGATATCATTTACAATTCTAACAGCAGGTAGTCTCAGCAGGGGTTATCTTATAGAAGGACTGTAGAATGAATCATTACACTAAGCACGTTTTAGAAAATAGGTAATTTACGTTGCTTACTTAATTTTTTTCTTTAAAGAATATATTTGAAGGTATCGCTAATTAAACACCATAGCTCGATTAATTATCGAATCAAAATTTTGTTTAGGAAATGTTTACTAAATAAAATTAGAAATAATTTTGATTTAAAAACGTCTACAAGCAATAACTTTTAAATTAAATCAAAAAACTAAACATGGTTATTTGGGTTGACTGGTTATTACTTATTTTTAAATAAATCTAACCTACTATTTATTGTAAGTTATTAAAAAAAATCATTAAGCTCTCTATTTATAATATTTAGTCCTTATTAAAATGTATATTTTATGACGTTTCATTTTTTCTGTAGTTAATATAAAAAGTGAAAATAAAAACTAAGGCAATTCTTATTGTCAACGTATATATTTAGTTTTTTGACAAGAATTTGTTACATAATTATAATTAAGATACCAAGTTATAGTTTAAAATTAAATGAAAACGTTTTTTGAAATAAAGGTATTACTATATAAATAAATATAAAAATCAATAATGGGTGTGACCTCCATTATTATTGATACATTCTTGAAGGCGTCTGCTCATTGACGCTATCAAGGTATCCATATAATTAATATTAATTGTTTCCCATGCGGTATCAATGGCTGCAATTAGTGCATTACGGTTTACTGGTATAAAATTTGGCCCTTGTTGTCTTCGGATGACAGTAAGTATTCGAGCCCAAACATTTTCGATAATGTTAAAATCTGGGCTTTTTGCTGGCCAGAGTAACAGCTCCAAGTTATTTGCTTGTATCCAGTTGCGCACAACCTGCAAATTATAGGGTCATCATATCCCGATAGTTAATTATCGCGCGCATTTTCTTTGATGTCGGAGAAAAAACCGACAAGTTGCGGGAACGCCGCAAACCGTTCGTGGAACAATCAGGACTTGCGAATCTGTTCTAAAATTCGTACGTAGCACCGTCCAAATTAATGTTCCGATTGCCGTTCGGTTCGTTGCTCTGTTTGTTCCTCGGTTTGTTGTTCAGGTGTGTGCGAAGCTTTACAATAAGCATATTAATATGAACTATATCTGATGAAAGGAGAGTTATGTAACTATAATTAACGACTTAACGTTACGTTAGTAGATTCCATTTACTATTTACACATATTTTCTTGGAACATTCGATAATTAACTATCGGGATATGATGACCCTATACTTCGCAGGTTGTGTTCAACTGGATACAAGCAAATAACTTGGAGCTGTTACCCTGGCCAGCAAAAAGCCCAAATTTTAACATTATCGAAAATGTTTGGGCTCGAATACTTGCTGTTATCCGAAGACAACAAGGGCCAAATTTTATACCAGTAAACCGTAATGCACTAATTGCAGCCATTGATACCGCATGGGAAACGATTAATATTAATTATATTGATACCTTGATAGCGTCAATGAGCAGACGCCTCCAAGAATGTATCAATAATAATGGAGGTCACACCCATTATTGATTTCTTATATTTATTTATATAGTAATACCTTTATTTAAAAAAAAGTTTTCATTTAATTTTAAACTATAACTTGGTATCTTAATTATAATTATGTAATAAATTCTTGTCAAAAAACTAAATGAAACGTCATAAAATATACATTTTGTAAGGACTAAATATTATGAATAGAGAGTTTAATGATTTTTTTAATAACTTACAATAATTAGTAGGTTAGATTTATTTAAAAATAAGTAATAATCAGTCAACCCAAATAACCATGTTTAGTTTTTTGATTTAATTTAAAAGTTATTGCTTGTAGACGTTTTTTAAATCAAAATTATTTCTAATTTTATTTTGTAAACATTTCCTAAACAAAATTTTGATTCGATAATTAATCGAGCTATGGTGTTTAATTAGCGATACCTTCAAATATATTCTTTAAAGAAAAAATTAAGTAAGCAACGTAAATTACCTATTTTCTAAAACGTATTGAGTTAAAAATCTTAAAGAGAAAAATTGTTGTTATCTCAAAGCAGATAAAGGCAATAAAGTAGTTATTTTGGACAAAGAGGATTATTTTGAGTTAGTTCAGGTGATGCTTAATGAAGGCCCCTATTTATTAATATCTAAAAATCCTCTTCCCAAAATGATTGCTGATACCCGTAGAGTCTTATTAGAATGTGGAAATATTATACCAAAACAACTTAGGTTTAGACTAACGGTATCTAACCCGGTTCTTCCTAGGATGTATTGTTTACCTAAGATACATAAACTCGGAAAAGCAATGCGTCCCATTGTTTTAGGTATTAATGCTCCTACTTATCTGATATCTAAATGGTTGTCAAATAAATTCAACAGTTTTGAATATCAACAATCAAATTTCAGTGTTCAAAATTCATACGATTTTATTGAAAAAATTAAAAACATTGAGCTGACTAGGAACAAAGTTTTAGTTTCATTCGATGTCTGTTCATTGTTTCCAAGCGTTCCGATAGATATCACTTTAGATTATTTGAAAGATATGTTACACCAAAACCATTTAGACAATTCAGAAGTAGATAATTTTATTAAATTAGCAAGATTATGTATGAGTCAAACCTACTTTCAAATTAACAATAACAATTATCAACAAAATTATGGTACAACAATGGGTAACAGCTTATCTCCGTTTATGGCTAACCTGTTCATGGGTAAATTTGAAACTGATATAAAATAAATTAGATTATTTTTCTAGAATTTGGTGTAGATATGAAGATGACGTTTTTGCAGTCATCGACACTAAAGTTTACAGCCCTCAGCAATTTGTAGAAATTTTAAATTCAAAATTTGAGACGATCAAGTTTACCTATGAAACAGAAACAAACCTTATGTTACCTTTCTTAGACACTTTAGTGACAAGAAATAGCAACAAACTAGATATAGATATTTATCGTAAAGACTAACACTATGAGGTTTATAACAAATGATTCCAACCATAGTATGCAACATAAACTTGCATCTTTCAACTTTTGATTCACCGATTATTACATTTCCCATTGTCAAAACAAAACTTTGATAAAGAACTGCAAAATATTAAACAGATTGCATCATACAATGGTTTTCAAGAATCAATTGTCACAAACATAATTAGAAAACATAAACATAAGTTAAACATTAGAAACATTACAACGTTAGGAACTAGTAATAGCAAAATAGATAAGAAATATGTCAAATTACCAAATTATCCCACATACACAAAAGGTCTTCAAAAAATATTTTCAAATTTTGATTATAAAACAGTAACCTCTAGTAGTAACAACTTGCAAAATCTTTTAGGCAATCCGAAAAACCCAATAGAAATGTGTGATAAATCGGGAATATATAAAATTAATTGTAAAGACTGTAACCAAGTATATATAGGGCAAACCAAGAGACCTATTAAAACTCGTTTTAAAGAGCACGTAGCTCATGTCGAATATCATCGCACAGATAGGTCCAGTGTTGCCATGCATATGCTTGAAAATGGCTATAGAGTAGGCGACATTGAATTAATTAAGAAGGTAGATAATAAAAACAAACTTGATTCTTATGAAAGTTTAGAAATTTTAAAAACAAAAATTTGATTATGAATTATGATGATAACGGTCCATTAGGATTTTCGGAATTATTTAAGCTTATCTAAGAATCAATTAAGTCTAACGATGCGTGATAAGCTTATACAGTGTGTCCAAAATTCGATGCTCACCATTGGTATTTTGGAAACGGTAAGAGTTACAGGGTCGGTTAAATGGAACAATATGGAGGTATTTATCTTACCTCTTCAGACCTTCTCTTGTTTTTCCAAAGAAATGCGTTGCCTACTAGATATTGCAAAAAAGTGAAAATCGGCATTTTCTTTAAACTTGCGTAGAATCCACACTATTTATCCTATCAAAAATATGTAAATATAAAAGTTGTAGACATTTAGATATTGAATAATATGCGTCATTAAAATATTTTTTTGCTTGCATCAGTAGCGAAATATGACCCAAAGTTGCATTTTTTAAATGGAAATGATAATTTATTTTTATACAGTTGAATTACTTGATTTTTTTCCTTTTCAACGATATAAGGTTCGAGCTATTTATCTTGTGTACTTTAGAAGATATAAAGAAAAATCGTTTTGAGGCAGATTTATAATGTTACCAAGTTAAGCAATAATAACAAAAACATAACGGGGATAACATCTAAAACGAATGAGTTTTCCTATAAAAGATTCCAATAGTGCGGCCATTGACTTCTAAACATTTTGTATCGTTTTCAATATTTATTCGCAATTCATTAATGACGGACGCTAACAATTAAAGGCCTGCATGACGCCTGCTGCAAACATTAACGTTCTCTATTACAACGTATACTAAATTTTTTATGTCCCCACAGGAAAAATCTAGTATGGACAAATCTGGTGATCGCGCAGGCCAACGTATGGGACCGTTTGTTCCAATCCAACGTTTCCAAATCTTGCTGATAAATTTCAGGACGATCCTGGAATTGGGTTGGCCCGTCTTGCTGAAACAAAATACTTCTTTTTCTGAATAGGATCGTAGCATCTTCGAGCTTAGCAGTGAAGATATCTAATTGTTGATTATAAAAGATCAAACGATTTATACAACTTAAATAGTTCTTGAAACGCGATTCTCGAACTAGATTATCCAATAAAAATTCCGAAAACCGTGTTTGAATCTACATCAAAGAGATATCGTTTGTAACATCCAGGTACCATCTACAAAATTAACTCTTCGAGCATACATTCTTTGAAAGGATAATTGGCTTATAGAAATTTCTTCTTTTTAAAACATAAGTACTAATTACCACGTCATAATTTTCTACAAAGGAAGGCTCAACATTAACATAGAACACTATATCTAAACGAAGGCGGTGAAGGATTGTCGAAGATCGAGTGAAAACAAATTCGGATCCTTCTTTCGGGTATAAGTTGTGATATTCATTGCCCGCAGTGAATTCATCTATGTAGACAACAAACATGTCCGTTTTTCATGGTTTGAAACCATCATCAATTTTGAATAGAATAGCACACAACAACTACAAGTTCTGACACGATACTACTGTAACAATTTTACAGATTTGACAGTGTTGTTCAAAAATTTGCAATCATGGATAGTGATGTGCAAAAATACATCTACAGATCTCAAAAACGATTTTATATCTTCTAATACACAAGATAAATACTCGACCTATATCGTTGAAAGAAAATCAAGTAATTCAACTGTATAAAATAAATTATCATTTCCATTTAAAAATGCAACTTTGGGTCATATTTCGCTACTGATGCAAGCAAAAATATTTTAATGACGCATATTATCCAATATCTAAATGTCTACGAAACTTTTATATTTACATATTTTTGATAGGACAAATAGTGTGGATTCTACGCAAGTTTAAAGAAAATGCCGATTTTCACTTTTTTGCAATATCTAGTAGGCAACGCATTTCTTTGGAAAAACAAGAAAAGGTCTGAAGAGGTAAGATAAATACCTCCATATTGTTCCATTTAACCGACCCTGTAACTCTTACCGTTTCCAAAATACCAATGGTGAGCATCGAATTTTGGACACACTGTATATAAGCTTCCCGTTGTTTTTATTTTTAGTATCGGTATCGCTGATGATAACAGCTTAGCTGTTGAAACACGTGTCCGAGTTAAGTTTTTGGTGCAGTTTTTGGTGGTTTTCTGTTGGTTTTATGTAACTATAATTAAGCTTTTTCAAAGCTAAAATTTTACACAAATTATTGATGTGTGTTTCAATAACAAGTCGAATTGGTGTTTAAATTTAAGTCCGACAGCATTCACCGTAAGTACCTACACGTTGTTTTCTTTTCTTTCGTGGTTGTATTATTTCTAATTACGACGTATGCTTTAGCATGTGTCTAGACCTCATACTTTACTCCTGTTTTACAATCGGCTAGTTAAGTGCTGCGTCGTCTAGTTCTCCTAAGGAAATCTTGTGGCTACCGATCTTATAAAGCTGTCAACTACTGTCGTCAGCAAGAACCTTTCTTATCGGAACTACATGCGTCAGAACACAGCAAAGTTTATTGTTTAAGAAACGTATTCACTACTCATGCGTATGAAGGTCATGTACATGAGATATTAAACGGTTTGAATCCCTAGTATAAGTAAATTTTGATTCAAGGTAGACTCCACCACCAACGCTAGGTTTTGTTGTTAACTAGCTCCATAAGTTCTTGGGCGCTCTAGATAAAGTGGGTGAAGTTAAAACAAAAGGCCCCTTAGGTTGGCGGGAGCTACTTACCGTACTAGTTCGAGTTTAAGTTTATTTTTTAAGTCACCGTGTGTAAGTGACGTGTGTACATCGAGTTTTCTTGTTAACCAATCCTCAATTGGAACGCTAACTTTAATTTGGGGTGTAACGAACAAAAGTTTAACTGAACTTCAATATATTGATTGCGAGCTTTTATTAATTTGTTGTTGCTAACGCCCGTAAGTCGTATGCAACAGAATCTCTTACTTCTCACATATTCTCTCATAGTATTTCAAGTTGTATTTGCTATATTTAATTGTCTATTTGTTTCTCTGATTTGTGTTCGTTTTTAGCGTATTAGACTTTAAGTAAAACCTAGTCAATTCCTGTTGGTTGGTTTTATTTCTTTCTATTACCCAGCAGGTGGCGCTTTGTTAGTCAGCAGTCTTTTTTTTTCAGTTCCTCAAGGACCTCCCAACTCACCGACTAAGCCAGACACTGCTGCGCTAAGTATTTCAAATACGGGATCTTTCATGAATTTAGTGTGCTATTTCGAGCCGAATAATATTGTTTTTCTCTCTAGGTTGTATTGCTAGAGCCGTCACTTTCTTTTATTATTATTTGTGTACTACAACCGTTACAAATACATGCCATCCAAACCAAAAGAACCCCTATTATTATATAATGTACCAAAGTTAAGATTTAGTAAAGTTGGTGTAGATATATTAAATATGGTCAAAACTCTTTTTAGTTCTAACTGATTATTTTTCATATTGGTTAGTTAAAAATAAATCAACTAAAGCAATTATAGAGGCCATGCAAGAAGTATTTACACATTTTGGTTATCCAGAAACGATTATAGCTGATAATAATCCATTTTTATCATTTGAATGTCGATCTAATTATTACAAGAAATATATTTCTATTTTTACATGTACCCCATATCATCATAAAAGCAAAGGTTTTGCCGAAAAATATATCAATATAGCAAAACAAATTCTACGGAAAAGTGCAGAGGATGGTAGTGATTATAAGGAATATGTAATGGAATACAACAACACTCCAATCGTTAATGTACACATATTACCAGCTCAAATTCTTCAAAGTAGACATTTACGTACACTCATGAAATTTAAAACTTGGTCACCACAATTTCTGTAAACAAAAGTTTGCACATTGTGAAGCGGGCTTACGGGTATCATTTACAATTCTAACAGCAGGTAGTCTCAGCACGGGTTATCTTATAGAAGGACTGTAGAATGAATCATTACACTAAGCACGTTTTAGAAAATAGGTAATTTACGTTGCTTACTTAATTTTTTCTTTAAAGAATATATTTGAAGGTATCGCTAATTAAACACCATAGCTCGATTAATTATCGAATCAAAATTTTGTTTAGGAAATGTTTACAAAATAAAATTAGAAATAATTTTGATTTAAAAACGTCTACAAGCAATAACTTTTAAATTAAATCAAAAAACTAAACATGGTTATTTGGGTTGACTGATTATTACTTATTTTAAATAAATCTAACCTACTAATTATTGTAAGTTATTAAAAAAAATCATTAAACTCTCTATTCATAATATTTAGTCCTTACAAAATGTATATTTTATGACGTTTCATTTTTTTCTGTAGTTAATATAAAAAGTGAAAATAAAAACTAAGGCAATTCTTATTGTCAACGTATATATTTAGTTTTTGACAAGAATTTATTACATAATTATAATTAAGATACCAAGTTATAGTTTAAAATTAAATGAAAACTTTTTTTTTAAATAAAGGTATTACTATATAAATAAATATAAGAAATCAATAATGGGTGTGACCTCCATTATTATTGATACATTCTTGGAGGCGTCTGCTCATTGACGCTATCAAGGTATCAATATAATTAATATTAATCGTTTCCCATGCGGTATCAATGGCTGCAATTAGTGCATTACGGTTTACTGGTATAAAATTTGGCCCTTGTTGTCTTCGGATAACAGCAAGTATTCGAGCCCAAACATTTTCGATAATGTTAAAATCTGGGCTTTTTGCTGGCCAGGGTAACAGCTCCAAGTTATTTGCTTGTATCCAGTTGCGCACAACCTGCGAAGTATAGGGTCATCATATCCCGATAGTTAATTATCGAATGTTCCAAGAAAATATGTGTAAATAGTAAATGGAATCTACTAACGTAACGTTAAGTCGTTAATTATAGTTACATAACTCTCCTTTCATAAGATATAGTTCATATTAATATGCTTATTGTAAAACTTCGTACACACCTGAACAACAAACCGAGGAACAAACAGAACAACGAACCGGACGGCAATCGGAACATTAATTTGGACGGTGCTACGTACGAATTTTAGAACAGATTCGCAAGTCCTGATTGTTCCACGAACGGTTTGCGGCGTTCCGCAACTTGTCTGTTTTTTTCTCCGACATCAAAGAAAATGCGCGCGAATGCGTTTGCAGGTTTGGACGAATCTAAACAAAACGGCGAACAAACTTATGCGGGAGAATTAAATTATTTATTTTTTGTCCTCCCTTTTGTGGGTTTGTTGTGTTTTAGGTAATATTATGGAGTTGACAGAAGAAAAATGTTTTAAATTAATCAGTGTTTAAGAATGCAAGAAAAAATGATGTCCCTATTAGCATCATTTGTGCGGGAAATTTTCAAAATAAAAAAAAGCGAAGTAAATTATAATTTTTACTCTTCTTTGTGCGTAAAAATTTGGTTGGCACTATCTTCTTGTTTTCCGCAATTTTCTCTTCTCAATAATAAATATATATGAACTGAAAACTACTGAAAATAATTATGGGAACAGCACAAACGTTCCGTTTGTTGTTCGGATTGTGGAAATCATAAAAGATCGTTTGTCGTTCTGTTTGACTTTCGGTTCGTTGTTATGTTTGTTTCTCGGTTTGTTGTTCAGGTGTGTACGAAGCTTTACAACTTAAGCAACAATTTTTTGGCGAATCAAGATTAGTTTGTGATGTAATATTAGAAACACAAATTTATATTATATCAAATTTATGACAACTTAAAACCAAGAACGTGTATGTTATTGCTAAGAAATTATTAAGGAAAAAGCGCAATTGCAGTGTAAATATTTATAATTAGATATTTTCGAAAGTTTATAAGTCCTCTATTGTAATCTTAATACTTAAAAGAAAATCCTGTCCATTAGCATTATAAGGAAATGGCTTTTACTTTATAAATAAGTTTCAATAACAATAGAATATCCTTGCTTGTTTAATTTACTTCCTTTGAGTCATATTGCTCTAAAGGTTTTACATTGGTCATTAGAAGTATGTAATAAATAAACAATTACCTACTGTTTGAGAAGGGGTAGTGTGAACCAATAAATAAAGTAAGAAATGTAAATTCAATTTTAGTGTAAAATTTCAAGGGTTGTGAAAATGTCACCTCATCTCGGTGCTGATTTGAAAGCGCGGATTGTTTCGGAATTAGCGGTGGGCCGTGCCGTGCGTGAAATTTCACGTATGTTAGATATACCAAAAAGCACCGTAGGGCATTACCGAGTAAAATGGAATCTTGAACACACTTTGGAAAGAGCCATCGGAAATGGTAGACCTAAAATATCTACACGTGCTCAAGATCTTGAGTTGTTTCATTACGTAACAGAACAACCATTTGCTACATACTCCAGGGCTATAGCTATACACATTTTCCCGGATGCCGTATAACTGCACAAAAAGATTGAAGGAGATGGGAATAAAGAAGTATAATGCTGCTGCAAAAGAAGTTCTCAGTGACGAAAATATGAGACGTCGTCTGGAATTTGCAAGACAATATGTAAACGAACCTTTGGAATTTTGAAATCGAGTGATTTTTAGCTACGAAAAACGTTCAATAGCCGCAACGATGGACCACTAAAAGTTTTTAGAATGGAAGGAACTCGTTACGAAAATAATCACATATGTCCTAAAAAACGAAGTGGTTATTTTTCTGTGAATGTGTGGGTTGGGTTAGCGCGCGGGGTCCAGGAGTTTGTTAGGCTATCGATGGACGTCTTGATTCTGCTGCGTATTTAGATATTTTGGAAACTATTATGAAACCTTCAGGCGAAGTGTTTTATCCAGACGAAGATTATATTTTCCAACAAGTAAGTATTCTTATTTCACTATACTTTCTCCAAAAAATAGTTCGGGATCTGTATTTTTGTTGTTAAAGGACAAGGCCCCTATTCATACTTCGCGGGTTGTGCGCAATTGGATACGAGAAAATAACTTAGACCTGTTACCCTGGCCAGCAAAAAGCCCAGATTTTAACATTATCGAAAATGTTTGGGCTCGAATACTTGCTGTTATCCGAAGACAACAAGGGCCAAATTTTATACCAATAAACCGTAATGCACTAATTGCAGCCATTGATACCGCATGGGAAACGATTAATATTAATTATATTGATATACCTTTAATTATATAGTAATACCTTGATTTAAAAAAAGTTTTCATTTAATTTTAAACTATAACTTGGTATCTTAATTATAATTATGTAATAAATTCTTGTCAAAAACTAAATATATACGTTGACAATAAGAATTGCCTTAGTTTTTATTTTTAATTTTTTATATTAACTACAGAAAAAAATGAAACGTCATAAAATATACATTTTGTAAGGACTAAATATTATGAATAGAGAGTTTAATGATTTTTTTAATAACTTACAATAATTAGTAGGTTAGATTTATTTAAAAATAAGTAATAATCAGTCAACCCAAATAACCATGTTTAGTTTTTTGATTTAATTCTAAAAGTTATTGCTTGTAGACGTTTTTTAAATCAAAATTATTTCTAATTTTATTTTGTAAACATTTCCTAAACAAAATTTTGATTCGATAATTAATCGAGCTATGGTGTTTAATTAACGATACCTTCAAATATATTCTTTAAAGAAAAAAATTAAGTAAGCAACGTAAATTACCTATTTTCTAAAACGTGCTTAGTGTAATGATTCATTCTACAGTCCTTCTATAAGATAACCCCTGCTGAGACTACCTACTGTTAGAATTGTAAATGATACCCTTAAGCCCGCTTCACAATGTGCAAACTTTTGTTTACAGAAATTGTGGTGTCCAAGTTTTAAATTTCATGAGTGTACATTGTTACCAGTACATATTTCAAAATTAGAACCCAAAGTCATGACACATGTGTACGATACTCTTTGTCAACATCCGATTTATAACTAGCAAAATTATAATGAAAACGCTCGCAAATCGTATAACGATTTTAGAAATGGGGATAATATTGTAATAAAAACTTGTTAATGATAAGACTTTGCAAAAGGCTGTGATAAAGCAATTAAACCTAGATTCTACTGGGTGAAACGACAAAGCGATAATCGAATATTACTTCGAAATTCTGGTCAAATTAAATTGTCACACACTAAATCAGAAAATTTAATTTTAAAACCTAAACTAATTCCCAATGGTGATCAGACTTCTGACTCAATATTACGTAGTACTAATTATGATAGTTGTAGCAACAATAACTGTAATGATAGTGTTGTAGAGCGTCCTCTAAAAGATTATAACAAATATAAATCTAGGTTTTGTAGAACAATCGGACCAGCTATTCGTTTAAATTTATGAAATAATGTACTTAAAGAGGAGGTGTTTAAGTATAACGTGTGTGGAGACACAGCCACCATTATATAGATGGAGTATGTTAAATGTAGCCATAAAAGTAGTGTTATAGTTTAATAATATGATTATCAAATAAAGTTTATTCAATATAAATATAAATAATTAAACACTACTTACTCACAAAAAAATCTAAATTTCTTTTTTGAATTTTGATTTCAATTTGGAAATGTCAAAGATCATAATATTTATTTCAAGTACATCTGCGTCACAATACGCGATAATTACGTTGAAACCGCGGTAGCAATTTCTCATCTTGAAAGAGAGTTTACCTCCCTTTATTTCACGATGCGTAAAATGCTTGACATTGGTTTAGTGCCGTTATAACGTGCGGAAATTCCGACAGGGTGTTTTGATTCAGTGAATCCTATTTCTTGCGGCTATTATCTAACATAATAACAACGCAGGAGCAGAACTGCGGGTAGAGGTTTTCTCTTGCTTCGAGCAATAATAGACCGACTCGAATTAAGAAAATCATACCTTAACGTCCTCTCTTATTATCATTTAAAGGGTGTATTTTATTTTTATTGGGTAAAATATAAAATTAACCTTTTATAAATGTCAACTGAAATACAATTTGTTTGTGCGGTTAATTGGAACGTCAGAAGCACACGTTTCACGATATTATTAAAGCGACTTTTAAACAAATAATTTTTAATCGGGTTGATATCGTAAATTAATTATCGTCGTATGTTTTCTCAAAATATTCGGTACGCATAACTCACTAATAATTCAAAGTCAAGTATATCTGGGGAGCGCACTTATAGACACGGAATTGCTTTTAGTGACCCAAACGTAAGAGTAATCAAAAATATGTGTCCATAAGAAGAATATATTTCTATTCGAAAGAGTGATGATTGAAATAAATAGCCTGACGTTGCTGAGCGTTGGGTATTTATTATTTAAAATCGGCGATTTTTATATTTGAAAATGATGAATATTTATTCAGCGAATGTCATTTTGCTTTATAAACCCAGTTGAATTTAAAATTTGTTACTCGGTGTCTTACGCAATAGAGGATTTGGTTATCTATTAATTGTGATTGCAATATAAAGATAATACAAACAGATTTG
Source organism: Abscondita cerata (assembly GCA_030710515.1). Taxonomy (NCBI): domain Eukaryota; kingdom Metazoa; phylum Arthropoda; class Insecta; order Coleoptera; family Lampyridae; genus Abscondita; species Abscondita cerata. The sequence goes on along the minus strand of JALBCR010002274.1, from coordinate 767,149 downwards.
CATTTAAAAATACCTTCATATTACTTAGAAATGCTGGTGGATAAAATTTCGCATATTTTAAGACAAGAATAGTAAATGTACAAGAACTGTTTGTTGATTTTTGTTAACGTACGCCCAGAGTCAATTTTGAAGCCCATTCCGGAAGTGTTTTGAAAGTAAATGTATTAAAATGTTAACAGTACTGAAAGATCAATATTTAAATTCAAATATTATTCGGTTTAAAATATGTCGATGTGCGCCGGTCAGATAGCACTGTTACAAAGTCCGGTTAAGGGGCTGCATTTTTTGTTGAGGGATGCGAAGAAAAGTTTTGGCATCTGGTCTTCGACTGTTAACAACAAAATTTTTCTTGTTACGTATTATTTTTGGTCAGTATAAAATTTGTACCTGTAATTTACTTTAAAAGCTTGGCAACTAAATGCGTAATGTTCATAAAATTTGTTTTACCAAATTTAATAATTTCCGTTTATTTTTTTTTGTAATTATTGCGTATTGTAACCTCGTGTTTTGTTGTGAAATTGGGTACAAAGCCATCTAACGTAGCATTCGCATTTCTATATCTTCATTACCCAATTTCAACAATTTAAAGATACGCGCTTTTTTGATTGAACTTATACAAAAAAAACTAATTATTGCGGCCTCGTGCTTTTAATTTCAATTTTAATTTAATAGCAATGGTGACCTAACATTCGGATTGCATTTTTTTTTGTACAAATAATATTGGCATAATATTTGTGTTATGACGTATTCCAATCTGTTTTATGTTATACAGTGTGACTCATTTTGAAGTTGGAAACACCCCTGTAAAATTGGGAGTTATTAATAGATATCGGCCAATTTTTTTTTAAATGTCAAGCTATAACAGATCTACTTCTGGACAAATGTTTTAAATGTTTATTCCAAATTTCAAGGCATGCTACGATACTTTTTCTTAGACGAAATTGAATATTTTTTATTAGCGATATTTTAAAATAAAAATTTCTACGCCACTGGATTCAGAGAGGCTTCAAATAGCTATGACCAAAATTTATAAAAATAAGTTTATTAATAACAAAGTTATGACTACTTAAAGTTCGAAAACTCATTATGCTAATTCGTAACAAAATAACACCCTGTATCAATAGATGGTCATGGAAATTATTATTTATTGTTTAGTACTTATTAGAATAAGTCGGAAATGAAGAAAAAAATTAAAGTATTATCAGAATTTATTTAAAAATCACGGAATTACATTTAACTTTTAACGACATTAAGTAAAGCATAATATTTCGATTTAAATCTTAGTTGCCATGGAAATTTGCTCTGTTTGACAGATGTGATCAATTTCAGTGACATTGTAGTATCAGTAATATAATTTACTTCCAGTTGAAATTTTATTGTGTATTATGGCTGAAAGATTAAGTTTAAGAGAAAAAAATTGAAATAATACGTCTTGTAGGAGACAATGATAGAAGTGCCAGAAGGTTTGCAGAATATTTAATAAAAGACATGGTGATCGACGTATTAGCTGTGGCACAGTGAATAAAGTAAAAAACATATTTAATGACACAGGTGCATTATCAAGAACCCTTTTAAAAAACTAATCCTGTGCAAATGGTAAACAGAAATGATCAACCAATTTTTAGATAATTTTAGAAATAATCCTAATACCAGTTTAAGAGAAGCCAGTATAAATTTGAATATTCATCGAGAAACCATTCGGCGATGTGTCAAAAAACAATATTAAACCTTTTAAACCAAGTTTCTGCACACTTTGCGAGAAGGCGACGAACTATTACGTTTGGGAATATTGTTTATGAGCCCAAAGGAGAATACTTAAATGACCGTAATTTTCTAAAAAATGTGATGTTTACCGACGAAGCCACATTCACTACAAATGGTATAGTTTCATCACAAAATTGTCGCTATTGGGCAAGTGAAAACCCCACTGGGTAATAAATTGTAAAAGCCAATATTCCCAAAAAATTAACGTCTGGTGCGGGATACTCAACGAAAGAATTATTGGTCCTTTCTTTTTGAAGTGAACATTAACGCGCAGAACTTTTAAATTTTTAAATACGGATTTGTGGATGCCATCCACGAGATTCCAATTAATGAACAATTGAATTTACGTTTCCAGTTAGATGGGCGTTCAGTCCATTATGCCAGACTTGTGAGGCAATGGCTGGACGACCATTATCCAAACCGATGGATAGGTCGTGAGAAAAGCAATTAAACATATCCGAAAGCGGTACGAAAAATGTATGGAACTGAATGGTGGATTGGTAGAAAGAACTAGGATATGAAATCAAATGTTTTCCATGGCCATCTATTGATACAGGGTGTTATTTTGTTACGAATTAGCATAATGAGTTTTCGAACTTTAAGTAGTTATAACTTTGTTATTAATAAACTTATTTTTTATAAAATTTTGGTCATAGCTATTTGAAGCCTCTCTGAATCCAGTGGCGTAGAAATTTTTATTTTAAAAATATCGCTAATAAAAATATTCAATTTCGTCTAAGAAAAAGTATCGTAGCATGCCTTGAAAATTGGAATAAACATTTAAAATTTTGTCCAGAAGTAGATCTGTTATAAGCTTGACATTTAAAAAAAAAATTGGCCGATATCTATTAATAACTCCCAATTTTACAGGGGGGTTTCCATTCAAAATGAGTCACACTGTATACTCTGCGCTCGATTTCACGTTGGAAATAATTTAACCACGTGTCTTTGAGTGGCGGAACCGTTATTTTGTTGCGCTTCTCTTTGTTTAATCCTATACTATTAAGAGCATATAAGATGCTTGTTTTTGATCTTTTAATTTAAGATACATTTTAAAGCGGTCTGTTATTTAAATATGATTTAGAATAAAGCAATACCAGTGTGTGAAAGAGCCTTGTTGTACAATTAATATTTTCTGTTCCGTAAGAGACGAAGGTCAGGGAGATGGCTCATGGTCACATTTATTTCTATTTATTTTAATATGTTTATTTTGTGCATATGTGATAATTGTAACACTTAATATTGACCACATTATGGCCATCTCAAAATTGACGCAATCTTGAAAATCCAATTGGTGAAACTCGCATGTTACACACGGTGTGTTATACACTGTTAACTAATTTTCTTCAATTTTAATTAAAAATGCATGTATAAATGAGCTAAATTGCTATATTCTGAATTGGAAATATTTTTGCATCTACATTCTAATAATGGTGGTTGTTCGGGTTTAAATATGAACTGATGAACGGTTCCCCAACAGGATACTTGTATTACAATTGTTTTTACAATAATAATAATAATTGCCTACAATATATGTTAATTATTTTGATACATACTTTGGTTATGTTGTGTTTGTTAAGGCGGAACCTGAGGTTTTCTCTTGCCCTCCTTTCCTCAGGCAGCCTAGGCAAATGGGTACTTTTGGTTTTAAATATTTACACAATTTTGTCAAAATTGATTATTTTATTTAAAATGAATTAACGTTTAATATAATTTACGTTATCGTCATGCTTGTGTTTTATTTCATTGCTGATATTACTACATTTATCACTGCATTCTAGCGGTTGTTAGGGATTTTACCCTGGATTCAACGTACACGTCTATAGTTAGCTTTTCCCGCTTTTCGATCTGGCTAAGTTCGCTTTGGGTTTAGTGGACTATTCAAATCTTGCTTTTACAAGTGCCTAGGTTACGTTTGTTACATTACAGAACTTTAGGTAAATTTTTCATTGTACCTACTTAAAAAAGCCCAAAATCTTTTATCAAGCTGATTTTTTTCTACAATACTTATTTGAAACCTTTAGAAACTGAAGTGTTTTTGTTATCACACGCCTTAAGGGATCATAGCCCACTGGCCTATATAGAATACATAACGTATACAAGCATGTGAACAGATACAGACATATACATAAATTTTGTTTATACATGTAAGTACAAAAAGTGGTAACGTTTGGATGAACTGAAGTGTTTACTTGTTTGAGTTCCACGTGTTACGTTGTGTTGTGGTTTTCTATGAGGCATTCCACATGAACAGCATTTTGAACGGGGTTGTAATTCAATTGCCTCTATTTTGTAGACGTACATCATCTGGAATACTGTAGTTGTATTTGCGCCGTTTCGCTAATGGGGTGAGTGTCTTTTGACAAATTTTCAGGCTTGCTCATGGAGTTGAAGCTTTACTACTTCTTAACAAATTAACACGTTGTTTTTTGAGTCACATTATTTTCAACACCATAATTTATTAAGTCCCGTGCTTTAGATCTCGGCGATAGTCTAATAAGAAAATTTTTGTCACATAACTATTTACAAACGTTATGTTTAATAATCCAAAAAATAACCTATGCCACTACTTTTTTGACCTACCATCTACCCAATACGCTTTACGTAATCGGTCTGCCATATTTACACCTCCCATATGTTTCTTATGATCATTTATAATCTCAGGACAACGAACTCCTTTTCTAATCCCGTTTTTTTTTGTAAACGCCGCACAGTTGCTTCTTCCATCCCAGGAAAATTGGACAAAATGTGTACAATGCGATTGTCACACCACTTAAAAAAATTATTTTACTATTTGAAGTGCGATAGTCAATGTCACTTTTCTTCATCGATTTATCAGCTATCAAATGTTGAGATAATCCCTTACGAATTGTACCACATGCTAGCTGTCCTCAACTTCTTCAAAATGTATACTGTGGTAAAATAATTGTCAAAATACAATTTTATATTTGACTCCAATATTTTATTGGCTCATTTTCACACCAGTCCATAGGAACTAAAATTTTGTTCAAAAACTTCATCTATTTCCATGAAAAATTTAAAATTGATATAACATATCCGGTGTGATCACTCAATTTGTATCAGTCTTTTCATGGGTTTCATTGGGTTATATTAGCACAATGCTGATCGACCTTTGAAGAGGATAATACTTTCAACTCGAAACAGAAAATTCTCTAGTTACCACTGTGAGAATATGACAAATTAATTGTTTAAAAAACATTATAATAGGACGTATTTTATCTAATTTTACTATATCTTTGTTGTTTGTTGTTGGGAATAGCCGCATTGTCGTTGACATGATATAATGACAAAATCTGTTCAAATCGATTTTTCGCCATGCATTTTGTTTCTACATCCACACTTAAATCTGTCGAGGAAGACCAATAATGTTTATAGCTTGACAGTTGATGATATCCTATGAAAAAGTTTATTCTAATGGAAGCCGATAATTTCTATGGTTTTATGCTTAGAGTTTTATTTTTCTAAGAAGCATAAATATTAAAATGTTGTCAGTTGTAAATTAACCCAACAGATTTACAAAATAATCAGCCTGCAATCTACAGGAAAAAAAAAGTTCTTCAACTGGGCCTTCAGGAAGATCATAATCGCAAATAGTTGTCACAACTTTCTTTTTTTGCCATTTTCTATCCTTGTTTATTTTTATAGATAACAGTAACACGTTGCCGGCAATTTTCGTTTCTTGCTCTTCATCTTCACTGTCCTTTAAATCAGTATCGATACCATTATCGAGGGGTAGTTCAAATACTGCAGCTTCAGCAGCAGCAAATAGTTCTGCATTATTTTAAAATTTTGTGGAGCGTCAAGATGTTCCAGCCATTGTAAATCCGTATGTTTTGAAAAAATAAAATTCATCAGTATTAGTAAGATTCATAGCCTCTTTACATACCAGTCTAAGTGTTGACGGGACCAGAAAGTCCACAAACTTTAGAACATTTTTACATAGAAACAAAAACTCAGTTAAACAAAATATATGATTTATAAGTCTACAACAAAACAGCAAGAAAAAACAAGAAATACGACTAAGCCGGTCTTGAAAATAAAAAAAAAAAATTTCCATACGTCAGAAAAGATGTAGATTCTTGAGACCCTGTAAATATAAATTATCATATAAAGTTGACGGGACTTCAAGCCCCGTCGGCACTTAAAGGGTTTAAAAACTTTTCAATCTCACGTCTATTAAAGCGTTGCAGGGTGTGCGTGGTAGAGTTAATTATAAATTTAACAACAAAGTTATTGTCATCGGTTTTTTGCTTAGTACAACACTCTTTATAAACAGGAAAGTTACAAAGTAATAAAAAAATATTATGATAAACAATTTAATACACAAAACGTAGGAGAGACAAAGACACCGGGAATATTTTAAAAAAACTAACTATACGTTTGAGAAACAATTTATAAGAAACATAATATTTCTATAAATCCATTCAAACCACATCAATAACACCTAATTTGAGGCCTACTGACCTATGGTTTGAATTTCTTTTTCCACTTCATTTTGTTCTGCACCAAAACCCGCCAGTCTCTTATTTTAATCTGTTAAGTCTTTCTCCCGGTTCTTCATTAAAGATTGCTTTCGTTATTTCTCAACACTTATTCTAGATAAGCGTCCGAGCCATCTCAGCAGCTTCGTTGTACCATCACTTTTGTGTAGAGTCCTTGCAATAGTTGCTCAAGTTCAGCATTTGTTCTTCTTTTCCAACTTCCGTCTATCTTGACCCCACCAAAGACTCTTTTTAATATTCCTCTCTCTCACTTCTAGTTTTTTACATTGTCTATTGTTAGCACCAACGATTAGCTACCGAACTGTTTTGAAAAAGTTTATTTTTATATTCTTTTTGGTTATTATGTGGTTTTATGCTTTCGCTCAACTCATGTAGATTGTTTTTGTTTTATTTATTTGTAACTTTTCAGGCTTAATTTTCTAAATTTTTGAATACGTCCTTCAATTTCTCTTAGGTTCTAGCAAGTAGTACGACGTTATCTGCATATGTAAGTTTTTGTGGGCATAATTTAACATGATAGGTAAATATTTCCTCTTGTAACTTTCTTTAAGATGTTTTTGTTTGTTTTTATATTGATTCTTCTAAAATAGGTTCTAGTACAATGTTGTAAAGAGTTGTTGAGAGTGGATCACCCTGTTTTAACCCAGTACTACCTACATATTTGTTTTATTTTTGACCTTTTATGTAATTTTATTACGTGTATTTCTCAGCGTAGTTTTAGTCAACTTTATTAAATTTCCTTTAGTTGCTTCATTGTTTTAAAAATTTTTTTTCCAATTTTTCATATGAATTTTTGAAATCCTTAAAAATGGTGTGTACTTTTTTACTTTTCAGATATTTGGTTAATTACAAAACTATGGTCTTTTACTGATTTACTTTTTTTAAAACCTGTTTGGTATTGTCCTATGGTACCATCAACCTTTGATTGATTTTTTTTTCATTTAAAGGCCTGATTTTTTTCACCTTTAGTTAACTATGGAAACACAGGATTGAACCAATAAAGTTTTTAGAAAACCGCGTTTCTATAAGTTGATTAACGGACAGATAAAATTAACAGAAAGTAAAAAAATCAGACCTTAAATAAAAATCAAGCTTAATGCTAACCTGGTTTAATAAACTTTTTATATAAAACTATCTTTTTAAACGGTTAACTCAAAGGTTCGTTACTCAAGACGTAATGTCGGATTTATCCTTATACTATACAATACACAAGTTTATCCTTATACACATGGTTACAAATTCATACATTGCAACGACCTTGCAATCATTACAATTTGTGAAAATATTATACCATATGTGTTACATGAAGAACTGCGTTTTCTTTTTTTTTAAGCTCACCTGGAGTTCTCGCCTTTTACCATGTCAAGCTTGTCTAGCATACAAAAATGTCGTTAAATATATCAAATTTAATATCGTAATCTTGATAAAAATTTTTTTTGCAATGCTTCAATACACCATGGCGCTAAAGTCTCCACCGCAAATGAGACGAAAATGTATCATTGCTGTTAACTGCTTGGATATGGGATGAGCTTAAGGTTTCATCAACACGTTTATTGTCCTCTCCACGCAAACCAACTGGCTCCAATCTAGCCGAAATGTTGACAGATGCCAAGGCTTTTTGAATCATAGAATTTAGTTTTTTGGTCTTGGTAACTTCTCCGCTTTTTTGATGCTGGAAAAGCTATGATGTCCTTTTCGGTTCACTAGTTCGCAGAATAAGCAAATGTGCAGTTTCCAAATATTGAATCCCAGGCGTAAGGTAACTTCTACTTAAAAACATTTGTCGTTGGGAATGTGCCTGTATTAACAGATGGTAGGTAGTTTAGCCAAGTTCCGAAAACGGGTTGTTTGGAAACCAAGAAAATTGCCTTTTCCACTTCAGATTCTAAGAGTAGATTAAATAAGATGCGTTTAATATTGATTTTATCCCACTTCTTTTGGATAGGAGAGACGGTTCAGCTTTATTGATAATCCACGTCTTGACGGCATCTGCATACCCACCGACTGCAGTTAAGTCATTAATTACAGGAGACATTACAAAAACCAACTGAAATAAAACCGGAAAGATATCCAACAATCGTCGAACGCCATTCCACCTTTAATAACGCGAAGACTTGTCATCATATCCCCAATCAAACGTTCATGATCCACCGTCAATTACTCAAACCCCTGGTAAAATTCATTAAATATTCCTGGAACCGACGCTTCAGATTCCACATCCAGTTATTTGGTTGTACTGTTCCATGTTACTTTCACTACAGTTTTTTTTGTACTCACTGCTATCTACTTTTTTCATGTTATAAGCCCAGACTTTTAAATCTGCTCCTATTTGGTCGTTAGGCTGTTAGCCCCTTTCTTGATAATATTCTCGAAACTGCATTCATACATACGCTTTGAATCGGACTGTATTTTTTATTTATTATTATTTATTTTTATTATTGTCTTACACTCAAGGTTAATTTTAATCTGTTTCTTTAGCAATTTACTTAAAAAACTGTTATACAATAATTGACAAATTGCTAGACAACATATTTTCATTAAACAACCCAAATTTACTAGCAAAATACAAACCTATTGTGCTATAATAAGCAAAAATTGTACGAGATTGTAGAAGAACCAATCAAAATTTAGTATTTAAGAGTTTTTTCTTGAAATGTTAATGATCTCATACAATTTTCTTACAGAGTACCACTCGTATCTTAATACTTTTTCACATAAAATAATTTTTTTAAAAGGTTAACTGAAGGGTAAGTTACTCAAAATGTAATGTCGGATTCATCCTCATATTACACAATACACAAGTTTATCTTATACTATACAATACACATGGTTACAAATTCATACATTGCAACCACCTTGCGATCATTACAATATGTGCAAATATTAAACCACATGTGTTACTACTTAAGTCAGAATTATGTTGACGTACACCAAAGTTACGATAGTCACGAAAAATGAGTAACTGATTAGAATAGTAAAATAGGATAGGGAGTATTTCATGGTTTTATTCTATTTTTCTTAAAAAATTATAACGTAACTGTAAAATTTGTTTACGTTATTGTATAAAGAAAAAAATGATTTAACAAATCTATCAAAAGTATAAATAGAATCAGTTGAAAAAAAATGACAATCGTAACTTTGGCATATGTTAATCCTTTATAAAAAATGTGGATTAACGTGCATTTACAAATAAATATGGTGTTTTTTTTTTTTTTTTTTATATAATTTTAAAATTTTTAAAATTAAAATTTAAAATTTTTTTTTTTTTTTTTTTTTTTTTTTTAATAATAAATTTATTTTTTTTTCCAACAAATATTTGTAGTTACATTGTCGCAAAATATCAAAATACTTGTCAGAGAAAAATGCACAAGCGACATTAAATAAAATTTTTTAAAAAAATTATGGGGGGGGGTTAAAAAGTTTAAGGGCGCAGAACGCAAAAGCTGAACGTTTCACCTGAAATCTTAAAAATAATTTTCTAGACACACCACTCTTTCTTTGGTTTCTCATTAATCCAATCCTTTTTTGTCCTGATTAAAAATGAACAAAGGATCAACAAGTCAGTTAAGTAGTATTTAAAATGTAAATATGGAGGTATTAATCATACATAAAACGTTACACTTCCATATACCTCTTTGATATGATTTAGATCTGGATTTGGAAGAATCAACATCAACTTTGATTGTATGTTTTTTATTACATGGATTCATAACTTTGTTAATTGATTTTCCTTTCATAATGCTCTAAGGTGAACTAAATGTATTTTTATTATTTTGAATTTGGTCTAGTACTTTTCCTTGGTGTAGGTGGAAAACAACAAGAAACATCTCAAACAGTTGAAATTGCCAAAATCGCTGCCATCAAAAAGCTTGGAGTTTTTAAAAGCAAATACATCAAAAATATTTACTATCACTTCTTACTTTTCCGTCATTCTATTTTGTACGGTGTTGTGTTACGAGCTACCAGAAAGATATTATTGTCAAACTAAAAGTTAAAGTTTGAATTTGAGGTATGTAGTACAGTAAAACCTCTATTTTTGGCAACCTCTAAAACCGGCAATTATCAAAACCAAAATTATACGGAAATATCTATATTAATGACTCTCTTAATAGCGACCACTTCTCAATAACGGCCACGGCCACTTATTTGTAAACTTCTTGGAAAAATACATGGAATTCTATCTCCCATTTCCGGCCATTCTTAAGTAAGGTCATTAGTGGACAACAGCTTAGCGTTCAAGTTGTGCATAATATATAATTGTTTCATTGTGTAAGGCTTAAGTAATTACCGGTATTTAAGAACGGATTTAAAGAATTTGTTCGATTTCACAATAGACAGTCATTACAGAGAAAGTGCAATAAACAGCTCATTAAGCTCACCCAAAAATCATATTTTGCGTACATAGTTTGAGTTAGTATGTTCAACAGGGTGTTACATATAGACGTACAGAAAAATTACAATGTCGCTAAAAAGAAAACGTTTGTCTCTTAAAGAGAAAATTGATATCATTGTGGAAAGTAAAAAGTTCAATACCAGTGCTAGAAAGTTGGCTGAAAAATTTAGTGTTGAAAGAACACAAGTTAACGATATTTTAAAAACAAATGTGATTTAAAAAACTATTTGAAGAAGGTTCCAATACAGAGCAGAAGAGAAAATTTCCTAGAACTGAAGGTTTAGAAATTGACCGAGTAGTTTACAATTGGTTTTGTAAAGCTTGGAATAAAAATATCTCTATATCTGGACCTTTAATAAAAGAGAAAGCATTGGAAGTTGCGGAAAATTTAAAAATGACGGATTTTAAAGCTTCAAATGGGTGGCTTGAGAAATGTTGTCAAAGACATAACATAACCTTTAAATCAATTTGCGGGGAGTCAGCTGATATTAACCTGGACACTTTTGAAGCTTGTAAAGCAAAGCTGTCAGTAATATTGGAAGAGTATTCACCCAAAAATGTGTACAATGCTAACGAGACCGGACTTTTTCACCTTGCGATGCCAAACAAATCCAAAGTTTTTACGGCAAACATTAAAGATATGGGTGAAGTGTGTGAAAAACTAAGAAGTTTTCTATTTTCTAATGATAAGAGTGAGCTAGTACTTCAAATTTTATCAAAATGTGAATCTTGTGTTTTACAAACTAAACTTAAAATGTAAAACAAACGTCAATACAAAAATATTTCACAAAAATGTAATTTAATGGTATGTCTATGTATGTAATTAATTATTGTAATAGGCATAACGAGCAATTGGAAAATAGGTACATATTATGTAAATGTATGTATTATGAATTCAATATGTATAACTCTTCCATTATTATATAGCCTAATTATTTAATATTGCATCAGCACATTTATAGTTATTTTTTAATGCAGGTATATAGTACCCTATAGCGAACCGTATTATGTTCCATACTTAAAAGATTTTAATAAACAACATATACCAGTCAGTTTAGCAGCAAATTTTAGTGACCGCTATTTAGAGGTTTTACTGTTATTTAAAAAAACCATTAGTGGTTATTGTTTTAATACTATTATTTATTAAATTGTTACAAGTATTAAGAATCTAATTTTAATATTAATTTAAAGAATAGTATAAATCTACTATGAATACTGTCAACATAAAAATGTAACTGTCAAAATTAAATTAAAATCTGGAATTGTAATAATTGTGTATATTATTTACACAATCTATAATAGAGACAGGTATGTACAGTAAATTTAATAATAAAATTAAATTAAATAAACGTATACCTTTCAAATATGAAAAGCATGTGGGTTCAAAGTAATTACTGAAGAAATAACAGTATTTTAAAGAACACCAACAAATAAATAAACAAATCCTTCGGTGATTTTTTTCTAAATATGGTAATTATTTTAATGAGCCACGCACATGACTAATAAATTCCTCTGTTTTCAATTAAAGCTGTTTAAGAAAACAACGAGCGGATGTAAGTACACGATGCAGGCGTGGAGCCAAGATTATGTAAATTTCTAGCAACAGATGTCTACGATCATTCCTCCCTTAATCTGCTCCTGATCCCGCTCTTAATGTAACAACAGTGTATTTACTGTACTCAGAGGCGTTTTACACCACAAAAAATTCAACTTGGTAAAAACAAAAATCAAATATCGATTCGACAAAGAAATTTAATCTGAATGAAGCGTTTGCATTTGGCAAATTAATGCGAGCAATTTCAAAATTTATTCAGGAAATTAATTGAATAATTCATACCACAATTTGCTATTCATCACCATCGTTTCTGTCTATCATCTGACTAATTAAGACTTTGAAATGACGTAAAATTAATTAAATTACGATTTCTGAAATGATTCAATATTGTCGAGCCTTAGCAATCGAGTTACTTCTATCGAAAATCCTCTTATTCAGCAACTACTAAAAAAATAGACATTTTCTTTCTAATTACGCATTTAAATAAGTTTGAAAAATGCTTCGGACGCCTTTAATCGAACAAGAAATTTGTCTTTCTGAAAAATTACCGAAACATCTGAAAATAGTTCACGTATTTCATTAAGGGAAACGAAATTTGTTACAATAATTGTGGTAATTTAATTTAAAATAATTAAATTTAATTTTGTGGTGACGTGACAAGCGATCAATTTTTAAATGCAGGCGACGTTTTTCATTAGTTATAAGCGTTTTCTTCATTTGTAGTGCTTGAACGTATTTTGAATTTCTAATATGCATTACGTTTTGTCTTAAGTTAAAGGGGTGAAACACAAATTCAATAGTACATACACTTTTTTAATTAATAGAATTTTTGTAAAAAACTACACTTTATGATTTGATTAATGTACACTTTCTTTTATTATTAAATTTGAAAGTTTTAAAATAATACCTAATTTTTTTTACTCACTACTAAAGTCTGAGTAAAAATTAGTATTGATATTATTAACTTTTAAATGTTATTTCTAATTTTCTCTATTATTTATTATACAAAATTCTTATAAAAGTTCGAGTGACTAATATTTATCGAGCATGAGTATAATACAAAGTTTTATCTGACACCTTCAGCAAGAGTTCTTAAAAAATCAAGACCCTACAATTTTATACGTTAGTTTGTTTGTTGACAGCAAATTAATATTTGAGAAAGATTTTGCCCGTTCTTTGTAATATTCATAGAAATGGAAATGCTACCAAGTTATACAAAGATGCTTATTACAAAGAATTGAGTTATTTCAATAATTAGGAAAAACGATGTTAGTGGGGTAAGCGAAGATATTTATTTATTTATTGTATGGTTACAAAGGAAACATAAAGTGAGTAACATTTAAAGACTCTAAGTACATTTAGGTGTCACAGTGCCAGATCCAGGTTCCTGATCCAGTCGATCGCGGAGGGTGTGAGGGAGAAAAAATCGGCTACTTTTCCTGGGTATGCTCTATTTCCACAATGTTGGACAATATGGCTTGGGTCTGCGCAGCCACATTCAGTCGTTGGTGATCTGCCCTATTTGTGTAGCGTTTCTGCACATCTCGCATGGCTAGTTTGAATTCTGTTGGGTGTTTTCCATATTTGTCGCATGGTGTCAAAACCAGCCAGTACGTCTCGGACTGAGATTATATGGGCCACACCCGGCGGTATAAACTGCTCCCAGGTCGCCCTCCAACTTCATTCGGCGTCACTTGAGCATATCTCGGCTGGGGTCCTGATTGGCGGCCTTCGGGATTTAAGTCGGCTTGAGGTTGCTTTTGCCATGTCTTCATGGATGGGTAGTTGTTGGTCGGCCAATATTTTACGATACTGTTGAACCAAGGCCTCCTGTCTTCTGAGATGGGGCGGAGCAATGTAGCTGAGTATCGGTAGCCAGTATATCGGGGTTAATTTAATGCATCCTGTGATGTGGCGCATAGTGTTATTCAGTTGCGTGTCGAGTTTGTGGACATGTCAGCTATTTAGCCACACAGGAGCTGCATACTTGGCAGTGCTGTAGACGACAGCAAGGGCAGAGCATCGTAATGTGTTCGTTGTTGCTCCCCAAGTAGTACCACAGAGTTTCTGGATAATATTATTTCTGGTACGGACCTTGGCTGATGTGTTATTGAGGTGTTACTTGAACGATTATGTCCGATCCATGGTGACTCCTAAGTACTTAGGGTGGCATGGTATTTAAGCAGAGAGCCGTTAAAAATATCTGTGGTTGTTCGTTTGTCTGCTTATTGTTTAGATAAAAGCAGGTGTATTCGGTTTTGCTGGGGTTGAGAGTTAGCCTCCATTTTCGGTAGTATTCCCCAGTTTTCTAAGATCGTTACTTAGAATTGCTTCCTGTGGCATTTATAGATCTTTGCTTGACCACCAGTGCCATATCGTCGGCATATGCGAACATTTTCAATGTTGTTTCCGGCATATAGATGTTAAAGAGCACCGGAGCAAGAACTGAGCCCTGTGGTAGCCCATTCTGTAAGTGTCTCGTCCTACTGGTTTTGTCACCCATGACCACCGCAGTTCACAGCATATTGCTTAGTAGATTAGTTAGTTTTTTTGTTGGGTATAACTCTTAAGAATTTGTATAGAAGTCCCTGTTTCCAGACGGTATCGTAGGCCGCCGTCAGGTCCACAAACACAGCTGACGTTTTAAGGCCTTCTTGGAATCCTGCCTCTATGAAGGCGGTGAGGCTTAAGATTTGAGGCGAAGATATGTTTTTCGTATTAATTTGAAAATGTTTCCAACAAAAGATTTTCGGTCTCTTTCATGTGGACAAAATATAGCATGTTATGATCGACATGAAAGCTTCACTAAGGATACAGATACATCAAAATGTAATAATTGTAGAAATCACATTTTGATGAATCTGAGTACATAGCAATTGTCCAGGAGGTGGTGAAACCGACTATCTCTTGCTTAAATTACAATACTTGACAATATGGGAAGACAATCAATATAGTATGAGGGTTGCCATCTTCAACCCCATGTAAACGACATTATCATTTTTACATCCGCATGTTGTAACATTTAGACTCGGATATAAAATATGCAATTACCATAACAAACTCAATTAATTTATAAGACCTTGCCCAAGAAGCAAACAACCTACTTATCACATTATGTACTATAAGAAAGGCTGTCATCATCAGTCACGAATTAAGTCACGAGTTACAAATACCATTTAGTTCAATAGTGAATACTGACCAGCGGTCAGCACGACAATGCGAAGAAGCGTTTACTCGGACAACGATCCACGCGGCGGTATGTAATACAAACGGCGCCTCATAAAAACTATCTACAAACATAGTACACATAGATGTAACGCACATAAACTTGGGGCTAATGGATTACGAACGAAGCCAGTTTAATCAACGCCTATGGCTTCAACAAATTTCCGCCAAGATGAAACGCAACACCACGCTGCAACAAACTGCTGCAGTAACCTAAAAACACCACGACTGCTGTTTCCGAGGAACAAACGATCAAGACGCGCCTACGTATCGACGACATAGCCGTCAACAATCAACCGCACCCGAACGTACGTCACGGAACCCACAGGCACAAATCTTTAACGTACATCCGCGCTGGAGTAGCATGCTCTCCCACACACGTCACAAAGTTTGGACGCCTGGTTCTATCATCCATTCGCCTGTTGCATAAAAGACGCGCGGAACAACGAGTTCGCGCACAAAAGCGTCGAACACAGCACATACTACGCACAAATTTGCCTCTGAAATAAGCAAAACGAAAAGCAGCAACAACAAACACTTTAACCGCAGCATCTGCAAGTATATTGACTACAAATGCACTATCGTCACAGGACGCTGCCACGACTCTAACGCTACATACAATCCGGCAGGCAAGTTTACTTTCCGTAGCATTTAAATTAAGTACAACGCTAGCAAGAAAATGCGCCTACAAACAAAAAATTTTGAATATCCTCCGCCACACTTTATCGTGGACTAATTCACTAATCACGGACCCATTTAAGGTTGCCGTCTTCAACCCTATTGTAAACAACATTATAATTTTTACATCCGCCTGTTGTATCATTTGGAAGGTGGATATTAAATACGCAATTAGAATAACAAACTCGATTAAGAAGCGCTGAGTATGTACGATAAAATACACTAATTAAGTCACGAAATCAGTTTGGTTTGACAGTGAATACCAAATCATCGGTCAGAGATCAACAGTTCACGACGCCGACCAGCGGTCAGCATGACAGTGCAAAGAAATGTTTACTCAGTCAACAAACCACGCGACGGTTTGTAATACGATCGGCGCCTTATATCGCACACACTGCACATATCTATGTTCGACGACCTACGCAACTTTTATCCATTTATGTAAATATTTCTCGACTACTGTAAGTGTAAATAATAAACTCATCTAAAGCGATTCAACAACAGTTCCTTCTTTTGATCCAAACCGGCTTCTAGTATTCACCCTAGACGCCACAATAGTAATAGCGTTAAATGTAGTATCCCATAAATATCATACAAAACTTTATCTATAAACCTAAATTGGGACCCCATTTTTATTCATGTAAGTATCAAAGTCAAGTAGTTTGCGAACTCAATTCAAAAAAACCAGCTAGCAACCCGGTTTGTAAAGAGTTTCAACAAAAAACATGAATTTGTCAGACGAAGATGTGCTCTTAGATATTCTGAAAGATGCTTCAGTTGTTATTGTTGGTCTAGTTCCTCAAAAATTCCGAGAAAATTATCAGCGGTATAAAAATTGTGCAACCAGAAAAGGATTGAAAATTTGAAAATGAAAACGCTTTAGTAATGTATTCTTTTTTTATGGTACTTTATTCAATGCTAAAGACAGAGATTTTAATTTAAAAAAATGGCTATATAAAAAATGCACAAATTTGTTTGATCCAACTTAAGGTGAAGATGAAAGTGCTAACAAAGAAAAATTTTTGTAAAATGCAGATAATGAAAGGTTTCTTTGCATGAAAGAAACTCTTGTAATACTAATCTAATTTACTTTAAGTTAGGGCTAATCTTTGGTATGGCTGGTGGTCTTAGAAGAGAGAAAGAAAATGTTAGAGAAGAAGGAGAATGTTTGCGTGTCCTGATTTCCTGATTCCTTCAAAAAAAACATAAATAACACGAGAGTTTTTTATGACAAGTGGCCAAAATGTGGTAAGGATAGTTAAAAACCATATGAAACTGCGACCAGAATATTATAATATCAACCGAATTTTTCTTTCGTACAAAAGTGGAAAATGCCGAAGCAATCAATTAGTATTAAAACAATTGGCAATGTTTCTCAATTTTGGGGTTGCCATATACGAAGCAATATACAGATCATTGCTTTAAGAGATCTTTAACCACTTTTCTAATTGATTCTGTAGTTAATCTTTGATAGTAAAGAGATACGGCTGATGGAAGAACAATTCTGTTGCAGAAATGTATTTCGATGATTTCTAGGAAAATAAAAAGAGAATATTAGGGAACATTTTTTGGAATAAAATGAAAACGGGTCGTCAATTTCCAAAAAAAAAATAGATATTGTAAGCAACACTTGTATCAAATCCAGTCAATCATCGACGTCAGAATTATTCACATCTGGTTATTTTTGATAAATACTTTATGGCACAAAAACGCACATGTGCAATAATCTAACCTCTTACATAATTAAAATAAGTGGGATAAGTTACAAAAATTGAACGGTTGTAGATAATACTTATTTTTGCATCAACAGCCACGTTGCTGAAAAAGCAAAAGATGTTTGTACCAATTTACTTTCGAAAAAATAGAAACATGCGTATAAAAAGGCTTACCAACAATTTCTAAAGTAGTGTGAGGAAAAAAATGTTAAAAATATTGTTTCTGAGGATTTAAAAATCTCTTTTAATCCTCCAACCCTGAAGGGTCCCTAAAAGGACAAGTTTTTTAAATTAAAATTAAATTAGGAGGAAATAACTTACCTTGTTTCTGAAGATGTTTTGCTGGTTCATTTTTCTGAAATCTCTCTCGTTGCTTTAGGCATACGACTAAAAACTTATAATCACACGTACTTATTGATCACAATGTAGGCAAATTTTTAAATTAATAGCTTTTCGGAAACGAAATTTGGATGGTTATAAAGCAAAACAAAAGCAGCAGACATCAAGTTATGCAGTACATCAACAAAGCTCCAGATGAAATGAAGCTAATGATTAACGTATTCAATTTTTTAGGAAATAGGAATTTATATACAGGACACCGTATGAGAAAAACTTCAGCAACTTTGTTGGCAAACAGTGGTGCTGATTTAACAAGTGTCAAACGTCGTGGTGGTTAGTAATCTGGAAACGTTACCGAAGGCTACATCGAATCTTCAGCTCAAAGGAAAATGCAAATTGCAGAACAAATTTAAGCGACAATGGGAACAAAACTACAACCACCAATGTTAGTTTCAATGGAAATGAGGCTTCAATGAGCAAAATTCCACTCAATATCGGCAATAGAAATAATGTATTCGTGGTTAATATTAATTTAAATCTTAAGATTAATAAATAAAAATGGCATTAAAAAATAACGGTATTTTTTTTAATTTTTTCCCGAGATTACCAGATTATTAGTCAAAAATGAGGGAATAAAGTTCAATTTTATTTCCGATTGGGAGGAAAATACTTGACTGTTTTTTATACAGTGTGACCAGTTAAAGTACAAGTTATTTGAAATATTTTTTTATTAACAACTTTATTCGAAATTTTTTTTTCACCTGTATTCTTGAAAAAAATACAGTTTGAGTCTAAAAATAACAGACATTTTGAAATAGTGATGCGTAACTGTTTTTATTTATAAAACACTTAGTTTCAAAAAAGGTTTTGTGCAAAAATATGGGCAAAATAAAATCTATTAATTTGACGAGGCTATAAAACGCACCCTGAGCGATGTCGTCAGTACCTTTATCTTTGACCTTGACTAAGTATCAAACATAAATTTAAATAGTAAATGTAAATGAAATCGCAATACAGAACTTAACGCTATATTCACGATAAAGGTTGTGACTTCAAACCAATAAGTGGGTTTTCTGTGTATTTGAAATCAAATGTTCTTGACCCTATTTAAATTTTGTAGAAAAACTCACTTTTGAAGTGATTGTATTTTAAAGAGAAAACGTTTGGTCAAAGCTAAGACCTAGGTTGAATTAAATTTAATTTTGTTTTGCAATTCACAAGAAATGTGATAAAAATATAAATTATCTTACGCATACTGATTAAAAAAAAACATTTAATTTACATAAAGTAAAAATGTACGCAATATAAAATAATAAAAACTGATAGTAAATTAATGTATGCAAATGTCTTCATCTATCAGTTCTATCATCGTTCCCTTGTAATTATTATCTCTAGTTGTAATTGTGTTCTTTGTTGTTTATGAGACAATCATTTATAAAAACCCTGTATATACTACGATGACCTTGAAGTAAAATTTAAATGCCAAGAAAATTTAATGAGTAAAGATCTAACGCATACCTTTTCTTTTAATTGCCTGTAGTTAATATGGATTTTCTTTTAAAATTAAAAATTTTTTAATTTCACAAAAAACAAATTCAAATTAATTGCCTTTGCACAGTTTTTACGTTTTCATTTTTAACAATTTGGCTTTTACGTTGTGTCGTCATTGAAATACTTTTCAAAATTAAAACCAATGGTTTATTTAGCTTTTTTGTCCTGTCGTTATGAAAATTCTCGTAATTTTTTAGTGTTAAGACAAATGTTGAATTCTCACATGATGACGGATTGAAATCAATAAGAAAAAAACAAAAAACAATTGCCTCTTCAATAAAACAGGCCGTTTTTTTTTTCTAACACTTCTACCATGCAATTTTTCTTATAGGCACGCCCGCTTTTAATGCTTTTTATGCAAATGATGCGCAAAATTCCAATGTTTTACATTAATTGAAATTTTGTAATTAAATTGTCATGTATTGAAAGTACTTTTTTTTATTACTTAAATTTCTATTTATTAATCAAGTTTACAATCATTGTAGTCTTAGCCTAATTCGTTCACAATTTACTGACAATAGATGTATCATTGTTTTGTGTCTCAACTTCGTTTCCCAAACCTTAATTTTTTTTTCTATAACATTCATGTTCTCATTCATACATTCAATTTATTACCCTAAATTTCATTAAATCATCTTCAGCTTGCTATTTACGCCTTTTTCCCACGTTTGTTCTACGGTGATTTTCTTTTTTCTAAATTTACATTCTTGGGACGTCTATGTAGCGGTCTCCTGTTTTCCGGTTATGGCCCTTTCTTGCATTTCACAGCTTTAAATTTTTCTCTTTTCGTTCGTCCATTTCTGTTTTCCATTTTAATTTGGATTATTTCCACTAGCCTTCTTTCGTCCGTTTTAGTGATTACATTTGTTTCGCTATTTCCCTCTGGAGACATTTATTTATTGATTTCAGCTAAATTATACTTTTAATTTCCACTTCTTTTTTATATTTGAATTTCTTGCTCATTTTCATTTAATTGCTTTGAAATTTCATTCATTTCTACTCGTGACCTTGTTATTCGATTCATAAACTCGTTGTTCTTTATTTTACGTATTATTTCGCTTCGTTTTTATAATCCTTTTTTATACAAGTTCATAACTTCATATTCTTCTCGACTTATCTTCTTTATCGCTCACGTAACAAACCATCGCTCCCCCGTCACTTTAACGCACACTAGTTATTCTTTACTTCCTTTCTTAATCTTGTTTCTCATATATACTTTTATTGCCTCGACGTTTGTTTTCATATCTTTATAATTTTCTACTTTAATTTTATGTATATTTTGTTTAAATTCATTTTCCACTTCATATTTGATCTCGTATTACATCTTAACGTCTATCTCCAAAATTGGCATTTTTTAATTCTATTTCATTTTCTACTTTATAACATTTCTCTACTAATATTTGACCTTTATCTTTTTTTTCCTCGTCCTTTGTTTCTGCAACTGTCCTTTTACATTCCTTTTTATCTTTATGCTATACACGTCTCAAACTGCTCATTCATTTATTGAACTTTTTATCTGGATTATTGAATTTTTATTTATAATTTTAAGCATATTCTTATTTGATTTTTCTTGACTTTTCATCATTTTTACAATCTCATTTTCCATTTTCTTTAGTTTTCGATCGGATAACACGCGCTCCTTCTTCTTCTACAATATTAATACAATTCTTTTTAATTCTTCTGAAGTGCTAAATAAATTGTTGTAAAATTCTCTACCCAAATACACACAGTCAAATACATTTAAACACCAAAACATCTTATCGGAGGTTTTTATTTGAATAAAAACTGAACTTTGATCAGAATTTACGTCGTGTCGTCATAGAAACTCTTTTAATAAATTTATACCCAATTAGTTATTTGACTTTTTCGTCGTGTCGTCATAGAAATTTTTTACTGTTCAGACAAATGTTGAATTCTCACCTGATGACAAATCGTAATCAAAAGACAAGAAAGAAAGTCAAGTTACACTTTTGATAGACAAAATGTTGTCTGAAAAACAGCACTTTCATCAAAGACGGAAAAGTTCTTTCTGACATCAAATTCCAATTTTACCGCATTCTAGATAATTGTTTCTACTCTAACAAACAGGTAACAAAAATACGTGCTCAATTTTACTTCAAATGCTAATAATTGAAAAAAAAATAAACCAGCTTAGAATATTTTATTCTCCTGAATTAAATTAATCTTTTCTGCTAATAAATTTAACTGACTTTGTTTTCTAGGTATGAATTTAAAAGTTTACTTTACGGATACATTATGTTGAACGACTTGCATTTAAACATTAAAGAAAGATATTTGTTTTAAAGTCATCACTGACAATAAATAAATGTCTTTGTTAAAAATAAGCCATCGCGATCGCTTGCCAACTTTCAGATTTGATACGATCTATAAAAACACCACATTATAAAACATAACAATAAATCTAAAAGCTTCGATTCTTAAAAACAAAGAAGTGTTTGATAAACAAAAAAAATTTATAAAATGTAAATTTGTCGAGAAATGTTTCTTAATTTAAAAAGTACAAATCCCGCAAGATATAGTATACCGTAAAATTAAATTAGAGTTTTACTTTATTTACTTAAGTTTATCTCACTTTTATTGTTATAGCTACTTTAATCTACTTTACTACCGAATTAAACGTAAAAAATTGTTTTTTGGTTTGTTCAGCGGTTAAAGTTGATATTATCCAAGTGCGTTTAATGAATGGACGTTTCCTGTGTTAAAGTGAGAAAAAAAAACTAAAATAAAATTGCGTTTGTGCTTCTATTAATAAAATTGCTTCGAGAGTTTTGACGGCTTAAAAGGTGCCACACGTCAAGCTTTGCACTTGGTAAACTGATTGATGTTTGTACATGCCAACAGACAGTATTAATTAGTGTTACCACTGGTAGCAGGATGATGAATGATAAGATTTAAGTACAAGACTATCCTATTACGCTATCATCAGTGACCCATAAAAAGTTTTTTTCGACACAAAAATTCTTCAAGCGTTTTAACTTGATTAACAAATTCTTTGGTTTTAGAACGGAAGACTTCAAAGGAATTAAATAAGTTATTCTTATTAATCATTAATTAATTGTAGACCGCTTTGTTAGTTTATAAACTGATTTAATGACGTTAAAAATACTGACGTGTGTAAAATGAATTTAATTATCTTGGATCTATTTCAATCTGTTAATTAATTACACCTAATTATGGGTTTTTGGAATTTAAAAATGAAAAAAATGTGTAATTTCACAATGTAGCTTTCAGGAGCGTTTAGTTTCTAAAATGTGTTTTTTCTTAGTTGTGTTACAGAGATTAGAATTAACCGAGATTCAACAAGTATTTTCCAAAACTTATTAACAAAGTAAAAAATTCAAAAAATATGCAGCCAATTTCAATCACACTACTACTGTAATAAACGAATTTTACTATGTACTTACAAACTTGCAGTTATTGAATTTCAGTTATGTACATAATGTTACTTCTAGAATAAAAATGATTTGCATTTGTATAATGTGCTTAAATTTATTGTAAGGCATGAAAATGATATTAACTTTTTCACAAGAATCTAAGGAATTTTGATTTTATGTGGACATGACAATGACCCATTAGACATTTCTGCAATGTAAAAGTAAAATTCCCCAGAATTTCTAGGGATAAATATAATTCGGAATTAAAATTACGTCTATAATAGAATTTTAATTCAATTTTAATTAATTCTTAAAATAAAAATAATTTAAATTTCGATGATCTTAGAATCTAGGAGTTTTGATTTAATGTGCCCATAACAATGACTCATAGGACATTTGTGTGCAGAAAAGTAAAACTACCTAGTATCTAGTGATAAATATAATTTGATATTGAAATTATGACCATTATGGAATTTTTATTTATATTTATTTTGTTAAACTAAAATAAATTAAATTTTTGTGATGTGTATAAATTTATTGTTGGCATGAAAACGACATTCAATTTATCCCAAGAATCTAGGGAATTTTGATTTTATGTACACTTAACAATCACCTATAGAAAGAAAAGTAAAAGTCTCTAGAATCTAGTGATGTAAATGTATGCATTTATTGTTGGCATAAAATTACATTAAATTTATTCCTAGAATTTAAGAAATTTTTATTTTATGTGGATATAACAATGACTTATAGGACATTTGTGTTAAGAAGAGTAAAATTCCGTAGAATCCAGTAATCAATATAATTCAAATTTAAAATTATGTCCATAATGAAATTCTAAGTAATTTTCAATTAATTCTTAAATTAAAACAAATTGAATTTTTATGATGTGCTTAAATTTATAGTTATCACGAAAATGGTATTGAACTTATCAATAGAATCTAGAGAGTTTTGATTCTATATGCACATAATAATGTACCATAAGGAATTTGTGTTAAAAAAAGTAAAATTTCTTGTAATCTAATGATAAATAGGATTCTGGAGATAAACTTATGTCCTTAGTAGAATTTTAATTCATTTTTTAATTAATTCTTAAACTAAAAATAAATTAAATTTCTATGAAACACATAAATTTATTTACCAACTTAATAGAATTTTTTTTTTTTTTATTTTATTTTTTAATTAACATCTATAGCTATGATGTTATTTAAATTTTTACGTAGACATGACAATGACCCATAGAATATTTGTGTGACGAAAAGTAAAACTCCCTAGTATCTAGTAATAAATATAATTCGAAATAAAATTATATCCACAATGGAATTTTTATTCATTTTCAAATACTTCTTAAACTAAAAATAAATTGAATTTTTATGATATGCATAAACTTATTGTTGGCATAAAAACGACATTCAATTTGTGACAAAATTTAGAGACTATTAATTTTATGTGCACATAACAATACCTATAGAAA
This sequence comes from Abscondita cerata, assembly GCA_030710515.1. Taxonomy (NCBI): domain Eukaryota; kingdom Metazoa; phylum Arthropoda; class Insecta; order Coleoptera; family Lampyridae; genus Abscondita; species Abscondita cerata. Next base: position 742,540 of record JALBCR010002274.1, on the reverse strand, counting down.
GAAAAGTAAAGTTCCTAGAATTTAGTGATAAATATAATTATGTTTATAATGCAATTTCAACTCATTTTTAATTAATTTTAAACTAAAAATAAATTGAATTTCTATGATGTGTTTAAATGTATAGTTGGCACGAAAATGACATTAAATTTATCACTAGAACCCAGGGAATTTTGATTTTATGTACGCATAACAATTAACCATAAGACATTTTGTATGTAAGAAAATAAAACTCCCTAGTATCTAGTGATAAATATAATTTGGAAATAAAATTTATATCCACAATGGAATTGTTATTTATTTTCAATTAATTCTTAAACTAAAAATAAATTGGATTTCTATGATATGCATAAACTTATTGTTGGTATGAAAACGACATTCAGTTTGTAACAAAATATCTAGTGAAATTTTGATTTTATGCACATAACAATACCTATAAAAAAAAAAGTAGAAGTCCCTAGAATTTTAGTGATAAATACATGATTATGTTTATAATGAACTTTTAACTCATTTTTAATGAATTTTTTAAATTAAAAATAAATTGAATTTCTATGATGTACTTAAATTTATGGTTGACACGAAAACAACATTAAATTTATCACTAGAATCTAGGGAGATTTGATTCTATATTCACATAATAATGTAACATAGGGAATTTGTGTGAAGAAAAGCAATATTCTTTTATAATCTAATAATAAGTATGATTCTGTTGTTAAAATAATATCTTTAATGGAATTTTAATTCATTTGTGATTAATTCTGAAACTAAAAATAAATTGAATTTCTATGAAGTGCATAAATTTGTTACTGACGTGGAATAGACATTAAATTTGTAACAACAATCTAGGGAATTTTAATTTTATGTGCACATAGCAATGAGCTATAAGACATTTGAATGTAGAAAAGTAAAACTCCTTAGTATTTAGTGATAAATATAATACGGAAAAAATTGTGTCCATGACGGAATTTTAATTCATTTTTATAAAATTTTAAACAAAAATGTACTGAGTTTCTATGATGTCCATACATTTATTGTACTTATATTTTTCAGAACTTCTAGAGATAAACGGAATTAAAATTACGTCTATAATAGAATCTTAATTCACTTTTAATTAATTCTTAAATTAAAAATAAATTTAATTTCGATGATCTTAGAATCTAGAGAGTTTCGGTTTAATGTGCACATAACAATGAATCATAGGACATTTGTGTGCAGTATCATTAAGTATAATTTGAAATTAAAATTATATCTAATATGGAATTTTTGTTTACTTTTAATTAATTTTTAAACTAAAAATGAATTGAATTTCTATGATGTGCATAAATTTAGTAATTTTGATTTTATGTGGTTATAGCAATGACTAATAGGACATTTGTGTGAAGAAAAGTAAAATCCCTTAGAATTCAGTGATAAATATAATTCGGATTTAAAATTATGTCCGTAATGAAATTTTCAATAATTTTTATTTAATTCTTAAATTCAAAATAAATTGAATTTCTATGATATGCTTAAATTTGTAGTTGGCACGAAAATGGTATTAAATTTATCAATAGAATCTAAGGAGCTTTGATTCTATATGCACATAATAATGTACCATAAGGAATTCGTGTGAAAAAAGTAAAATTTCCTATAATCTAATGATAAATAGGATTCTGGGGATAAACTTATGTCCTTAGTAGAATTTTAATTTATTTTAATTAATTCTTAAACTAAAAATAAATTGAATTTCTATGAAGTGCATAAATTTTTACTGACGTGGAATAGACATTAAATTTATAACTACAATCTAGGGAATTAAAATTACGTCTATAATAGAATCTTAATTCACTTTAATTAATTCTTAAAATGAAAGTAAATTTAATTTTGATGATCTTAGAGTTTAGGGAGTTTTAATTTAATGTGCACATAACAATGAATCATAGGACATTTGTGTGCAGTATCATGTGATTAATATAATTTGAAATTGAAATTATATCCATTATGGAATTTTTATATATTTTTAATTAATTTTTAAACTAAAAATGAATTGAATTTCTATGATGTGCATAAATTTATTGTTGGCATGAAAACGACATTCAATTTATCCCAAGAATCTAGGAAATTTTGATTTTATGTGCACTTAACAATCACCTACAAGAAGAAAAGTAAAGTCCCAAGAATCTAGGATAAATATAATTCGGAATTAAAATTATGTTCATAATGGAATTTTATTTAATTTTTAATTAAATCATAAACTAAAAATAAATTGAATTTCTATGATGTTCTTAAATTTATGGTTTGCACAAAAATAACATTAAATTTACCACTAGAATCTAATAAGTTTTGATTCTATATGTAACATAGAGAATTTGTGTGAAAAAAAGTAAAATTGCGTATAATCTAATGATAAATATGATTCTAAATTATGTCCTTAATGGAATATTAATTCATTTTAAATTAAATATTAACCTAAAATAAATTAAATTTTTATGATAGGCATAAATTTATTGTTTGCATGAAAACAACATTAAATTTGTCACAAGAATCTAAGAAATTTTGATTTTATGTGCTAATAACAATCACTTATAGGAAGAAAAGTAAAGTCCCTAGAATCTAGTGGTAAATATAATTCTGAATTAAAATTATGTCCATAATGAAATTTTAATTAATTTTTAATTTTTCTTAAACTAAAATAAATTAAATTTCTATAATGTGCATAAATTTATGGTTGGCACGAAAATGACATTATATTTAGCACTAGAATCTAAGGAGTTTTGATTCTATATGTAACATAGGAATTTGTGTGAAGAAAAGTAACATTTTTATAATCTAATGATAAATATGATTCTGAAGTTAAAATTATGCCTTTAATGGAATTTTAATTCATTTTTAATTAATTATTAAACTAAAATAAATGGAATTTCTATCATTTGAATAAATTTATTGTTAGACATAAAAATGACTAGAATCTAAGCAGTTTTGATAACAATGACTCAAAGGACATTTGTGAAAGAAAATAAAACTGTCTAGAATTTAGTGATTTTTATATATAATTCGGATTTAAAATTCTGTCTATAAGAGAATTTTAATTCACTACTTGAGGTTTGATTTTTTCTGTCAAAGCAATTATAATCAGAAAGTCATTGGTATTAAATACATCAACGTTATTATAAAAGAAGCAACAGTGTTATTTTTACAGCTACTAGAATAGTATTTTTCTTCAAAGGCCAGTAAACTTAAACTTTTAATTTAATAAAAGCACTATTTTTTGCATCTCTGAGCAAGCGAAAAGTAAGTTCCTAAGCAACAAATAATTTTAAAATTGAAAGATAAGTGTGTGTCAATCTTTAAACCATATTCCTTACAAAAATTTAAGGAAAATTTTCTTTGTACTGTATATAAGCGACTTTTGAAAAAATGGCATATTTATTTTAGTACAAGCAATTTTTTTATGACTTATGTGTAGTTACCATAGTAAATAACAAACTCGTCATAAAAAGTATTGCTTTTACTCCGAATGAAACAATACACCATAATAATCCCTGTTAATGAAACTTAGGGTATGTCATGATGTGATCAATGGCGTTACATACAAAAAATAACTATAGTTTCTTCTCAGCTAATGTTTTTGCTCTCCTTGATAAGTACATTAAAATTCTTCAAAATAGGGAATCCGTCTACAGCAGTAAACGACTTCATTTCTGTCAAGTTTGGCGGGTTTAATCTTTGCAATTGAACCGATTTAAAACATTTGAAAGTTTATCATACTTTCTCATATTTATAGCATAGTGGTAGATGATGGGAGAATCTCAGACTCTTAATCAAAGACTATATTTTTGTCTTACATTTCACGAAACTAGGGACAGAATTTTTTATAGCCTTTGTTGATGGTCAGATAGAGGAAGTACTTTTTAGTTTTACAGAAACGAGAGACTTTATACAGCCTGTCGTGTACGCGGACCTTTGATATTGTCTTTAAAACGTAGTTTTATTCAAAATCAGTTTTGACCATTCTTTAGGTTCTTCAGTGACTATAATTTAAAAATATTTTGAATTATAAAGGGTCACACTTACATGGACTACTTGTCAACTTATAATTTTAAACGGAAACATATTTTTTATTTGCTATTCTAAATCTACGTGAAAAACTATGGGTACTTTATGTATATGAGTTTATTTAAAATTGATACTTTTTGAGATATCGGGTTTTAAACATTTAATTGGGTCAACATCGGCCTTTAGAGATTTCCCTTTTTTTAGGTTAAATTTAAATTTTATTCTCACTTAGAGCGGAAACGACCTTAACTTCTATGATTTAAAGGTTGTCATAGATTATACAGGGTTTGAGAAAAAAATGTCAGTTTTGTAATCGAAAATGATGAATAACTTAATAAAATCAAATGAAACACCCTGTATATTTTTTTCCTGATCGATACAGAATTAAATTCTCTACAAGTTTGTTCTTGATGTTTGTCTTGCTCTATTGTACAACCTCTTGCGTACTTTACTGCAGGCGAATTCAAAATTTTATACTTGCCAACCGTTATGTTGGCTACAATTATTGAAAATCGACTATGTAACTGCTTTACATACCTGTCGGCAAAGTTGCTTACATTTACGTACGTGAACGCTTTCACGAGTCGACACTAGAAGTCGAAAAACTTATCGTTTAAATATTGTGATCCCTCCAGTAGGGCATATAGTCGACAGCACGCGTTTGTACAATAGTGATGAACTTACACTCGAGTTCTGTCACTCCTAAAGAGTCCCAAAACGACGAAACAGCTGTCGGGTGAGTCCTTTTGGACTCATCGGGAGTGAGAGAACTCGAGTGTAAGGACGAAACAGCTGTCGGGTGATTCTCAGTGTTAGTTTGCTATTGTACAACCACTTGCGTACTTTACTGCAGGCAATTAGAAATTTTATACTTGCCAACTGTTATGTTGGCTATAATTATTGAAGGATCGACTATGTAACTGCTATACATACCTGCCGGCAAAGTTGCTTACCTTTTACGTACGTGAACGCTTTACGAGTCGACACTAGATGTCGAAAAGTTATCGTTTAAATATTATGATCCCTCCCAGTAGGGCATATAGTCGACAGCGCGCGTTTGTACAATAGTGAACTTACACTCGAGTTCTCTCACTCCGATGAGTCCCAAAAGGACGAAACAGCTGTCGGTGATTCTCAGTGTTTGTTTGCTATTGTACAACCACTTGCGTACTTTACTGCAGGCAATTAGAAATTTTTATACTTGCCAACCGTTATGTTGGCTATAATTATTGAAGGATCGACTATGTAACTGCTTTACATACCTGCCGGCAAAAGTTGCTTACTTTTACGTACGTGAACGCTTTCACGAGTCGACACTAGATGTCGAAAAAGTTATCGTTTAAATATTATGATCCCTCCAGTAGGGCATATAGTCGACAGCGCGCGTTTGTACAATAGTGAACTTACACTCGAGTTCTCTCACTCCCGATGAGTCCCAAAAGGACGAAACAGCTGTCGGGTGATTCTCTGTGTTTGTTTGCTCTATTGTACATCCTCTTGCGTACTTTACTGCAGGCGATTCGAAATTTTATACTTGCCAACTGTTATGTTGGCTATAATTATTGAAGAATCGACTATGTAACTGCTTTACATACCTGTCGGCAAAGTTGCTTACATTTACGTACGTGAACGCTTTCACGAGTCGACACTAGATGTCGAAAAACTTATCGTTTAAATATTGTGTTCCTCCAGTAGGGCATATAGTCAACAGCACGCGTTTGTACAATAGTGATGAACTTACACTCGAGTTCTCTCACCCCTGAAGAGTTCCAAAAGGACGAAACAGCTGTCGGGCGATTCTCAGTGTTTGTTTGCTCTATTGTACAACCTCTTGCGTACTTTACTGCAGGCGATTCGAAATTTTTATACTTGCCAACTGTTATGTTGGCTATAATTATTGAAAAATCGACTATGTAACTGCTTTACATACCTGTCGGCAAGTTGCTTATATATATATATATATATTTCAATGCACGTACGGTTTGTTTCTGTGTCTACGAGTTCTTAGTGGCTCTACATATTTCTTATAGGTAATCCTAGGTGGCGCCTTATAAATTTTTCGAGCAGTGTAGAAGCCTTCCTTTCGAACAATTCTCAATCAACCCACGACCACTTCCGACTAAGAAGAGCTGCCGGCACTGCACTGCTATATATTTAATTTTGTTAGTTTGTTTACAAATAAACCGTAACTAGAGTCTGAGTTGGCCGGTACGATCCGGATGTGCCTAGGAGTTTGTTGCATATTTTGTTATGAGACGTGAACATATACCAAACTGAATGTAAATATTTTGATCAGTGTTGCAACTAAGATGTGCTATTTTTGTCAAATAAGTTTTTTTCTTTTAATCTCGTTAAAAGTAAGAATTAAGGCTTCCACGCGTGGTAACAAAATTACAAAAATCAGATTAGTATGCGGCAACTATTTCCCAATTTTTACTATTTCATACAAGCATATTAATACCTACACACAAATTCAAGAATATGTAAGTATAGGCAAACATGAAAACTATTTAGTAAAGCTAACGAGTATGTGTTGTTATACACATTAAAAAAACAAATAAATATTTAAAAATAATCGTAAACCACTTGTAAAACGCGTACAATAAATCAACTTAGAAAAATTGGCATTCAATTACATCTAACCAACAGTAAAATGCTTTTAAATTCTTTGAATAAATAAAAAAGTTGACATCAAAATTGACGTTCGAAATGTTGCACTCACATTCAACTTAAAGCTTTAAAAAGAAATCTTAAAAGTGGCTGCGGAAACTTTTCTCTTCCAGCCAATATTACGAGCTTCGGTGTAATTTTAACACAACCACAAGTAGAATAATGTTGACGTTTATAGGATAGTTACGTGTAGTAGTAGTTTTGTGGTCGAAACTTTAAAAGACATATTTTTAGCTGTCCCGGCCCGTTCCTTTTAAACAAGAATCATGTTAAATTTTAATGAACACGTGAGTTTTATGTAAAAGTTGTTATATTTATAAATGTAAATTGTAAAACTGTCACAAAAATTAGAAATAACGTTAGTTTAAAACAAATTTATTTGAAAACGCGTGTATTTTTGTCGAAGAATGTTTAAAATGCAAATAGTGACATTATATGGGTGAAATTTATTTACTAGGTATTTTTCAAACGGTTTTAAATACGTAGTTATGTTCCTTATAAAAATTTATTACTGTACAATAATTTGTTGTGTGGCAGTTAAATGTGATTGTAAATTATTAAGTACTCATCAATATAAAATTTGTTAAACTTAAATAAACATTAGAAACAAACGATTATTGAACGAGGTTTTTCATAAATTCGAATATTAAGTGACGGCTCTTTTTTTGAAAATAAAATTACCAAATTCACAGTTATACTAGATTTATCGTGTTACAAATTGCCAAATCTTAATAATATCGGGTTAATTGAAGAACCGAGTTTTTAAATTTTGTTTATAATTAAATATTAAAATAAAATATATACTTAATAATAATTGAAAAAAATTTGGTTGATCAATTAACCCAAAAAATTAAAAAATAAATCTGCGCATGTTTTGAATGTGCCTCCTTCGAGAATCAAAAATTCTCCGCAGCAAAAACCTAGTCATCATAGTTTTCTGTCTTTTAGTTTAAGAACACTGACTAAGTAATTACTGGAAGCCATCACAAACTCGAACATTAAAGAAAAGTATATTATTAATCACACGAGCACTCGCGTATCTGGGCCCATAACCTGAAGTTATTGTTTTAAGAAGACAAGCGTAAAGTAAAACAACAACATGTTACGTTTGAGTGCAAAACAAAACTACTTTATTAAAAAAAAAGTAAGAAGAAAAATCGCTATCCTTATTCAGATGCACCACACGCAAGGTTGTACATTTTATGTTATGGAGTAAATTTGTAAATTTCTGTAATTTTAGTTTAGATTTCGTAGATGAGATTCTATTTAAAATAAAAAAGTTTTAAAAAAAACCGATTAAGTCGATTTTTAAAATCGCTTTTTAAAATCAATTTTTGAAATTTCTTTTTAATAAACGATTTTAAAGTCGATTTTATAAATGGGATTTTAAAGTCGACTTTATAAATGGGTTTTTTGAGTTAATTTTTTAATGGTTTCTTAAAATGGCGTTTTTTATCAATTGCAATGGTAAATTTAAATGTTGTTACTAATATTAACTGATTTTGAAAAAAAAATTAGAATAAAAAACTGTCAGAAAAAAATACACTCATAAAAACCCGGAGGAAAAAAGGCTGGCGGACAAAAAAAAAGTGGTCTGAGATCAAAGTCTAAAGTGTTATTTTAAGCGACCAAACTATCGAATTTTTAATAGTTTAGCGCATTAAGGAAATAAATGCTCTCCATGAGCATGTATGGGGGCTATTTCTTACGGTTAGTTCTGTAACGGTTGTAGTTTACAAAATATCAATAGAAGCGACGACTCTAGCGGTACAACCTAGAAAGAAAAATTAAGAGAATTTGGCTCGATGTAGCGCACTAAATTAGTGGAGGATAAATAGTTATTTATATAGCAAGGGCGTAAAGTAGCTGTTTTAGGCCCAGAGGAATGTAAGTTGTGCCCAAGCGTAAGGAAGAGCACAATGAGGACGAGGGCCTAAAACAGCTTTATGACCGAGCTGCATACATAAATTTTCACACGTTTCATTATTTTCGTATACAAAAAAGTACAAACATTTACAAATTGCGTTAATCTACTGTATTATTACCATCATAGGTGCCTTACACAATTTTTCATTTGTCACTCACACTGACTGTCATATTGTAAAATTGCAAGCATCAAATTATTATTTAACAAAAACATGGGAGATTTTTCGATATCTTGAACGCCACCAGAAGTGCTCGCTAGTCGTGCTTCCTTTGAGGAGGTCAAAATTGCGGAAAATTTCTAAAAAAACTTACAATGATTATATTAAGTGGTGTCTCGGAAAAAAGGCAAAAACATCAAAAAATGTGCTTCTAGCATATTTATTTGAGAAGTCAGAAGTATTTAAATCATCAACACCTTGGTCGATTTATTCAATGTTGAAGGCCGCTATCTCAATTAATGAAAATCTAGAAATAAGCAATTTTAAAAAAGTAACTGTATTCCTAAAAGAAATTGGGATGGATACAAACCTAAAAAATAAAAAAAATATTATAGAATCTCCAAATAATAGATTTTTTCCACTACTAGCTGTGAAGTGGACAATTATGGCTTCTCCTAGCCAACTGAAAAGTTGAATTTCTCTATTAGTGGTTAATAATTTTTTCTATTGTTGACCTAGGTTAATAATGGACAATTTCAAATTTTTTGAGAATTTAAAAATAGTGAAACATAATTTTGTATATCCAGGTGATTATCTTTAACTTATTTGCTGCTTAAAATTACCTAACACGATCAAATTATTTGAATAAAAAAATGCCATTAGTTTAAAATTTGCGCCCCCATCCCATAACCGCAAATACATAACCTGAATTTATTTATTTATTAAATATGATGGTAGAATCAGTTTTTTCAGGTTTCCCAAAGGAGATTTAACCAGGCGAAATAAACTGGTGCTAAGGCAATAATGACAGACTTCACAACCTTGGTGTATAATATACTATTTAATGATGAAAGTAAGTAAATTGTTTTGATTAATAATATTATACCTAACATAATATAAAAAAATTAGGTGGTTTTAATCATTGGAATTGCTGGGACTTGCCGCAGAGAGGAATTGTCGCAGCTATCCATTGACGACATTGACAATTTTGGGTCTGTTTTAATAATTCTGAAGGTCTAGTTTGGCCTACATTTTGGAAATAAACGACCTTATTTGAATTGCATTTCACATGTTGTTAATCTAAAATACAAGCAGAGTATTAATAATAAATTACACACTTATTTTATGCTTACCCGAAACAAAGATTTCAAAATGTGTTTAGCCTCATAAAAACTGTAGGATTACGAATTACGATGGAAATAATAAAACGGAATGCAAAATCATAGAGAACAAGCAATGACAGGACTAAAATAAGCAAATAGAAAATAAAGAAAGGGAGAAGTAGAAGAAAATTGATTAAGGTTAGGTTAAGGAGATTACACTACTAAAGTTTTAAGAAGGGATGGCTGCATTTATGCAATGAAATAGAAGCACTGTGAAGTGTGAAGTGCGAAGTGCGAATTGCACATAAACGTTCACAGAATACAGTTTTTTTAACAAGCGTATCAATCAGCAATATTGTTAAAGTTGATTACAGAATAGTCAATACAATATACACCAATAATGACAATTTTAACGATTTAAAAACCAAAAGTCCACGGGCGCAAAAGTAACACTTTTAAGCCCGCGGGCAAAATGTTCTACTTTACGCCAAAAATGGGGTTAAAAAAGTCAATTTTACGCTTGATCGTGTAAAAAATATTTATAGTAGTTAGAACAGCAGCGTCCTGCTTTGTCGGGGAGTTGCGTGGATTCCTGAATCGCTATAGGAATTTTGACTGCTGGTCTAACAAGGCGCCACCTGCTGGGTAAAGAAAGAAATATAACCGACCAACAGAAAATCAACACATTTTACTTAATATCTAATTTCCTAAATCGAACACAAACCAGAAATAGAGAGACAAACAATACAGTATAACAAACAAATCTAAAAAAAAATAGTTGGATGATGTGACAGAAATAGAGAGACTGTCGCATATAGTTACGTGCGTTAGCAGCAGCCTCGTTTGCAATAAATCAGGCTTTTAGTTAAGATGTCGAATTTCAAGTAAGCTTTAGTTAAACGTTTGAGTTAACAATTCTCATTCAAATTAAACAGAAAAAGTAGCTGCTACTGCGTACACATATCATTTACACACGGCGAGTTACACTAAATCTAAACAACAAAAAAAATGGTAGGTACCTCCCGCAAACCGAAAAAGCCTTTTGTGTCAGCGACAACCGCTCTAAATTAAGCACCCCCGTCCTTATTGAGCTGATTTAAACAAACTTCCGGTTGACGAGAATACAGAGAATAAAAGTTACTTAAATATTAACTATCGAGCCGTTTATGTCATCTATACTCGAGCTTCATACGCCTTATTATTTATGAGTAAGTAATTTAAATACTAAAACTTAGCTGTAATACGTCGAGTGTAGTTCCGGGAATGAAAGTATTCTGCTAGCGACGGTATCGACAGTTCGGGGAAGGTAGATAGACCCAAGGATTCCTCTAGGGGTGGCGTGCGGAGAAGAACAGCTTACAAGTGATTCGCTCGCTGGAAGTATGCAACATAGCCAACCTCTGTCGACGTGGTATTCACCGTTGGTCTACGGTTTAATTACTGCGGATTCGTAGTGTTGTCGTTCATTAATAGGGAAGGTTCTTAGTTAGCTACTCCAGCACCCTCGGGAGTTATCCCAGTATCGTACATAACGAGTATAAAATGTCAAACACAACGTGCTAAAAGCATATGTAGCAATCAGAATTAAAACAAATAGGAAAGAAACGTAAATACTCACGGTGAATGTAGCCCGATTAAACGTAAACGCCAATTAATATAGGAAATTGTGAAACCCACATTAAATAGTGAGAATTTCACTTCAAAGAAGATGCTAAAACACCCAAGTGTATCAAACGAGAATGGAAAGATGTCCGTGGTCCGTCTTGAAATTTTAATCGAATTAAATTTTCACCAATGGCAAATTAGCAGCGTGCGCGCCAAATACGACTTTTCGTTGCACCGTACTACTTGCGACACACGTTCTAAGGTGGCTTACGACATACGTCCTAAATACGAGAAATAAAATCGTAACAGTTCCCTATTTCTATTAGTCAAAAGTTTGGGCAAAAACGCAGCACCATCTAACACGCTTATACTATCTGTATACTATCACCAAAGTCTTTTTTATACAGGGTTTCTGCAAATGATTGTCTCATCAATGCAATTAAATGAACAAAATTAACGATGAACGACGAAAAACACAATTACAACTAGGGATAATAATTACAACGAAACGATGAAATAACTGACAGATGACGACATTAACATAAATTAATTTCCTATCAGTGAACAAAATTGTATTTTTGAAATTTTCCAAAACTTATCTGATGAGACAATCATTTAAAGAAACCCTGTAGTTTCATATAAGGTTTTTAAGTGAGACTTGATTAATAAATTTATCAAACATTATGAATCATACAATAATATTTTCTTTATTGTCGACTTTTGAGGGAAAAAAATTAAAACATTCCATAATCCTAACATTGACAAATTTTATGAATGTTTATGGTCCACCACAATCAGTATACAATATTATCTTATGTTAATATTTATTAAAGTATATTTGTTTTAATGGATAGTACGTTGAGTTACCACATCATTCATTTGGGTTTCTATGATATACATCAGTTTGAAATAAACTATTAAAACGCAAACATGGTATTAGTGTGCGAAGTAAGGTTTTTATGCACAAATTGCAAAGTTTAAAAATCTAGTAAAAAAAACATACATTTGGAATTGAAAGCAGTTACTACAACCGACTCTGTTTTATTTTGAGTATTGCACATACAGTGAATCCCCAAAGTACGAATCTTATGGAAAACTTTTGTATTATTAATCATACCTTAGAGATGACTTAAGGGTTATTTTTTGCTTTGTTTAAAATCAAAATAATACTCAATGACGGCGGTGAAGGGGTATTTATTCACGGAAAACTCCTTTTCCAAAAATTAAAACTAAAATAATATAATAATATACAAAAGGGAAAAAATTAATAAAACAGTAAAAAGAAACTTAAAGGTAAATTTAATTGCAATAAAAAAAGTATTAAGATGCAAACAATCGCTTAACATGAAACTTACAACTAGATTTAGAAAAAATATGAAAGTTCCATTAGATGGTAGTCAAAAAATAGTTTGGTCCGGCTGTTCATAACAAGAGTAATATCACCTTTTTCAGCAAATCCGGATTGTCAAAGTGACCAGTGTAGAAAACATATCAGACTCTCCAGGTTAAGATGTTACATTATCCAGCAATAATCACCACGTTGATGTTGATGTCAAAATTTGAGTCAAATAGAACCCCATGTACATAAACAATAAAATTCTAATAACTTTTGAATGACAAAGACGAATCAAAAATTACACCTAGGTCCTTAACCTCATAAACTCTTTTTAACAATGATCCATTAGTATAATATTAAAGACAGAAACATATTTTCCATTAAAAAAAGATATATAGAGAGATTTCTTAATATTTAAAAGCGTTTGATTAATTGACCACCATTGTCGCAATATATCAAGATCACGTTGCAAATCTTAATTGATTTAATTCTTTTAAATAATTTCAAATTATTTGCATAAAATAGAAAATTAAAGCGGTAAAGAGAATATGATAAGTCATTCATAATAAATAAAAAAATAATAGAACCACAATGTGACCCCTGTGGTACACCAGATGTAACAACAAAAGGATACGATGTAAAACTCCCAATTTTAACCTGTTGGGTACGATTAGACGCCAACCATCGAATAGTGTTATATCTGAAACCCATCATATTTATGTAGAAGAAGACGGTGGTTCACTTTATCGAAACTTTAGAAAAATCAGTGTACACTGAATCAATTTGGCATCTCGCGATAAAACCATCACTAAAAACACAAAATATTCCATCAAATTAGTCAGTGTAGATCTGTTAGGCCAAAAACCGCGCAGTTTACAAGAAACAACGCATGACGATGACCATTGCAACTGCTTAGCCACAATACAATCAAGCATTTTAGGAATAACTGATTAATTGCAAACACCTTTGTAATTATCTACACGGTCATTGACTCCGGATTTAAAAATTGTTACTACGTAACTGCTTTTTCTAATATTCGGAAATATACCTTTATTAATAGATGAATTAAATCGAAAATTTACAATTTTTAATAAAATACTAAGAATACCATCAGGTCCAGGGTTACATAAAGACTTCAGCTTTGATGTACGATTAAATATATCTAGAAGATTAACAGCTAAGTCATTATTGTTAGCTTGAACAGGGTACTATATATCAGAAAGAGGATCATTGAAATTCTCAATTTCATACATAGAAGAAAAGTATTCTCGGAACATTTTACATATTTCATCGCTAGCAGTAGCAAGACGCTGATTATATGACACACTAGTAGGAATTCCATTTCTTAATTTCCAGAAATAAGACGTATTATTTAATAAACAATTGTTCATATTTTCAAAATAAAGTAAATATAGTATATAACTTAAATCTTTACACTGAGTTTTTAAAGACTTTAAAAAAAGATAGTCATTAATGTTGAGAAAAGGGAAACTATTTGATAAAAAAGTTTAACTTTGGCTTCTATGTCTAAATTCACAAAACAGTCATCCCACTAAACAGAAACAAACAATTCATTTAACAAAGTCTTGAATTCTTGTCAAATTTGAAATGTTAATATTAAAGTATTCAAAAATTGTGTTTGATATCAGAAACAGCCATTAAGAAAAGTTGTTCAAAATGATTTTTTAGACCTATAACTCCAGTTTGAGTTCAATACTGAAAATTTTATTTTTTTTTTGATTTTCATAGAAATTTCAAAAAATTTTGATATTGTATCAGCTTTTAAATGCGTTACTTCTTTTTGCTTGCGACATATAGTCTTATTAAAATTGATATTTTTGTTCCTTATCATCCAAAAAGCTCCTATATTCATGAAAATATTTATTTGATAACAAAAAGTTGATTTCGTTCATTTAATAATGAAAGTTAGATTGCCTTGAAAAAGACTGGCCATTACTAGTCGAAACGTCGGCATTATTTAAGGACATGGTGTGTCATTGACGATTCCTATTCCTGTTGTTATTCCTATAAGAAGGCCCAAATCGTTGGGATTTTCCTCACTAGAAATTTTAAGGAGTGTTAATACTTAATGAAAGTTTCATTTCATTTGCACTCAATTATTTTACTCGTTATATACTTATAATTACTGGTGGCAAAGACGTCGAAAATGAAACCAATTAATCGTTTTTAGAAAAAAATCAATTAATTGTTACTTTTCTAAAATGGTATATTAAAATCGGTAGTTAAAATCGATGTTTAAAACTTTTCTGAAAATCAATTTTTAAACATTTATCAAATCTACAGTAAAAATTTTGTCATGAATTTTTATAAACAAGCTTAATAAAATATGGGTTTTTATAAAAACATTAATAAATGTGTCGCACTTACGGTAGTACCGGAAGTAACCATCAAAGTTGCTTGTGGGAATAACGTGACTCACTGATCCCGTAACGTATTGATTGCCCTCTTCCAATTTGAAACTCGTAAGTGACGTTGTCAAACCACATTATTGTTATTCGGTCAGATTTTAAAGGATTATATGCTGGAAATCCGTTGTGGGGGTTCGTTTTGTAAGTCGAACCACAATCGCGGATATTATTAAACCATATGTTTAGGGGTTGGTTTTCGTTATTGGGTATTTAGTTTTTTATCGCTCTTCTTGTTAGTTTGTAAGTATAATATCGTCTTCCGATTTGGAGTAAAATTTTTCTACCACTTGATCAGTGGCGGCTTGTCCATATGGTCATTTGGTCAATGACCTCCCAAAAATTTTGATAATATATAAAACAATATTCATTATTACGTGTTTTATTAAAATAGGTAATTAAGTCGCAAGTAAAATAACTTAAAATTTATCGGCCGTCGTTCGTAATTCATCTTCTTCAACCTTGGGCTGGCGGTGCGAATTGTCCTCATTGAATTAGATCTACCCGAAAAACTCGAAAAACGTGCAGCGCCCGAATAAACGCGAACGTCCGAAACAATAATCAACTTTGGGTCATGAGCCGGGTCCCGCAGTTTACGTTGACTTCGTATAGGGTGTACAACTACGCTCGATTTTTGATTCGATTTTCGCGTGTTTTAAATCAATTTAAGAATTTATATTGATATGTTTTACTGTTGTTGTGTTGTTTTGTAAAAATACTATTTTTGATTCGCGTGTGCATGCGCTATAATAGAAAATGTCGGTAGTGCAGAAAATTAAACAACTAAAAAGTGCTAACAAACTTAATTTTACAAAATTAGTTGAGTTCAAGGCAAATGGTCGTCCTTTGCCAGAACTAAGTTTACGACAGACTAGCAAAGACAAAAATAAAGATGTTCATCGAAACTTTCGCAAGGTAATGTACGATTTAGCTAACTGGATATGTGATTGTGAAGTATCAAATGTATTTTACTGTTTTGTTTGTTTATTATTTTCTAAAGACTCGTCAGACTCGCTATAGTCCAAATCCGGTGTCAGAGATTTAAAACATTTAAAAGAGGAAATAAAAAAACATGCTTCGTCTGCAGAACACATGAAATGCTCGGTAAATTTTGCAACCGTAAGAAATGTTGATATTCGTACACAGCTAGACAATGCTTACAGAAAATCCCTTTAGAGATTTTAATGAGAATGTTTCGAAAAATCGCTATATTTTGAACAAAATTGTAGATTGTATAAAATTTTGCTGTGCATTTGAGTTATTTATATTTTTTTAAGTATGTCTATTTTTTAAATTAATTTTTGACCTCCCAGTATGATTGACCACGAGCCGCCACTGCACTTGATAGATCTAACGATAATAAACGCTTGGTTGATTTATAAACGAGTTCATGAAAAAAATGGAACTAATGGGAAGAAAAGTTTAGACCAGGTTAGATTCAGAGCGGAAGTGGCTCATTGTTTGATAAAAGTAAATACCACATCGACAGAAGACCAAAAAGAGGGAGATTTTTTACTTCAAATGGCGAGCAAGAAATTCAAGCGAAGAAGAAGAAAATCTTTCAACCCAAATATAACTCTATTCCAAATAAATTTTAACTTTTTTAACTAACAACCACATTACATTTCTGACATTTAGTTTTTAATTATTTATTATTTGTTTTATCTCTAGTTTACATAGTTACCGACATATTATTTAAATTTAGATCATTACAATCTCTCTTCAAATTGCGTAAAAAAAATTTTAATTAACTGTGTTTCATAATTTTTTTAAGTAATTTTAATGTGTTAACCTTGAACATTTCAAATTACATTATATTTTTAAACTGCTAATTATGCGTTATTGCAAATAAAATTTTTATAACTATACTTTGAAAATTCTAACTAGACCTTAATTTATATTTATTATCAATTGTTAACATTCACACTCACTAATTCTTATTTCAATGATCCTCACTTACCATCCTATCTTATTTCCCTTTTTTCTTGTTTCTGACACATTTGTTGAGTTCTTCCTTATCATCAATTAATGCACGTTTCTACTTCTTTCTTTTTTAGACGATACTTATTTCTTCACTTGGTCTCAAACATTTTCTTAATTTCTGTCCTATTCTTTCTTCATTCTCTTTTCCTTTCTCAGGCTTTACCTATAATACTTTAAATATGATATCCATAGACTTCATAACTTTCCTCTTCATATTTATTTACTTCATCCCCTTCCTTCTTCATAAAAAACTTTAGTTCCATTGCAATAATCTTAATATATCCTTTCATTAAGCTTCTTGTACTTCTTATAAATTCAAATTACCTACTTACAATTTCTTAACCTTCCTTTTCTTTTTGCTGGATCTCAGTTTTGTAACACTTCTTTGTTTATCTGAATTTATTGTCGTTCCATAATTATCCATCATCTTTTTTTCTTTAGTCCTCTAAACAACTTATGCCTTCTTAACATCTAGTTTCCATTCACACTTTTTAATAGCTACTTTACCCTAATTTTTGTAATTTATTCGTTGTCATTTTACATTGTCTTTTTCTCCATCCCTTTATATTTTTACAGGAGGTGGGTGAGCTTTTATATCATTTACATTTTCTCTCTTAGTCTGCTTGGTTTACTCGCATTTTCTTATTTGTATATTCTTGTTTGTCTAATTCTTCCCAAATCTTTTTATTATCAGTTTTTATTTTCATTGTTCTTCTGATTGTTAATTATTGGGTCATCTGCTTCTTCTACCAATGCTGGCTTTAATTCAGTCTTGTATTTTACGACTTTTACCTCAAATATATATAAGCGTCCCCTTACCTTTACAGTCGCTTCATCTTCTTTTAATGTGCTTGAAACAAACAATACTAGTATCATCCCTTCATTGTCTGCATCTTCCCTTCTTCTTTTCTTTTCCTCTAACATTTTTGTAAATAATATGTTCCTTAATTTTCAGTGTACCTCCCATTTAACTTTGAACGTAACTCCTCCTGCTTTGCTTGTCTCATACGTCATTTGCCTCATCAGAAGTTTGTCTATTTCTGACTGTACGTTTTTTAAACCTGCTCTACAATCGAAATTTTGTTCATAATACACTTCTAATTCTTTTTCATATTTTTTGTGTTCATACGTCTCCATTTTTATTTCTTTTCTGTGTTGTGTTACTTTGTCTTCATTCGTTTTCTCGTTTTGTTAAACATTTCAATTATGTAATCCTGATTTTCTAATTTTTTATTCCATATTGTTATTTATTTGTTTTATACTTGTTTGTGAGTTTTTCATCATATTTTCCATATATTTTTTCTTGTTTAATTTTTGTTTGCATGTTATTCAATTTTTTAAATAATCGTTGAAATAATTCTTCTTGTAAACTTGGTCCACGTATGGCCTGGTCTTGTCTTCCTGCCTCCTGTTCTTCAACTTTGGATAAACCTGCGAACGTCCTATCCCCTTCTCCTAACTATTGTTCTACATCCATTTCTTTATTTTCTCTAGCCATTCTTCTTGTAAACATTTTACACAATTTTGCACGACGTTGCTGGCGCCAAATTTATACAATGTACAAAAATCGCTCATCCCAAATATACGAGGATATATTGAAAAATTCTTAGCCTACTATAGAACCAAACAAAATTTCAATGTCAAAATATTTTATTACTCAACATGTTCTTCTCTTAATTGGATACATTTATTACAGCAAACCTGCAACGTCTCTAGACCTTTCAAAAAAATATTTCTTCTTGCTCTGCAAACCAGACCTCCACAGCTTCTATTACCTCCTTGTTGGAAGAAAATGTACGACCTTTTAACTTTTTTCAGTTGAGGAAAGAGGTGATAGTCGGACGGAGCCAAATCGGGTAAATAAGGGGGATGTTCTAGTAATTCAAACCCTAAATCACGAATTTTTTGCATGGCAACATGAGATTTGTGTGCAGGGGCGTTGTCCTGCAAAACAAAACACCTTTGGATAGCTTTTCGCGTCTTTTCTTTAATATTTTCCCGTAGAGTGGTCAGTAATGTCGAATAGTAATCTCCAGTTATTGTTCTACCCTTATCCAAAAAATCAATCATGATTACTCCATGGCAATCCCAAAAACTGAAGCAAGAACTTTTCCAGCAGATTTTCGGACACGAAACTTCTTAGGTCTTGGAGAACCAGAGTGTTGCTATTCCATCGATTGTTGTTTTGTTTCTGGATCGTAGAAATGTACCCAAGTCTCATCCATAGTAACAATTTGGTTTAAGAAGTCTACATCGTTTTCAAATCGAACACAGATAGAACGCGATGCTTCTACCCTTGCTCGCTTTTGGTCAACATTCAAACATTTGGGGATCCATTTTGCAGAAATATTTCTCATGTCCAAATTGACGTGAACCATATCATGAGCGCGTTTGTATGAAATATTCAGTCCTTCAGATATCCGTTTTAGCCCAATTCGACGGTCTGATAAAATCATGTCATGAACTGCATCGATATTTTCGGGGACTGACACAGAAACTGGCCTTCCCGATCGGTCATCATCTTCAATGGAAAATTTACCTCTTTTGAAGCTTGCATTTCAATTTTGACGGTCGCATACAAAGGACATTGATCACCAAGGGTATTAAGCATATCTTCGTAAATCTGCTTACCTCTTAACCCTTTTAAATACAGGTACTTGATGATGGCTCGATACTCCAATTTTTCGATTTTCACAATTTCGGTGGACATCTTTTTTCATTTAATTTATTGCGTGACTCTGGTTTACTTTTTGATGTCAAACTTTACACTGACACTTCTAATAAGTTATTGTTCGTTGCTATGGTAACGCAATATTTTGTTTATGCAAGGAACTGGTCTAGGCTAACTAGATATCAATACATCCTCGTAACCCTATTTCAAATAGACTTTAACTTTCTTAATTAAAAATGCACATTGCATTCCTGACATTTATTTTCAATTAATTATAATTTTTTTTGTCTGAAATTCTCATTTACATAGTTACTTACATATTATTTAAATTTAGATCATTACAATATCTACGCACAATAACATAATAAATTCATCTTGTAGCCATTTGGCAACATATAGTGATTTTACAATAAATATACCTTTAGGTCAATTTTGATTTTTTTCATTATTTTTTCCATATTCTACTCGACAAGTAGTATCATATTTGATAAAAATTAGTTCGAGATAAAAAATCATGCATTTTAAATAAAAACCCCTATTTTTTTATTTGAGTCTATCGAATACAATTTTGTTAAGATTTTTGCAATTATAACTACTTAAGCTGTTTCAATTTAAATCCAGATTCATTTAATTTAAAAAAAAACTTCTACATTTTACTATTTAATATAATATATTGTAGTGGTTGTTCCATTATTATGAATATTGTGAATAATAATAAAGGCAAGTGTTAAAAAAGGTACTATTTTTAACAAAATAATGTAAAACATTTCAGGTTGTACGTATTTGTATTTTATAAAGCTATAAATATTTTTCTAAAAACATGGTTTCCTTTAGAGGTCAACAATAAAAGAAAATATTATAGCATGAATGTTTAGTAAATTTATTAATTCATATAAGCGTGTTAGATAGATGATCCTTCGTTTTGGTCCAAATCTTTGACTACTACAAATAGAGAACTAACCGTAAGAGATAGCCCACATAAGACTCATGAGTCAGAATTACTCGAGCCGGCGGGCCTCTGCGCTAAGGTATCAAAAGTTCGATCATTTAAAATGACATTTTAGACATAGACCTCAGATCAATTTTTTTGGTCAGCGGGCATTCTTTCATTCGGCTTTTTATAAGTGTATTTTTTTCTGGCAATTTTTTTATTCCGCGAGTTTTTCAAAATATTTTTTAAAAATTAATGAATATTAGTATCAGCATTTAAATTCGCCTTTACAATTGATAAAAACCACCATTTTAAAAACCGATTTAAAAATCGACTCAAAAACACTATTTATAAAGTCAACTTTAAAATCCACTTCATAAAATTGACTTCAAAAATCTGTTTTTAAATCGACTTTAAGAAGGATTTTAATAATCGATTTAAAAACCGATTTTAAAATCGACTGATTTTAAAAATCGACTTAAAAACGATTTTAAATCGGTTTTGAAAACCGATTTTAAAAGTCGACTTCAAAACCGATTTTTAAAATCTATTTCGAAATCGACTATCTAAATCGATTAACCGATTAATCGGTTTAGAATTTTCTGAAAACCGCGATTAATCGAAAATCGATAATCGATAACCGGTTAATCGATTTTTGTTGCCACGATTACTTATAATGATTTTCTATTTAAATATATTTCTAATGTATCTTTAAATGTAAACATATCATAAACAAAATAAAATTACAGCATGTATAAAAAAAATTTCTAAGAAACAGAACATAAGAAGTTGTTATAGATTTCTACCTGCCCACGAACGATCTAACTTTTTTTTTTGTATTTTAATGAAGGCAGCTCTAGTTTTAGCATTTATCATAAAAATCGATAGTTAAATGGCGCGTTAATTTTAAACGACTTTATGAGCATCAAATTCGGCCATGTGAAAATAACATTTGTATCTTTTAGTTATAACAAGAATTACGAGGAAAAGGACAATGGAAATAACTAGAGCAGATGTAAAATTGTAGTAAAACTTCATAAATCACTAAAAAAAAAAGTTTATGCCGATGTCGTTATTACAAAATAACGTCCGTCTGTGCGATTTCTTTCATATCTTTATAAATTAAACGTCATTTTTTATTGGTACTCTTAAAACATTCTTGCAAAAGTAATCACAGTCGGTTTTTGATGTTGGATATAAAAATGCCATTTATGTCATCTTGTTAACCCAGATATACAACCTCGGCTATAAATTGTTTATAGTAGGAACACTCTTACTTTCAAAGATTTATGAACACTAATATAAAATTAGGTGTACTCAAATTACATAACACCGCGAGCGTTCCGTACAATTAGCTCAGCAAGATCTACTTCCAACGGCGAAACAAATGACTTTGTTTAGGGTTAGTCCCTTCAACTCTAAATCCCTTATTAAAAAAGAAAACGAAAATTGTCTACATTTAAATTTCGAAGAAATCTCTTTGTAGAATAACAATCGAATCGGGAATGATTAATGAACAAAATAGACCTGTAACAGTATTTCTAATTAACATCTCAGTGCTATTGCGTAAAAAGTGGCGCATTATTAATACATGTTGAATTTTAAACGCTGTCTCTATCAATATCGTGACAGAAATAACAATTTAATCCCCGCATACCAAATACGGAGGAGAAAGCAATAAATATACTTCAATATATATGATGTTTTATTAGTTCATTTTTCTGTTTAGGTACGTACATATTGGTACTGTAGACTCGTCCATTTTAAATACATAAAGTTATTTTAATAGTATAATCATTCACCTGTAATTCATTATGATACTTTATAACAACCATTTCAGTTTTCATTATTAAACCGTTTTTTGACTGTCAGGCAAATAAAATTTATTGATTTGTAAGATTTCAGTTGAACAAAAATAATTTTATTAAAAAAAGATTTTAATTTAAAAAAACTTTTTTTCAGTAAGAAATTGTGGTGACCATTACAATCAATAGCAAAAAACAACATGCAAGTTATTACGACCAATGCTGATGTGTCCCAAAATGACTAAATATCGGTATCTATATTTTCTTTTGTGATTATTGATGATTGTTTGAAAACAACGAGAAATAGAATGAATTTGCTGTGTTTTCACATATTTAATAAACAATTACCCCGTTGAATTTTGTGTCTTTAGTGGCCTTAATTAGTTTTAAACCAGTAAATGTAAGAAATTTTTTTATATTTTTCCTGTTTATTTCGACAAGCAATTTCGGTTGCTAAACCAGGTACAATGGAAGTGAAAGATAAGTAAGTTTGTCAACGCACGTGATATCCCAAATTAGTGAGTAAGTGAGTGTGGCAGTAGCTGATTTCTTACCGTGTTCGCGCGAGAGACCAGTAGGCTCTAAGACAGAATGAATTAGCGCGGTACTAAAACCTCTTTGAATAATATTGTTATCGTCACTATTTCTCATTATTTTTGCTCTGCTCTTTCTACAACGAAAACTATGTATACCCATTTCGTTAACACAGGCCTGAAGTATGCAAAAATGGTTCTAGAATAAACCGCTTAGTTCCACATAAATTTCAATGATTTGATTATCGGTGAACGTGCTCCCGATTTTGGGCATTGACAAGCTATAAGTTTGCATATAAGTATCAAGTCTACCAATACGCCTAAGATATCTAAGATTTAGGAAAGAACGAAAATACCTATTTGTCCTACAAAGATAATATATATGATCGGCTAGGTCGGTAACCTAGTTGAATCCGATAATTTGTAAGTTCGTTGGTTGAGTACTACATGGTTGTATCTGGCCATGAGTAACAGTGGAGATAATTGAGTTTGAAACTTTCATACAAAATTTTGAAAAACTATAGAAGCAAATTACTTCCAGTTAGGTATATTTATTTTTCATTATCCTTTGTAAAGTTTTTCAATATAAACATCGTAATAAAGCAACCAGAATGTTGGGTAAATTTTTTTATTGTAACACATACAACTTTGTGGTTGCAAGAGTTTCATTAAAATCTAATTGTTGTCATTTACAACCTTGTTGCGTTATACCCAAAATATTAAAATAATTTTTATAATAATGCTGCATGTAAAAATAACTAAAATTAAACTGCAAAATACCTAAATTAACATACTTACGCTATTAAAACTAACTAATATTTGAAAGAACAACGTAATCTTAAATAAAATTTATTTTTAATTTTGGGAACAGCTACTCTTTACTCGCCTGGTACCCTTTCCTACGTTTGCTTTCGGTTCTGGTAGAATACTATCATAGTACTCTCTGTCGACTTGAGGCATCCATGGCAGCATGCTTTTTAAGGCACTTGCTTTGTTTTCAGGCAAAATACCTCTATCACTGGACTGTTTAACTTTAAATAAGTCTGTTTGGATGCACGAGTTTCTTAGTTCTTTTCGTATATTAATCTTCTTAAATTCCTCGCTGTAAGAACATTTATATGCAAGTTCCTGAAAACATTGTGTGTACTCCATAGCAACTACTTTTGTATAAGAGATAAGTCCATAATTGAAGCGAGATGCACCATCATAAACATTTAGAAAGTAATGAGGTCTCATTTGTATTATTTTGTAGGGCTTTCTTTTATTGACTTTTGTCAGCAGTCTTAAAAGACCGACAGGCGAGTAGTATTCAGTCTTAGCGAGAAACCTTTCAATAGAACTATGCACAGAATCTATTTCTTGTACTGCAGAATGGCCGGGTGTTGAATATTTCATTGTAATTTTCTGCAGTTGTGCGTTTTCGAAAATCAATTTTGTTATTGCAAATGAAATCAAACTGTTCCGATTTTGGGGACACAGCTGTCACTCCATAATGTCAATTCTGTTAGGTTTGGATTTTCTTGTAGAACTGCCAGAATAATTTGGTATAAGGCACTTGCAATATCGTTTCCCTTGCGTCCTTTCATGACCTCGCACCAAATCGCACAATAAACGCGTTTGGTTGTGGACAGATGAGCGGTTAAATTGTATACAGATAATTTACTTTTATAGTAAAACTGCCCAATTTCGGCTTTGGGGCAAGACAGAACATTTTGAAGGTCGAAACAGAGGGTTGCTTTTCCCCGTTACTTCTGTCTTCATTTCGGTCTTGCCTCATAGCAATTTTTTCTTGTATGTGCCGATTATATTCTTGTTGTTTTGTTTCATTTAAGTTCGATTCCTCTTTTAACAGCTTAAATTCTTCACAAATTCCACACCGATCTTTCTTGGGTTTGTGGAAGTATAAATTGAAATTAGTTGCAAATATGTTCCGATAAGCTGATTCTTTACATGGTTCATTACCTATTTCTTGCATTTTTTCAACGTATAATTCATACATTCTACGTATAGTCAATTGTGAGTCAAGATACTCTCTGTTGCTCGAAGCACGACAGTAGTGAGAATCTACCCTGGGAAAACTATTTATATGGTTTACTATTAAAGTCTTGTCTTCGTCAGAAATTTGTTTTTGATGTGCTTCCCAGATAAACTCTTCAATGGTATATGCACAGATGTATTTTTTGCATGTGCGGTATAAAGAGGTTTCTGACTTATTGACAGTGTCCCCAAATAAAAACGTTTGCATACTTGCATTCGGTCGTTTTCAATTTGAAAGAAATACTTGTAAGTTACTTTCCTTCTTGATGATGCCTTTCTTCGTTTCGATTCTTCTTTGATTGTTGTTGACACAAGGAACAGCTTCTTTTCTTCTGCGGACAGTGTATAGTATTTTTCAAATATATTATGTCTTTCTTCGGCAGTAAGTTTATTGGCACATTTATATTTACAAGATGTCTGACAATCTTTAGTGGTCTTAATTGTTCTGCGAGGCACTAACTTTTTCGGCTGGACATGTACTCTTCACCGCGATCAAATTTACATTTTCTTACATTCCGAGCCCAATTCTGTGGATTTCGAGGTCGTTTTCTAGTTTTTTGGTTTATTCTCTTCATCAGAAAATTCTGCACGGATGACTTCGTTTGTGACACAGTTGGTAGCGTCATCTGGATTTTGATCTCCTGCTGATGTTGGATTTCGTTTTAAGTTTTCTGTAAATTTGCGTCTTTTCTTGGTAAGAGCTTTCTCGGTAACTTTGTCTTTACTACAGCTAGGAGTATTGTATGAACAGTCCTGTCTTTTTAGAGGTTTGGGATTATTTCGTTTGTTGTGTAAATATACATTATTTGTTTCACTAAAAAATATAATATTTAAGCATAAACTCAATGTAGTAAAAGCATAATCTATCAAATTTTACCTCTCAGAGCTCGAATCAGTAGGAAAGTACTCTTTATCTGCATCGGAATCATAATAAGGAGAATCGGTCACATCCTGGTTGCTGTGTAAATATATTGTATTATTCGTTTCACTAAAAATATATTCATAATAAACAAAACATAACCGTAACTAAGCAAAATGTAAATTTTACCTTTCAGAGCTCGAATCAGTTCGTAAGTATTCTATTTCTGCTTCATAGGCATAATCGCGCGAATTAGTTTCATCAGTAGCACTCATTATGTCACTGTTTTAACTTATTTTTCAAGAAAGGAAGTCGGAACACTAGAGATTTACTTTAC
The DNA here is from genome assembly GCA_030710515.1 of Abscondita cerata. NCBI lineage: Eukaryota > Metazoa > Arthropoda > Insecta > Coleoptera > Lampyridae > Abscondita > Abscondita cerata. The sequence goes on along the minus strand of JALBCR010002274.1, from coordinate 716,128 downwards.
AACAGCATGTGCGCTGCAAAGCAACAAAGTTCTAACTGACAGTTGAAGTTCTGAGTTAGGCCCATATGTAAAACAACAAAGGTGTATGAAAACACATACAACTATGTGATCGCAAAAACGTATTTTCAACACATACACTTATGTTTCATTGTCTATAAAATGATTTTGGTAAGTGCTGTCATCTATTGGACGATAGCAATGTCAAGATATTTTCATATACAACCTTGTAGCATTAAAAACTCAAAATCTCAAAAAATGTCGCATACAACCATGTAGTACTCAACCGACGAGTTATTCAAAGTTGCGCAACTCTGTTTAACTCAACATAAGGAGTACAGACCTTTATAACACAGAAATGAAATCTCGAGGGATATAGAACAAACAGTGAGAGTAATTAGCATGCTCTAGAGCTAGGTGTTTATGCTTTTAAAAGTATAGGTCACTTGCATGAAATTAATTTTTTAGTCAACTGTACGTCAGGTAGCTTCTAATTGCATGAATATTGGATTATCAGATAACTCCCGTTCAACTTTTCCACTTCCAGGATATGGTATAATCATTCTTTTCACAGCTTAATTGGTTGTTAGAACAAGACAGGATACAGAAGACGAGACATTGTTTTACTCAGTAGATTCGTAGTAGCTTCTTATATTTAAGATGTACCGAAACAAAAATTATTGTCAACGGGTGTACGCAGCTAAAATGTTTTAATTCAGATACAAGAAGCACGTTTAAGGTTTGCATACCTGCATCGGGTAATGGATGAGTCATGAATCATCCGTTAATGAAATTGCTTTTTTTTGGTACAAAAAGCAACAAACACAGTAATCAATGTCAATGGAAACAATCCATCAAAATTAATTCTTAAAATTTACCACTGCAGCACATCTACTTGGTTTTGTTCACGTTTTTTTTTTGGAAGGAAGTTAATAACCAGAAAAGAAATCAGACAAAAATGTCTAAAAGATTCAACTCCGAAATCAAAAAGCAAAGGCGTCGAAAAAGTATGTAAAATTATTTACACAGTATACAGGTAATTTTCTGATTCAACTTTTGGGCTCATTTTAACGTCTTAACTTCTGAATTGCAAGGTATTAAAGTTTACAAAAATAAATTGTTTATTATTAATATCTGTAATCTCTCTCTTTCTCTCTCTAGTCGTTAGCTTCATGTTTGAAGCGTCGTGATGTTATGTTTGTCTCATCTTGTGTTTTTAGCAGTTTCCCTCCATTCCTCTATATCTGCCGTACTTCTAATGTTGTCTTGGAAAGATTTTCCTGTAAACTGCTTTATCAAGTCCAACCATCGTTTTGGAGAACGTCCTCTAGGCCGCGTTCCCTCTACTTTTCCATGAACCATAAGTTTTTCGAGGTTATCATCTTTCCTCTTGCTGACACGTAAAAGATACTTTAGAATCAGTTGTTTGATATTAGTTGACAATCTGGCTTGGTTGTTAAGTTCTTCAGTATGGATGCGTTGCTTCTGCGGGCTGTTCAGGGAATCCTCAGTAGTTTTCTCCAGACGCACATCTCAAACTCATCCAACTTGGCGATGTCTGTGGCTTTTAAGGTCCAGGATTCTGCTGCATATAACGCAATTGGAAAAACGAGGGTGTTTACTAATTGGCATTTTGTTGTGGTTGTTATATGCCGATCTTTTCAAATTTTGTTAAGTTTGGTCATAGCCGTTTTGGAAAGAGCTATTCTTCTTCTAATTTCTTGACTTGATTCGCCATTTCTGCTGATGTGGGCATCTAGATAGGTTATTTCTTCTACGGTCTCCATGTCTTGAATACTAGACATTTCTTCCATGCTTTGCTTGCGATCAATTAGCATAAGTTTTGTTTTCTGACAATTTAGTTGTAGACCATACTTCAAACTCACTCTCTCTACTTGCTCAATAAGACTCGACATTTCCTGCTCATCTTTGGCGATGGGTGTGGTGTAATCAGCGTAGCGAAGATTATCTGTCCTTCTGCCACCTATGATAACTTCTCCTTCTCAGCCGTCCAAGGCTTTATGATATATTCTCCATATACTTAAAACAACAAAGGTGACAGAATACAACCTTGATGTACACCACGTTCCACGTTGAAAGGTTCAGGGGTTCTTTCATCCACCTTTATTAGTGTTATGTTTTTGTTGTATAATTCCTTTAGTATGTGAATCAGATGTCGTGGAGTCCCCATCTGTGACAGGACATCCCATATCTGTAATACCATTTTATATATTCTAATGAGATTTGCTATACATGTAGTATGTATCAAGAGGCATTTTAATGTACCACATTTTTTCTTATTTCGTATGGAATTTGACCTGTCGATTTTAGCAGATATTGATAGTACGCTACTGATTTCTTTTAAAATGAAAATTATTTTTAAACGAATTTGATCCCTTGATTTTTTTCAATCCGATGCACGGTTTTCACCTAAAAATAAAATCTATTTCTCTGCATGGTAATATTGTCGTATTAAAGATATTGTTACGACCATGGACAGAAACGGTTTTTATTTTTTTAAGCGATAACCGTGCATCTGATAGAAAAAATTAAGGAATAAAAAGATCAAGAGTCCAATATTGACGAGGACGATAATGACATGGAATCTGAAGAGGGTGCCATTCTAAACAATTGCTAGACAATAATAATGAAATTATAATAGGAGATGAAAATTGCAATTTACTGACAGATTTTAATTCTGAAGATGACCTACTCCTAAGTTAACTGGGGTAAAGAAATAACGTTGTCTTACTGTTGCCGATGACAAAAGACTGCGATCTACCTGACTTTGTCAAACAGTTGGAACTCTCAGTGAATTATTTAATTTATTTTTAATGAAGATTTGGTTGATAATATTGTCTTCCAGACTAATTTATATGTTGTACAAGAACATCAAAAATCTGAACGCAGTTACAAACACACTTCAGCAAACGAAATATGTGTGTCTCTTGGTATCAATCTCCTTATGGGAATTAATCGTTCTCCTAGCTATCCAGATTATTGGTCGTCAGCACCTAATTTACATGACCATTACATAAGTTTAATAATGAACGTAAATTGTTTTGGTTAGTTGCTGAGCCACCTACATCTCAACGACAACAGCATAATGCCCAAACAAAACGATGTTGACTTTGATAAATTATACAAAATTAAGCCTTTTCTAGAAAATCTTTAAGTATAGTTTTTAGAATGTTTCAAACCAAATGAAATCATGACCATTGATGAATCTATAATCAAATTTAAAGGCAGATCATCATTAAAGCAATATATGCCTAAAAAGCCAATTAAAAAGGGTTACAAGTTTTGGGTATTAATCTGAGTATTGCTATAAATTTGATCTATATATATATATATATATATATATATATATATATATATATATATATATATGTATAATATAATTATCGTATGGAAGGGGTAATTATTTCACCAACCTTCCGTTGTTGAAAGATCTAAAGAAATACATGCTTGTGGAAGTATAAATTAGTCTAGAAAAGAACTTCCAGCCTTTAAAAATGACAAAGAGTTAAATCGTAGAAAGTAATTATGGAATAACAACCATGAAGTGGTTGGACACACAAAGCGTATATTTTAGTCTCAAATTATCAAGATCTGACATTAACCACGGTTAGAAGAAGATGTTCCTTGTCCTATACTGTTACACGACTACAACCAAAATAAGAACAGCGTTGATAGACTAGATCAGCTAAAATAAACATATGAAATTGATCGGAAAAAGCCACAAGTGGTGGCACAGGATATTTTTCCACTTCCTGGATATCTGCATAGTAAACAGCTCCATCCTTTATACAAAACTGCAGTTGCCAAAAATCAAACTGAAAATTTTTCAAAGAGAGCTAATAAATGGACTTACTGGTCCTCAAAAAATAAAACAATCTAAATCCCAATCGCCCGTAGTGCTAAAAATAAAAAAGCACAAACCTTACATATCGAAAAAGATTTAAACGCAAAATCTTGTGCATCAAACCACGAGAACTACCCGAGTTGATGTGGGTTTTGCAGCAATAAAGACAAACAAATAAGAATCAAATGGATGTGTAGATTTTGCATAGAGTAGACATTGTTTCGACTTAACGAACGGAAAAACACCAAAAAAATGCACCAAAAAACTATACTTGGACACGTGTTTCAATAGCTTAGCTATATAACACGTGTCCGAGTATAGTTTCCATAGCACATAGTAACAATAAATTTGAAGTAGTAGACCATTTAGTAACTCTCAAGTTTGCAAATTGTTGTTGTTTGTTTACAATTTTATTCTGAACTTGATAACAAGAACGTCAACATCAAAATTTCGTTTAATTAGGGATTTTGAACTTGGCCCTATTATTAGTATGAGAGAGGCCGTACATTCGCTAAGAGAAATTGCTCGTCGTGTAGACCGAAATCTTTTATCGGTATTGAGATGTTCGTCCAAATGGTCCGAGGAAGGAGTTCAACATCGTCGTCGTGAATCTGGACGTCCTCGGAGGACTATAGATCGCAAAGAACGTCGCTTAAGAGTTTTGGCCGCCAGAGACAGATTTTCAACAACTCGATCAATTGCAAATAATTGGATAAGAGGTGTAGGACTCAGAATGTCAATGTTATCTGCTTATTGCCGGATAAGATCTTATGGGCTGAGTTCATATTGTCCATTTTTATGTCGTACCCTTACACCACTTTACCGTCTACGCAGCTTTGAGTGGAGCAACGAAACGGTTAATTGGGCGCAAGAATGGCATCAATTTGTGTTGTCAAATTGTAGGATCAGACGATAACGTGGAAAACGTAAAAATCCAAGATTTTTTATGAAACGCAACACAGTCCTCACTCAAGAAGTTATGACATGGGGTGCAACATGTTATGGTAGCAGATTATCTTTGACTTTATTAACGGCAACCTAAACGCAGATGGTTATATTGCTAATGTGCTACAGCCCGTTGGGCTTCCATATTTTCTGGGGCACAAAATCCCATTTTCCAGCAAGATAATGCGCGCCCTCATACGACAAGGGCAACAACACGGTTTTGGAAGAAGCTAACATTGCCGTTCTCCCATGGCCTTCTTGATCGCTTGATTATCTATGGGATATGATCGGTAGGCGAGTGGGTAATTTACCACACCCTCCAGATAACTTACACGATTTCGAGCTGCGGATTCACGAAGCTTGGGACGATATACCACTGATTGATATCATGCCAGGTCGTCCAAATGAGTGCATTACAAATCGTGGCGGAGCAACTCAATATTGAAAAACTTATTAAACTTTTATTCTTTTGTTTTTAAATTTTAATCATTACTTTGCTTCATGAGAATAGACGTTTCCTGATAATTTCAATAAAATCGTTCAACAACTTCTAGGTGTTGTAATTTTTCAGGAAGTCAGTATACATTGTCAACATAATTAATTAAACGTACGTAATTACAGAAAAAAGTTGATTCCTATCAAATAACAAAATCAAAGTACAGTTTCTTTACGTCCCCATTTAAAATCAGTTTTTATATTGTTGAAAATTAATGGTGTATCTTTTAAAACGTACAGAGTTACAAATTGAATAATAAAGATAAATTTATAACTTTAAAATAAAAAAATAAATTTTATTTAGCTGATAGGTTGACAGGCAATTTTCTCAAGTTAGTTTCCGCCGTTCCTTTAGCTACAACAAAATTTTAGTGATTATTCATCTATCCCTGACAGGTCTAAAGAGAACCATTAATCTGAAAAACATATTTTTTTACCGAATATGTTACATGTAGAAGTTTATTTATTAAATTGGTCGATAAGTAAAATTTTTCATCTAAGAAAAGGTTTTTCATGAACATCAATTGAAACGGAAATGTATATACGTGTTTTTTTAACTTTACTTCTCTGGTGTTGCAATCATGTTATGAGTTTTAATGTGCCTAAATTAGACGAACCTTCAACGCATAATTACTCATGAAACAGAGGGTGGAAGTTTAATTAAACCAAGAGTAACGTGTTCGTGATGGTGAATATCATGCCACTTCAAATGTCTTATGGATCTGATGGGGGTATGACGTGGGCAAGTTCAAGTGTTAATAATGAATTTCAAAATTAGTTGCGGTTATTTTTCTGCTCCACAATTTTTTTGTGTTTTAATTTAACACGCATTCACTTATATCTTTGTAATAGTATTAATCAATTCTCATTTATAAATATTCTTTACGACGCCGTATTTTATCCGTCAGCTGCAGACACGTAAACTGTAAAAGTATATGTCGTAGTCCATAAAAAAGCATTAAATATTAACAGTAAACAAAGATTAATATGTAACGATTACATATTTCTACGATATTTAAAAATCTGTTAATAACTGCGGTAGGTAAACACGAGATTTATAATTGTCGGCTGACACACATCTAGAAAAATATGACTTGTCTTTTCTTATTCATACATCAAAACACGAAAATGTTAAGAACATCCACGTGTTTACCACATGAAAACTAAGTAGGAGGCGCCCGCTTTATGCCTGAATTTATGTAAGGAATAACCAAGGAAAAGCTCGGTAAAGAAAGGAAGTTCTTCTATATTTTCACCGAACTAAGACTAGCGGCGTGAACTTCAACAGCTGGAAATCATTGCTCACGAAATTAACAGATAACATGGCAGCAGGCAAGAGAAACGGCCTTTTGATGGTTGATTAGTCATTAGTGTCCGTTTTAATTGTAACTTCGCTACTGCTTAACGATTTTATGTACAGAGACGTATTAAAATTTATTTCGAAGTTTCTTTCCTTTAATGTACGATGAAATGTGTACCGACTATAAATTATTAAAAATCGGTGCTTTGAATTTGAATAACAAACTACTATAAAATGTAAGACAACTTTGGCGGAATTTCACGTAGGATGTTAGTAAGAAAGTTAGTCTGCTAGAAATAGTAGCGACACAGCGTCAATGATAAATTTATACTTCCACTTGAACTGTAAAGTTTAAAAATGGTTCGATTTACATAATTTTTAAATATATTCTTTTAAATTATTACGTTCACGTAAATAAGAAAGACGAAAAATTGTTTTTCAAATAGAAAATAATTATTTTTAGGGAAAAGTGTATTTTTATCGACCATTAAATTATTTTATAGACGTTGAATGTACCCGTATTATATATTCTTTTATAGATGTAAATGTGCGTTTATATAATTTATGACAACGCCATTATAACTTGTAAGGTTTATAGAGCAATATTCCACATAAGTACTTCCTTTGGTTATTATTACAAACACAGAGTTTTTTAAGAATGCTACAGTTTAACAAGCAAATTTAACTGGAAAAATTAAATTTTTATGTGTTACGTGTTTTTTTAACAGCACAATCTTAAAACGCTGTTATTATTTACAAGTTTTATGAAAGCATCTTAAAAAACACTGTATTCGGTTGTAATTCAATATATTTAATTTGTTGATAACCATAAATTAATTTTGTTGGTAAATTTTGCTAGTAGCATTTTATTCTGTTTACTCACTTGACAGCAACGGTTGCTACACGTTACACATCCCCCTTTGAACTACACAATGGTTCCCATGTGTGGTTCAAGAGAACGATTCTTCCTAGGCCTTCCTCTGTGTTTCTTGGGGATGACGGGCACCGTAGACTTGCTTCTCAAGAAATACTACCTCAAATCTACTACATGGTATTGACTAATAAGAACTGAAGTTTGACTACACGTAACTAGTTTATAGGTAGTTGGCGACACCTTTTCTGGGAACTATATACGGTCCATACCTTTTTGGTGCAAACTTTGAGGTGAAGCCCTTACTGGCTTTGCTCATCGCGTGAGTTCGCACTAAGACTTTGTTTCCTCCTTTGAATGACAAGTCCCGTCTGTTGTTATCAACTAATTTCTTGCGTGCTTTTTGTTTATTCTCTATGACTTCTTTGTCATAGCATAACGTAGATGCTAACTTGCTTAAGTAAGGCGTTATGCGTGGCACAAAGTTCTCAGCCTCTACCACTTGTCGAAGATCATATATACAATCTTGCGGAGCACGCAGTTGTCTACCAAATGTAAGATAGGCTAGCGTATGCGCTGTGGATTGTGGACTAACAATCAAATTCATAGCAAATCTGATACTGTCAAGGTATTTGTCCTGGTCGTGCTTTGTCTTCAATTCTCGGTTCATTCGCTCAACAAGATTACTTCCAGCATGATACAATGGTATAAAAGGTGTTTTGATTCCAAAGCAATGAGTTACCTTCTGCATAACATCACTGATAAACTGAACGCTGTTGTCAGATATTAATTTGTGGGCTGTCCCGTATCGTAGAAACACCTCTTCAATCAGCAGTCAAACACACTCTTCAGTAACACCCATTTTGACGTGAGGTCCTCAACGATTAGTGTCCATTTATTTCTATCAGGTGTCTCTGGCAATGGACCAAACAAGTCGACGGCTAGAACCTCAAATCTTTGAAAACATGCAGGAGTTTGCAAAAATCCAGCTGGTTTCAAATTACTCGCTTTGTACCTTTGACAATCTATACATTGTTTAATAAACTTTGTAATATAGTTCCTCATTCCCGGAAATAGAAGTTGGACGATATTTTCTGAATCGTGCGATCTACACCATAGTGGCCGGCAGTGTCTGCATCAGGGTACTGCTTCGTGATATCTTCTCGATAGGAGTTTGAGATTACCAGTTGAGGTTCTTTACTATCTGCATTACAATCGTAATGATAGGGCACTCTATTCACTATTGTAAATCCTCTCTCGGACCATCTGATCGCATCCTCTGGATTTTCATCTTCTAAGACGTCTATTATCGTCTTGATCTTTTGATCCTCTAGTTGTTTTGTTCTGAACTCTTTTCACCCGGTACTGGGCGAAACAACGGATACAAGGTTAACATTTAACGTTGCTTGGTTCTCCTCTAAAACATTTGGTGTAGACAGGAAATCAGCTACGACATTTTGCTTTCCTGGATTGTACAAAATCTTTATATTTAACGCCTGGATTCGCAAGGCTCATCTGGCAATGCAAACTATTAGAGTTTTAATTGAAAACAACCACTGTAAAGGTTGGTGATCGGTTGCAATGGTGACCTGAGTACCTTTGAGGTACGTGCAAAACTTTTCGGCACTCCACATAACTGCTAAAGCTTCTTGTTCTACAGAACTATAATTCCGTTTAGCAGACGTAAGTAATTGACGTGCATACTTAACTGGAAGTTCCTCATCCCCTTCCCCCTCCTTGGAGCCGAACTGCGCCCAATGCGTAATCGCTAGCGTCCGTACGAAAGGTTTGGTCGGGTCTGCTTGAATAAGTATAGGTGCCGCTGTCAGTTGCGCCTTTAAGGTAAAATGATCGCTGCTCTTCATTGCCAAACCTGAAGACTTTATTCTTCTTAAACAGGTTTGTTAAAGGTCGAGCGACGTCAGAAAATCGTGGTATGAATTTGCACAAACGACATCACTTGCTTAGTCGATGTCGGTATAGAAAGTTTACAAACTGCTGCAATTTTATTTGGATCTGCTTATATTCCTCTTTGCGAGATAATATATCTCAGAAACTTTATAGATTTACGTACGAAGACACACTTTTACACCGAGCACAAAGTTTAAACAACCTGAGTCTATCAAAATGGCTTTTAAGTCATCTAAATGTTGTTCGAATGTCTTAGACATCTCTAACACATCGTCCATGTAGGGAAATACAGCACGGTCACCTAAACCGGATCGGAATCTGTCCATCAGAGGCATGAACGTAGCGGATGAGTTTTTCATTCGAAACGGCATTTGCGTAAACCAAAAGTAACAGAAGGAGTCACAAAACAGGTCTTGTCTTTATCGTCAGTTGCTACTGGGACCTGCCAAAACCCTGATTGTAGTTCTAAAGTTGTTATGAAAGCAGTTTTTTTGGCTGAGTGTAAAATATTCTAAATTTGTGGCATCGGATAGCTGTCTGTGGTCGTGATTCCATTCAATTTTCTAAAATCTGCACAAAGGCGCAAGCTTCCGTCTTACTAGGGAACTAACACTACAGGACAAGCCCAAAGGCTCTCACATTCCTCAATGATCTCGTCGGCAAGTAAGCTGTCTAGTTCCTTACGCAGGAATTCCTTCTTGAAATGACTCATTGAATACGAAGAAACTGCTATTGGCTTCTGGTCTCCTGTATCGATTCGATGCACTGCAAAATCTGTGGGGCCACCCCCTAGAGCAAAGATATCTTTGTAATCATTGATCAGATTTTATAGTAAACGTTTTTGTAAGCGATCGAGACCTTCAGCTTCATCGTTTCGTAGAATAATACTAGTACTTATTTCAAAAGCCTTTGGTATGTCGTCTTCAGTTATAAAAGGAAATCGTTTATTCGGCTTATCTCCAAAATACCAAGTTTAATTAGGAACATCAAGCACTATGTTTTAAAAAGCCAACACCTAACAAAGTTCTATTTGTTGTCAGATGTGGGAAAGTTACGAAGTGTGTTGGCAAAACTTTCGTTTTGATAGTCACGTCTATGACAGTTCTCATCACGTCTTCTTCTTTCATTTTACCATCTGCACAGGCTAGTTTTATCTTACCTGGAATAAATACTTGGTTAGATTTCTTTAATATGTTGTACAATGTATACCCTGCAACATTTATCGGAGCTTCAGAATCTGCATAGCCTGTTCCGTATATGTTTCTGATACTAAGCGGAAGAAGAAACCTGCCAGGAACAACATTAGGCAATTTGGCTGTCGACACTTGATAGAAACTAATAATGTCAGCAGACACAATATCTGAACCTGTAACTTTACTTTGACAGGTTGGACATTTTGCTCGAATGTACCTGGGGCACCACAACCATAACAAACAAGTTGGGGTTTTGAGAATGTACTCTACTCTGTGTTTTCCTGTACCAAACCAGTTGAACCCCTCTTTTTGAGAGCTCTGCATGCTTCCTTTTTATGTCCAAAATTTTTGCAAAACTGCACCCCGGTCTTTGATTCTGACTGCTGGTAATAACTTTAACCTTGTCAGCTTTAGTGACCTCAGTCTCCTTATGCGTAAGCGAACGTTCTATATCACAAGCTCTAGACAATAAAATTTGAAAGTTCACTAACTCTGTTTTACAAGTCTCTTTGCGCACTTTACTTTTAAACAGACCGAACACCATGTCAATCTAGGTCTCTATAGGCAGTTCATAAGGAAGTTGGGAAATAAGAGCACGTAAGCGACATACAAAAGTCTCTGTATGTTCAGTACATTTTTTTTGAGCGAGAATATTTCTCGAAATACTAAATATGGCGGTAATTTTTTTTAAAAAGCCTCTTTCAGTAATGCAACAGCTTCGACCACGTGCCCACTATCGATTTAACACCTAACCACTATGTTCCGGCTTGATCTTCAAGCAGCATTGATAGTCCACGCAATGTATTCTCATTAGTTACATTACAAAATGTTATCTAAAAACGCGTCGACATTCGACGAATCCGCGCCATTAAAACAAGCAGTACACTTAGCAAAATTGCCATTAGATACTGTAATAGTGGAGAAGGGTCCTGGAGTTGAACTTCTACTTTGATGTGTTATTTCAGCAGCAACTTGTGACGTAGAAACTTATAAAGTTTCCAGTAAAGTTTGAATTGATCATTAGATCATTAGACATTGTTACTGTGGCTGGAATTTCAGATTTTTCTTTCCTGGTAGCCAATTTTCAACTCTACAGATTTCACCCTAAAAAGTGGAGAAAATCAGATGAATTTGGCAGCATCTACTTGACGGCTGTCAGCGCTTCAACACTATACGAGGATTGCTGCTACGAGATACGAGAACAACGCTTGTTCGCGTGCGTAGAATAAATCCAAAGTGAAATGACAGGCATGCGTCTAATACATGAAATGACCAATTCTACATGCAACTATTAACGTTGTAATGTCTAAAGCTGGCTTACAATACCCTTTTCACTGGGTCTGGTGTCAAATATTCTTGCACACACGCACTATTAATTGCAACCAATTACTTCCATTACCTACGTCGTACCGTGGCTTTCTCGCGGCTTGCAACGTGAAATTTATTTTATGCGGACACAGTCCGGTCACATTGAGCATCAATTCGCCCTGTTGGGCGCCAGTATGGAATTATTGTTTGTATTAATGTAGCACAAAACACAAGACTACACGACTACTCTCTACTGTCAGTTATTCTGTTCACTTACTCCACAGCAACGGTTACTACACGTTACAAGGTAAATTAAAGTTTATTTATTTCATACGATCATTCATTCATTTAACAAATATATTCTATATAAAAATGTCAATGTCATTTATCACACAAAAATCTACAAAATAAAACTGCCTCCATAGAACTTGATGGAAGTATGCATTCCAAAATGCAAGCTGCATTCCCACGTTGTAATGTTACACCTATTCTTTGCCTAAGAAAGGTTTTGGCTCGTGGTTTACCAGTTATGGAAATCATTTTCTTTCCAAGTTCATCAAAAAATTCCAAAGCTAATTTGCAAATTGGGCTATGACTTTTCAATGATATTAGCAAGAAATTGTGGTCTTCCATAGTATATTATTCTTCCGTAAGACTGCATTCTCAGCGATTCTACGTGCCTCTTTATTTGACTGATTTAAATAGAGTCTGCAGTTACTTCCCATACGAGACTTATTCTCCTGAGACCATGGAACAATCGTTATCCTATCTGGGCGCTTACCATCGTCTCTGGTTGGTTCCAAAATTGAAGGAATCTGTGTTGTTGATAAGACTCTTTTCACAATATCGTTCAAAGAATTGTGACGTGACCATTTTCCAACTCCATTGGAACAAGCCAGTCCATGAAGACCTTTTTCATCTACTTTTCTTCCACATATGCAAGTAAATGACTCAAAATGTCGCAACAATTCTTGAGTGCCACCGCAATTCTAAATGAACTGACATCGTAAAATTGTCTTTGACGGAAGGGCATTAATCCATCCTGATTCCTCTTCACAAGCAGCTAAATAACTAGCTTTCTTAGCTTTCGATCCAAAAGAAATCGATCAATTCCGGTTTTAGATCACCAACTCATCCCAATTTATCTGATTAAAAGTTTCGGCAGGAATCTGACAAGAATAATTAGCATCCCACGTACATCGAGCGTCTATGAAATAAGTAATTTCAGTCTCATCCTTCAAAGTAGGACACATAATGTTGACAAGAGGAAACACACTTATGACAGAAGCCAAGAATGCGGGTAAACAAATGTCTTCAAGTTTCCGAGTTCCAAGACCACCATAGCGAGTCATTCAATCTTCCGTTAGTTATTTTTTCTAATGTTGACTTTAGCTTCTTATCTAGATTACTTATTAAGTCTATAAAAAGCCATGTGGGTATTGTTCTCAACAAATAAGTAAATTTGGGTAAACTACCTTTTTTAGTACACATATCGCCGAAGCAGCGTTAACAGAGCACCCAATAACTCTAGTTCCTTTTCTTGATTAACCTTAATTCCAGAGAATAATTTCAAGACCGATTTTCTTGGCCTTGTCGATTAAAGCTTTGAAATCTTCTAATACAGTATTAGGATCTCGACATAATTCGCATCGTCAAGAAAGAACATAATGAGTTCAGATATTAGCACTTCTACTATTGGTTGCAATGTAATACTGAAACACAAAGGTCTTAACGGTTTCCTTGTTGACAACCAACAGCAGATTCCATAGTGCCTTCACCATAAAAGAGTTTAGAAGGGGAAGAATAGCACTGATGCATAAAGTTATATAACTTTGAAATCTCCGTTTCACAGCTTGTAACAAAGAGTCTATCTCCACACTATTGAATGCGTTTCTGAAGTCGATTTTTAAGATAACTTTTTCTGTGTCCAAGTATCTTGAAATGAAAGATCTAACAGTGTGAATGATATTCTCACAACCGCCCTTAGTTGCAAAGCCTAGTTGAGTTTGACAAAGATACGGACCTATTCCCTCCAAATAATGCTTGAACTTAGGTTTGCCACAAGACGACAGTAAGTGTTACCAATAGCTATAGGTCTTAAACCGCCATTCATCTTAGAAAAATGCACATAAGGTAGTTCCCCAAAGTAATGGTCTTATCGAAATAAAACAAGATTTTTTAAGAAAAGGGTTTCAAAAACTTGTAATAGACTGAAAAAGTACTTTAAACCAGCAGCTCCAGCTCCTTTCAAAACTAGATCTGAGGCATTAGTCCATTTATTCCACCAGCGGAACCATTCGGAAAACTTACAATTGGAGCAAAATCAACTGACAAAGTTTTTTCGTTAATTTTAAGAGGTTCAATAGGATCTAAAGCCCTTAATGGTATGGGATGCTTCTTTCTGAGGCTCAGAATCTGAGCTTATTTAAGGTATTTCTATCTTTGACTAGCAAGATTATCCGAAAATGATAAAAATTCTTATTGGACCTCGAACGTCACCGTCGCTTACTTTCAACTAAACTGTTTTAAGTAATTTACATCGGAAAATCCTGTCAATCCGAGCTGTCTTGAAAAGGCCGACCAAGGTATGGTCAGCAATATTTTTTTTTACTTCAGTCGTCAACGACTTTCTCTTCGTTATAGGTACGCGTAGAGCTACGTATGGAAACAAAAGAAGATTATGCCATAATTTGTCATCATTCTTCTCAGTTGCTGAATTGATAAGCGTAGTCAATTTAGCAGCAGCCAAAAGTCTAGCTCCTTTAGGTATATCAGGTATGTTTCAGTGTACGAACATTCTGCTTCAGGAAAGATATTCTCTTCGTAAAATCAGAAGGAATTTCAACCACAACCTTTTCATTAATGTTATCCAAGAAATTACCAAATTCTCCCGTCCTATTCTTATATTTGCGTGTACCATGACTTTTCAAACCTTTCACTCCATCATAAGTTATATGTTCAATCTTTGTTCCAATGCAAAGGCAGAAACAATCGGCAGTGTCCAAAAGTAATCTCAAATTCTTCCCTGTTGAGTCCAGCACATGAAAAATGATACCTACTATGGTAAACATCACAAAAAGATTAAAACACTTTTATCTATGTCGTTGGAGCATCTGCTACAGCTTGTAATTTTCAGATAACATGTTGACAGTTAATTAATTAACCTAAAAAAAAATTTATTTTACCCAAAATATTGAAATCACTCGCATTGCAGTCGTGCAATTTAGAACGATCTTAACCACATCTTAATTTAGAAAACAACAGAGTAAAAATAATAAATACGTGATATAAAATGGGCAGGATAAGGCGCAGAAAAATCAAAACGAATACTTGCGTATAATAATAAATAGTAAATGATACCGTGTGACAAGTAAAGTCTCCTTCAAAAGTTAATTTTTTGTATCAATTTGATGAAGATGAAAAGTGATCACGTGATATACATTATCTATTAAATTTAAATTTTTTCCAAATAAAAATTGGATTATTGCAAATTTTAGCCCATGCTTTGTTAAAAATTTTATCAATTTTAGCTCTGATCAAGAAATAAATTGACAGGTAAAAATTCGAGTTCACGTAGTACGCAGTATCTCTCAAATTTAATTTTTTTCTATTTTTTTGTAAATTGCAATACTGTTGCAAAGTAAACTCCCTAGGATAGTTAACCGATAAAATATCGGCCTTTACATAATCCGGGCTTCTGTGGTCCGGATTATAGAATCATGTATAGTCACAAAAAAAATCAATGTTATTGAAATAAAACTTTATTGAGTTATACATATACATTACAAACGTGGGATTAAATATCTAAAGTAAACATTATTGGTAAAAAAGAAGTTTTTTAGAGATTAGAGAAACAAGTAGTGCACATTCTAATGCTATGCTCATTACAGATATTATTTTTATAACTAATACATATCATTATGCTCTTACAATCGATATTTGAGGGGCACACTGAGCATCTTTAATCGTTGCACTTGTTTGAGCGGCTGACGGACCAGAGATATCAATAAATCGGCTCATACACTCCCGGACACCACGCCGTATGTTAGGGTTAGTAGATCTTTTCTGCATATGTGGTATCACTAGTTCCTTTGCTAAATCGTTCAAAAATATTCTGCGTTTGTGAGTCACTCTTATATTGTAGTTTGGATGTTCCTTGGTAAAGACTACATATGCATTGAGTGCTGCAACATCAATAATGTTGAAAAAATGTCATGGGAGATCGATACAGTCAAGTTGACTCAATATACTATATGGATTTCTCAAAGGCATTTGACCGAATTAGTCATCATATTTTATTAGGTAAACTGGAATCGTTGGGTTTCCCAATCATACACGAAAATGGATTGAATCTTTTATCCAACCGCCACCAAATTGTTCGAATAAGAAATTATGTTTCCTTCCCGACTGATGTCCTTTCAGTAGTTCCCCAAGGATCCCGTTATGGACCTATCCTTTTTCTACTATTTATTAATGACATAAATAATACTTTTAAAGTAGTGAACTATGAATATTTTCGGATGATCTGAAACTCTTCAAAGTTATTAACAACACGCAGGACTGTTTTGGATTACAATGTGATATCAATTAAAATTATTAGTGGTCCTGTCAAAATTATCTAACTAAAAACATTGAAAAATGTACATCTATCTCATTTTTTAGTGGCAGACTGATGTAGACTATTTATACATTATAAATAATCAGGCTTTAGAGAAAAAGAAAGAAAACGAATTCACACAGTCTTAAGGACAGCAGGATAACTTCCGACCTTAACCTACTTGATCGCCTACTAAATGGTTTCCATCGACAGTCCTGAGCTACTACAGTGCATTGACTTTAATGTGCCAAGAAGAGGACTATTCAATTTAGCTTTTAACATCTTCAAACGTAATTACATAGTTTATTTTTTGTATTAACATGCTTTGTTGCTTTACGTGCATTATAATAATAAAAATAAATAAATAAAAAAAATAAATAAAAAAATAAATAAAAAAAAATAAAAACTATTAAAAGACGCGGGGTTGGAAGTCTTCCTCGGTAAAAAGGATACATTGAAGACTCCCTAAAAAACAAGATTAAAAGTGCAAATAAAATAACACGTCGTCTAACTTTGACCAAGTTGGAAGCCAACATTCTGCAACGACATCGAAGCAACAAACGCTCGTCTCCTTATCGGCACTTCAAAATCTGAACATTAGTGTAGCAGAAGTGTAACCGGCGTGAATCTAATGAAGAAGTGTACCAATTTTACTGTCAACATTCATTACAATAGACAAGTAAATTTTTTGTTCAAATTTTGTAAGAATAAATTTAAAATCTAGTGCGTAAAAATGTTTATTTACGGTCTAGTGCATGAAACGCAATTTTACGCTTACTACTTATTGAAACATTAATGACATATTTTTTAGTTTTTTTTAGCATGTTAAGTTCATTTCACTTAGTCCCCACTTGTATATAGATTTAATATAATATTTGTTCATTTCTATACTCTGTCTAGTAAAAACTTGACCCATAAATTTAACTACGGTGTAAGTTTAAACTCTGTTTAAACTAAGTGTGAATAAAACAAAGTTTAACAGTTTTTTTTTGTCAAAGTCAAAGTGAATTAAATCAAGTTTGAACTTAGTTTAACTTAAATCATCGCAATTCGTCGTTTAACATCAATTTAATAGATGCTTATGTCGATGTCAACTTACCTTTTTATGGAGTGTATTTTGCACCCTCAAATACCGAGGATATTTAGCGTTTAAGGTGTATTACTCTAGACGCTGGGTTGAACCAGGGAAAGAATTCGCATTCTGATTAGTTTAGCAGCGTTTACTATTAGACATACCGTGATCGAGCTATACTATTAATAATTATGAATGGAAACGTTGTAGGTCAGCACATAGTAATTGGCGTACTATGTGCGGTGCGGTGTCACCTGATATCGTGGACTTATATATTGCCCTGAAGACCCCTGGCCGGAATGAATTGGAGCGATGGATTCGAACTTCGACCGGTCTTCACCTGATGCTGGTGCTGTGACTACTTGGTTGGTTCTTGACTTGTTGGCTTTTTGACTGTACTCATTATTCGGTTGTAGCTGTACTGGTCTGAACTAAACTCGTACTTTGAACTTAGGTTCAAACTAAATTCTGTTGTCGTACCTACTTCGTTTTATACGTGTGAAGTAGGTTAGTTTACTTAGTAAGCAAAGCGGTTAAGAAATGCTGACCGCTGTTACAATATTATTTTATTGGGTGACGAAATATCTCATTCCGGGTGTAGACGGTACTTTAGCGCGTCGTGGTGGAAAGCGACCAAAAGAAGTAATGGGTGCGATAACCAATTGCATTCTGGGTTTTTTAAATTTTGACATTTTCGATTTCTACAACCGTTCTTGATCGGCGTGTTTTAAGTATCCGTCCACATCAATCCTGGATGTATTAAAAATAACTTCCCAACAAATATAAGGGAAAAATTAATTACTGCTGAGCACGCCGTAAGTTTCTTTTTATGCTAATTTTTGTGGATATTTTGTTTTCTTCGGTGTTTCTATTATAGGATTCCTCCGGGTCCTATTCTGAAAGTAGAATGTTCGCTAAAAAGAATTAATGACATAATTCAAGGTGGATGCTAACTAATTCTGCCGATATACTTATATTGTTATTGTACCATATACGTTACCTTATTGCGATACTAATTACCCTCCTAATTTTCGATTGAAAGCGTGGTGACGATAGAGTCATTGTACATGCGATGGAAAAGATATTTTCGAACGTCATATAAATCTGAACGCTATGTATTAAACCTTAATTTAATTTGTAGTTAGTATACGAGATTCGGTACGTGTTCATTCAAACCCTTTTGTAATTTCATTTGTGTCGGTAACAACATTTAGCAGAACCGGTAATAAATAATTATCTGTATTCGCGAAGAGGTCAGTTTATTCGGTACGATTTGAGGTTATGCCGACGTAAATAATAAACCATAGGCGTCGCTCTGGGACTAATTACCTACTGTTTATTATGGAACCACTTCGGTTCGCATTTTTAAATAACCTGTGCCTTTTATTGTTGTGTCTAGATTTAGATTCTGTGGTTTTGTTCGTGTGTCTCTTGTGGAATTCTGTGTCTTAGTAATAATAATAACCTGATTCTGTTTTACGGATTGTTTTCTTTCTTGACGATCAAGAGGTCCTAGTGGCTCTCGATTATTATCTCTATTTATTGCACTAGGTGGCGCCATATAAATTCTATAAACAGGGTGACAGGCTTTATCGAGACTAATTGTTTTTCTCTTCTTTCTGTGTCTCTGCTTTGAATTCGCTTTAGGTCTTTCATCATTTCTATAATATGATTTCCACTTTTTCAATCAATTACTTTTTTTCTAAGTACTGCGGCATCCTGAATTCTTCTTCCATGATCTTCCTTTGTATTTAGTCTTATTCTTCCATTTTCCCCTTTGTCATAACCGTTTTTTTCTGAGCAGTCACTATTCGAAATTTGTAGAATCCGAGAGAGTGACTCTCTATCACTTTACGCTAATCTTATAAGGGTATTGTAATAATCGGTTACACAAATTATTGTAATAAATGTTAACTGGTTACCGGTTAACCGGTATAATTGAAAGAAACGCTTCTTGTTGTTCAGACAAGTAAAATAAGCTGTTGTCTTAATCCACTTCTCTCTTTAGATAATTAAAACAATGTGGTTTAAAGTATTTGACTAATTTTATTGTTTTATTGACAATGAATATTATTATACATCCATTAAACAATAAAGTTTATGCGTTTTTTAGTGTATTTCCGTGTAGTATTATAGGAGACTAAATCTCTACAAAAAAAGGTAATGCATCGTAACAACTTTTTTCAAAACTTTTAGAACTACTTAAAATTAGAAACAAAGTTACTGAGGGCACTTTTGTTTTAAGCTCGTGAACGGGCAACTGTTTTTAATTTATTTACCTACTTACTTCCGTTTAAAGTTTTTGCACGTAATATGCTTACGTACTGGCGCATCTCCAAATTGTCTTTTCTCCATTTGCTATTTAAAGGTACATATTATTTACTTTTACATTTTACGACTCAATACCGAAATTCGTATAAATATTACGGTATACAACTGCAGATATGCATGATTAGGCTAAAAATATATGGGAGAGCATACGTTGCAAATGGCTTGGGAACAATCCGCACACCTGATCGCACGCACGTATCTTTGAATTTGTCCTTAGGGAAATCATTTGATTGAAAAGCGACTAACACAAAGTAACATTCTGGAAACAATCGCTCCATTAATCTGACGCTAAACATTTAACGGGAACACGAAGTACGTAACAGTAAAGATCACAATCGAGCTCTTCTTTATCTACGTTGTCCGCAAAAGATAATTGAAGTTTTTACACCACTATTTTACACTTAGATAAAGAAATAACGCTATATCTTCGCCGTTTTACCAAAACCGATAATAAGAAGTAATAACAGGATAAAACTGCGGTAGTTGTGTTTCATTCGTACGTGACTTCTAAAATAAAGTAGTATTTAAGGTTGGTGATCGTAGGTTCTTTTGCGGTAACAAACGAGTACATGTGCTAGCCGAATCCTGCACGAGCAATGCATACACGCTTTTGCTTTTAGTAAGGAACAAACGAGTAGCTCTTTAGGCCTTTTGGGAGGACACAGTTAATCGAGAATTATGTCCTCGAAACACGACCACCTAGGATTTAAAAGTTATTTTAAACGGTCCTATTACACGAAAAGTTTGTTTTCAAACTTTTCGGTCATATTTTCTACTAGACTAAAGTTTAATGGGAACTTTTTATTAGACGCACTTGAGACTCTCTTGTTTTGCGTAATTATAAAGTTTGTTTTGGAACTGTACGTACCGGATTTGTTTTGTAGGTGGAACAAAACGAAAATCTACATTTGTAACCAACAATCAAACTTATACGACTGTTTGTTGATTTATAGAAAATTTTGATAAGTAAAACAGAACAGGTATAGTAAATAAATTGTATCAATTTTACGACACTTTACACATTTGCTTTGTATGTAAGGA
This sequence comes from Abscondita cerata, assembly GCA_030710515.1. NCBI lineage: Eukaryota > Metazoa > Arthropoda > Insecta > Coleoptera > Lampyridae > Abscondita > Abscondita cerata. The sequence goes on along the minus strand of JALBCR010002274.1, from coordinate 695,202 downwards.
TGTTTTATCTATTCAGTGTAACTACGTGTATAACGTCGAAATGGCATTTTATAAGATTAAGATAAAAATACATTACGGCTAATTTTAAAATAATAACAGTATTCTGGAATAAACATAACGTTTCGATTGCTATTGAATCTGCAATCGTCTTCAGGTGAATACTAACAAACTTAAAGACTACTGTAACTTTTATACTAATACAAAGTTAGTGAAGCGATCAAGCGTACAGTTAATGAAGGGAGGCGTTACCTTAGACTAAGATTAGTCAGGCGTCCAATTAAGGGTTTCCACAGATTGTTAATCTCTACGCTGGGTTGACTAAAGACATTCTTGTTGTTTTCGATAAACGCTGCTTCTTTAAATTTTCTCTTGTACCAGTGCTTTTCTCGGTGTATAATTCTTACCTCCGACCATTTTATTTTGTGATGTTTTTCCCAGGAGTGTTGGGCAATGCCGAATTTCCAAGTCTCTCCTCTGCGAATAAGTTTTATGTTCCTTCAACCAAATATCTAAGGGTCTTTTAGTTTTCCTTACGTATAACTGGCCGCATTCACATGAGACTTCGTAGATGCAATTCTTGGAGTCACGACTATTGTCTGGTCTAGTTTTGGAGATCATAGTTCTTGATTATCTGAACACCGTGTTAATGTCATAATTTCTTCCTATCCGTTTTATTTTTTCAGATAATCCTTTGACATATGGAATGCTGAGTAGTGTTTTGGGTTTCTCTTTGGTCATGGCTGGTTGGTTCTTAGAGAGTTGTAGACCCGTTTCTACCACTCGTTTCGGGTAACCATTTTGTTTAAGGTCTTTTATGATGTTCTTGATTTTATCTTGTAGTCCATCTCTGTATTACATAGTCTGTGAGCTCTGTCGACTAAAGATTTAATAATCCCTTTCCTTGTTGTTCCACTGTAATTGGAGTCGTAATTCAGATATTGGCTGGTATGAGTTGGCTTTCTGTAAACTGATGTCACAATATCCTCATTGTTTCTTTTTTGTTTTGTTTTTTTTGCAAGGACGTCCAAGAATGGTAGTATTCCCTTTCTTTCTACATGGTGAATTTGATGGATGGCTTAATGTTTTCAGATAGTGTACAAAAAGGTCTAGCTGACTGTCGGCATTGTCGCCAACATCTACATGAACTGGTTCGAGGTCCAAGCACTAGAAAAAGCGAGATTTAAACCAAAATTATGGCTCAGATATGTAGACGATACGTTCATAATTTGGAACCATAGCGACCGTCAGCTAGATCTTTTTTTACACCACCTGAACAACATCAAGCCATCCATCAAATTTACCATGGAGAAAGAAAGGTATACTCATTACCATTTTTGGACGTCCTTGCAAAAAAAAACAATGATGATATTGTGACATCAGTTTACAGAAAACCAACTCATACCGGCCAATATCTGAATTACGACTCCAATCACAGTGGAACAACAAAGAAAGGATTATTAAGTTTTTAGTCGATAGAGCTCACAGATTATGTAATACAGAGGTAGGACTACAAGATGAAATCAAGAACATCAGAAGAGATCTTAAACAAAATGGGTACCCGAAACAAGTGGTAGAAACGGTTCTACAACTCTCAACAACCAACCAGCCATGACCGAAGAGAAACCCAAAACACTACTCTGCATTCCATATGTCAAAGGATTATCTAGAAAATAAAACGAATAGGAAGAAATTTTGACATTAACACGGTATTCAGATCATCAAGCACTATTAAAGGCATTATCTCCAAAACTAGACCACACAATAGTCGTGACTCCAAGAATTGCATCTACGAAGTCCCATCTGAATGTGGCCAGTCAAACGTAGGAGAAACTAAAGACTCTTAGATATCAGGTTGAAGGAACATAAAACCCATACCCAGAGAGAGAGACTTTGAAATCCGGCATTGTCTAACACTCCTGGAAAAACATCACAAAATGAAATGGTCGGAAGCAAGAATTATACACCGAGAAGAGCACTGGTACAAGAGAAAATTTAAAGAAGATTTAAATGTCTTTAGTCAACCCAGCGTAGAAATCAACAATTTGTAGAAACTCTTAATTGGACGCCTGACTAATCTGAGTCTAAGGTAACGCCTCCTTTCATTATCTTTGTACGCTTGATCGCTTCACTAACTTTGTATTAGTATATAAGTTACAGTAGTCTTTAAGTTTGTTAGTATTCACCTGAAGACGATTGCAGATACAATAGCAATCGAAACGTTGTGATTATTCTGTTAAAAAATATAGACAACGGAAGTCCAGAATAGTGTTATTATTTCAAACATAACATTGTCTAAACCATTCGGCTAACTTTATTTTAAAACTTAATTTATCTGTATACTGTGTATGTACAGTCATCGTCAGTAAAATGGACATGTCTAGGTACATATTATTAGGTGTGGTCACAGTCTAAGGAAAGAACCCCTATTTATACTTCTTCAATAAACGTTTTAACCTTCCAAGTAAACAAGTAAATGCTTTACAGGATTTTAATGAAATCAGATAATTAGGAAAGCTATTTAGAATAGTGACACTGTAATAGAAGGAATTTTTCTCTTGAGCAGCGATTAAATAAAAAGAATAGGTAAAGGTTAAATCATTATCCAATCAAATTTCAATAATATTTTGCGGTTATTTATTGTTACAATTTATTTTACTGAACTTCAGAACTTACAATAACAACTACGAAGCATGTTTTTAATTAAGTACCGTTTTGAGATTTCGCCGCTGCAGCGGTACGGTCGGCGTTCCTCGCATGCGTACTGTGTTTCTGCATCTGTCGGTTACGCGGTAACGCCAGTACGGCATTTTCGCTGCTGCGTACGTTTGTGTGTGAGTGTTTAAATCCTTCCGCCTATCAAAAGTCTCGCCGACTGCTATAACGGTCTGTTATCAGTTTTCTTTGTACCAAACACCTAAACGCAATCGATATTCATCGTGAGATCTGTGCCGTGTACGGAGAAAATATTATGAGTGAAGGAATAGTGCAAAAATAGGTTAGGCGGTTAAAGATGGCAGCTCCAATGTCTATGATAAGGAAAGCAGCGAGGACGCTCCCTTTAAACGCATTTTCGTACCATTCTCTCACTCAGAATGTTTTCTCCGTATACTGTACAGATCTCAAGATGCTTTAGGTGTTTGGTACAAAAAAAAACGATCATAGACCGTTATAGCAGTAGGCGGGACTTTTGATAGGCAGAAGGATTTTAAACACTCACAGAAAATGTAAGCGGCAGCGTAAATGCCGTACTGACGTTTCCGCGTAACCGACAGATGCAGAAACACAACACTACCGTTTCAAAATGGTACTTAATTAAAAAACACGCCTTGTATTATATCCGGTATCCCCATTCATTTAAACATTTAAATAATAGATTTTTAATTAATTGGCTTTATTGTTATAATACCTGTTACTTTACTTCACTTTCTGATAATAGCAATGATTTCCGATGATAATGCAATATTTAATAAAATACCCAAACACAGAAATAATGAAAAATTGTTACAAAAATAAAAACCTTCACCTTTATTGTACATTTTGCGTAGGAAGTAAATATTCAAACTAATTTTAAATACCTCAGTATTAATTGTGTCATGTCATTTTTTTTAATTAAGTGCGCAAAGTTCAATGTAGTTTCTTCTTAATATAATTTGTTGTTGGACTTTCGATCTCACATAGAGACAAAAATAAATAATAAACTACAAAAACCGAGATTCATACACATCTAATTGAAATAAACAAGCTTTCAGTTTGTAATATCTGGAAAGTGAATAAGAAAGTGTAAAGAATTTACTTGTTTACCTAGAAATATAAACTGTTATAGCATGATCATAAATATCGCGTTTTTTCTTAGACTGTGACCACATCCTACAATTTCTAACTGTTCATGTCCATTTTCACTGACAATGACTGTACAACAGTGACATATTAAATCACTCTGTTTAAGGCAATGTGGTACCCTTCCAAAACTTTTAACATAATTACTCAACCGAGTAGGCAACACAAATAGCAAAATACATTTTAAAATAGTTTTCTGCTATACACATTTTTAAATAAGTAGCATAAAAACTAATAGATAAAGATGTTGCAAGTTTATTAAGCTAACAGCACCAACTGGGCGGTATCATTTCAAACCTATTACATTATTTAGTACTTATTTTGTACTAATTTGTACCACCAATCAAAAATTTTTTACCACGTGCCGTTATAGAAAAAGACATGGCGCTGCTAGCTTAATATTAAGCAAGCACGACCACATTAAAAAGTAAAAAAATTTAAAAAAGGTAGAAACTAAAAGGACTGAATTTGTACTAATTTGTGCTATCAAAAAAATTTATATGTTTAACCAAACTTTTTTCAAAGAAGGGCACTAGGTACAATAGTTATTTATATACCAAGGTGTACAGGAAAACTTTTAAGCCCGAGCATAAAAATTGTTGCCCAAACCGTAGGCGAGGGCAACAATCATGTGAGGGCTTAAAAGTTCTTTACACCTGTGGTGCATACAATTTTTGCACTTCTTAGTAATACAAAGTCAAAACAAATTTATTTTTTAAATACGCATTTTATTTTAATTTTAACACGCCATACAAAAAGGTCTTAAATTAATAGTACTAATTACTTTAAAAAAACAAACACATAAATTAAAACCTCTAACATAATAATAAACTAATTCAAAATTTAAATTTATGAAAATAAACTGTTCGCGACTACTAGTGTAGGTTACAACAATTAAGAATGAAATTTTCTTCTTTACCGGCATTTCTAAACGCGTCGCTACGCTTCGCGTCGGTCGTTTCAAATTTTGAATTATAAAATTTTAAAAATCAGCAAAAAGGAAAAATGAAAACTGATGAAAACTTTCTAATACTCCTCCCGAGATTAAAGAGGAAGCAGGTAACGTGGTTCTGGATTTATTACCTGCTAAATTGAGAAAATTTATGAAAAGTCATACAATGACTTTTGAAAATGCTGTCGGCTTAAAAAGCAACACACTACACCAAAATGTGCTCTTAGTGTATTTTGCAGAAATTTCAAAACAATACAGATCTTCTACACTTTGGTCACATTATTCGATGCTGAAAGCAACTTTAGGAGTAAAAATAACATCGATATTAGCAAGTTTACCAAGTTAATCGCATTTTTGAAAAGGCAAGCCGAAGGCTATAAACCCAAAAATTCCAAAATACTTAGCAGAAGAGACATATATACATGTTTAGTTGATGCTCCGGTTAACGCATATTTATTGATAAAGGTGAGTTGTAATTTTGATTTGTATATGTACACACTGCTAATGTTTAATAATAAATAATGTAGGTTACACTAATCTTTGGTGTAGCTGGAGCGTGTAGAAAAGATGAGTTGGTTCGACTTTCAATCGATGATGTAAAGGACGTAAATTCATCCATATTGGTAACTTTAAAGAATACCAAAACAAAAACTGATAGAGTATAATTAAGAGGATATATAATAAAAACGAACTTGATTCTTATGAAAGTTTATAAATTTTTAAAAACAGAAATTTGCTTATGAATTATGATGATAACGGTCCATTAGGATTTTCGAAATTATTTAAGCTTATCTAAGAATCAATTAAGTTTAACGATGCGTGATAAGCAGATAGTATATATAAGCTTTCCGTTGTTTTTATTTTTAGTATCGGTATCGCTGATGATAACAGCTTAGCTGTTGGAACACGTGTCCGAGTAAAGTTTTTGGTGCAGTTTTGGTGTTTTCTGTTGGTTAAATAGACGCTGCAGTTGGTGTTCCTTTCCTTTGATAGAGTATTTACAATTAACAGTCGTGAAGACAATCCTATAAATTTTGTAGAAATATGTCGTAAATATATTATATTACGTAAGATAGTAGACACATCTAGTCAAGGACATAATAGATTTTTTTTGATGTTTTAAAATAATAAATGTTGTTCTCAACCTGTGGAAAAAACACTTTCGGAAAAATTCCAGAAAGAATAGCCACTTTTCTTAAGCTTGCCGAGCCTCAGTTATATACAGGCCACTGTTTTAGACGTTCCCCTGCATCCTTGCTTGCAGATTCAGGAGCATCTTTTAGTGTAATCAAAGGCACGGCGGTGGGTGGAAATCCACTACAGTAGCTGAAGGGTATATTGAGAATTCTTTGAGCAATAAGAAAGCCACTGCGGAAAAAACTGATAAGCCGTCTACAGCTACGTTGCTTACGAAGTAAGTAATAGTGCCACCACTACCTCAAATTCTTCTGCCAGAACATGTACCACAGGCCTCGTGGAAATAAATGAAGAAACGACTACCATTTCAGAAGCTCTTCCTTTGTTTAATATTAGCAACTGCAATAATTGTCATATTAATGTGAATGTTAAGTTAAAATAAGGAAATTTACTTGTCCACATACGTTGTTTAGAGTTTGTTAAAATAATTTTGTATTTATGCCCTATGTTTATGATTCGTATAAGTAAAAATGATGCCATTATAAGCACTTTTCGCAAATTAGATGATATTAAAACTGTGAATGCGATGCAAATTTCTTTCTTTTGATGTGCTCCTAATTGGGCGATTACGCCAAACCACGCTAAACATTTAATTCTTTTTGGCTATTAATTTTTTGATGATTTAAATACACTTGTCGATACGTATTTGATCGATTTTTGTATGTATTTTTTAACAAACACTAATTGAAGTGTATAACTATATTAATCGAGATATTCCAATTTATATTTTGTGCCTATAAATTTGTAAGGCTGAGGTAATCAACACATATAATTTATTCTATTTGTTTCACTACAAGTTAAAGAGCAATTGTAATGCAAATCAGTTAACTAAATTAAACAAATAACCTTTCACAATTATAGGTTAGCTTTGGGTTAGGTAAAATGTACTCCACTTCCACACTCTAAAAATTTTGCTTTATATTTAGATTTTACAATTTAATTTATATATTTTCAGAAAAAGATAGATTTTTTAACAATAATTTATAGCGATTCTCATGCATAATTTAGTACTGTTATTTTATTATTTTCGTAAATTATTGGATCAATTCGATATTAACGATATAAGCAGGCCTAAAAGTAAAAGCGGGCGTAAAAGTAAAAAATGCGGGCGCAAAAGTAAATCGAGCGAAAAAGAGTTATTTTACGCTCTCGGAAACGGGTGTAAAGTGAATCATTAAATATAAGAAGTGCAAAAAATCAGTTATTTAATATTTGAACGGTACAAATTAAGAAGATGCAAATGTACTAATATGGATTGATTTTGCTTGTGCAAACGTAAACTTATGCCGTATAGTGACCAAGGGTGGTTTTTCATAGAAAGGCACACAATCTGCTATTAAATATTTGAACGGTACAAATTAAGGAGATGCAAATGTACCAATACAGATTGATGTTACTTGTAGAAACATGACCTTTACTCTACGCCATATAGTAGGCAGGGGTGGTTTTGCAATGAAGAGCACTAGGTACTAAATCTCTTATTTAATATTTGAACGGTACAAATTAAAGAGATACAAATGTACCGGGTCGGATTGATTTGCTTGTGGAAACGTGTACTTTACTCTCGTGCCTATAGTATGCGGGGGTAGTTTTCAAAGAAGGACATGAGATTCAAAATCTGTTTAGTGTATTACTGTAACCAAAAGTAAGGTGAAATTGTTTATAAACTGTTAATTCTTTATTTATTCTTCCAAATCAATTTCATCCCTTCAAAGTAATCGCCGTCCGATAAATCGCATTTTTCCAACTTTTTCCAGTTCTCAAAACAGTCGGAAAATTTTTTCCGTATAGCCTTCAAGACCGTCTTCGATTCGGTTTTTATCTCTTTAATCGTGTCAAAACGACATTCCCGCATTGGCTTTTGAGTTTGCTGAATAGCCAGAAGTCGGACGGAGCCAAATCAGGCGAATACGGTGGTTGCGGAACAATGTTAGTCGAATTTTGGCAAAAAGTCGTAAACAACTAATGCAGTGTGACATGGTGCATTATCGTGATGAAGAAACCAAGAGTAGTTCGCCCATACTTCCGGCCGTTTTAGACGAATAAGTTCACGCAACTGAAGCATAACGCTCAAATAATATTCTTTGTTGACAGTTTGGCCCGGCGGAAGAAATTCATAGTGCACCACACCACGATAATCAAAGAAAACTGTCAAAATGACCTTGATTTTTGATCGACTTTGCCCCGGTCTTTTCGGTCGTATGCGTAAATACAAGTCTGGTCTCCAGTCAAATTTGATGCAAGTTCTTTGCTCAACAAAATCACCCATTGTAGAAGTCGAAAAATCACTTTTGGTTCTTAACAAATACATGTGTAACTCGGAAATAATTAGACCTTTTGACAAACAGATGTTTGGCAATTGTTATAGATAATCCTACCAACCTAGGAAAAAAATCACCTGCTTCCTAATGCCTGGGAGTTTGAAATGACCATGTCATCTTACTTTTGATCACAGTAGTACATCTGAAGAACTTAAATTAATATACAAATGTAGAAATATTGATTGCTTCTCCTGGAAAAAATGGGTTCATTAATATTGATAATAACATATTCAATTAGGAGTTTTTATATAGCGTGTTAAGATTGTGACGATGGTCACATTAATTTATAATTTAATTTGCATACGAGTAGGCAACCAAACATGCATAAATTTCCGCGGGTTTTATTATCATTCAATATTCAAAATTTTAGTAATTTTTGGATTTGAAAGAGGGTGATAAGAAAGGAAAAAACGGAAACGATTTTTGGGTACGCGAGATAGGCGGATTCAGGTGCTAAAAATTATCCAGTACCACAAGGTGCATACTAAATAAATCGGATCGATTTCAAATATATTTCATAAGAAAATTAAATGGTCCAATTCTGTATGTGCTAATTGGTGCTAATTATGAAGTTGTATCTAAAAGAAAGGCAGCATTAATTGGTATGATGTTTCATTTCTTAATTCCTAATACTAAGTACAATTGATTTTAGCCTTTTTTTCTTGGAATATTAATTATACATACCTCTTGGTGGCTTTGCTTACGGATTATTCAAAGCATTTCTGGTTTATTGAAACCCCGGAGCAGTCGTTCCTCCGTATGGTTGTTTTTATTCATCGCACAGAATTGGATTTGAGGATGTCTTCGACGATGGCTTCCACAAATTAACTAGCAATCTAAAAAGAACGTAACGAGCTACGTGAGTCTAGTATTACTTGCCTCATTGACTTACCTTATCTCTGGGTGACCAGGATATTGATGGTAATCTCTGTTCGGTTCTTTGTATATAATTTGTACATACTTGCCGCATATAAAAGTTCTAGTTATTATACTTATAAATCAAAAATTTACATTTGTACATACTTACCAATAATATTAATTTAATTTTGTTATCGCTGGTCTGGATGTGCATTAATAATCGCGTTTTAATTTTAATTAATTCAACTAAGTACAGTTATCTCGGTACAATTTTTAGGTTATATTTACTTTTACTAATTTATTTATGGCGAATGATTTTGTTATATATAGGGTGTTCAAAAGGTCTGAGTACTCATTTCTTTTGCATTTTTTAATGAATTCGTTTTTTTTAATTTACTTTATTACCGAGTTTCTCTACTTATTATACATTGTATATATTGTGTGCCTCTTACATATTACAAGTATAATTTTGAATATATGCGTTTTATTTGATAAATTGTATCAGGGACAGTTCAAATTCAACCCACGCCCAAAGGCAACCGAAGAAGAATCTGACTTAGCCCTCAATAATCTTGTTTTTAACTTTTAACGTTACAAGATTAAGATCTCAATCAAAAATTCGAATTCGTTAGTCCAGGAAGCGTTTTTACTCTAATGCTAATAAAAATCTGAAAGTTTATCCTAAAGTATTTCTGGAAATCTGTCAACAATGGAAAAAATCGGTTGGTAAATATTTCTGATGTAGTCACCTTGGGTGTACCTTTAAACTGAAAGGAGCGGAAGCTGCCCAAGCTTTTGCAGATTATTTTAGGTTTACTTACTGTAATAGTACTTCCGGTAACCTCTCAGCTCAAGTACCTATGTCTAATTTAGTTTGACATTGATTGCACTTCAATTCAAAAGAACCTTTAAGTATCTCACAATCAAGACTCTTTTACATTTTATTTTTTTGCATTTTCTCCTAAGATACAATAATCCTGGAATATTTTTTCATAAAACATTAGTTAGTATTCTTAAACATTTCTCACCTCCCATTTCTTGAACGTCGTGAGAAATTATTTTCTATTATCGTATTCCTCCTAGTAATCAAAATTAACATGACACTTTTTCATATAGGGTGGTCCGTAATAAATGCGACAAAAGGTAACTGTGAATTCTGCACGCAAAAATAATACGATTTAGCTAAACTTGTCCAAATAAAATGTTGCTCGTTTTTGATATACCGTCAAAGTTTATTTTGCGCATTTTATTTTATTTGATAATTTCTAAAGTTAATGTTAGAATTGGCCAAAAATTTGGGGTTTTGATAGAACAAAATTGGAATCTAAACTTACTTTTATGTTTGCTCACAGGGGGCGCTACAATCGGGACATTTCTGAGCTATTTTTGATCAAAACTTTTTCGCACGATTTTATATCGCAATTTGGGATAATAACATCGATAGATCAGTCGATCTAGTAGAAAAGGTATACCTTTTTGATACCGATATTTCTAATCAATTTCACACTATTGGCACTTACACACCAACGAGAGAGAGAGCACAGATAACGCAATACACATCGGCAAACAAAGAATTATGTTTACTAAAATTACTTTTAGGCCTTTCAGTGAAGACAATTAATATATAATGGTAGATGCATTATATACCTTAAAAATCTAACGATGCAATGCTTTCGGGGTCATACACGGGCTTTTGGTGTGTTGCGCACTAAGGATAACTCTATATTTTGCATTCCATATATATAAAATCTGTAGAAAGTATATATCAAGTGAATTAAAGTTAAATATATAGTTTGCACAACAAAATATATACATTAAATTTGTTAAATTAATAGGGAAGAATAATATAAAATGAAACAACTCCCTCGACAGTTATTAAACAATGTAATTTGTTATTATTTTCTTTTCAATATTATTTAGCGGCATTTTAAGGGCTGGACTTTTACCAGTGCCAGTCAAATATTGCCTCAAAATACAGGTTTTAGGTTTGGCATTGTTTTGGAGTTGCCATGTCTAAAGCGAAGATGATATTTAAAATTGACCAACATACATTAAATATGCATTGTGTAGTAGTTAATTAATACCTCAATTTTCTGAAAGTACATGTAGTTTGTCATTCTTTTCCATCATGTACATAAATGTAAATAATATTGAGGTACATATCTTACGACATTAAACCAACGTGTTGTGGGGGGGCACTGAATCACTTCTTCCCACATTTTTTGGGTATGTTTTTTTGTTAACGTTGGAGAAACATTAAACAACGTGTTTTGGGAGGGGTTAAAAATACTATTCTAACACAATGCATTACCTATAACACATTTCAAAATTTTCTGCAATCAAAAAGTTTTGGTGGCGGAACGTGCAGTATCCTTTATTAATAAGTTTTTATTCGTTTGAGAACCATTCGTCCTCCAGTTTTCAAAATATACTGCTGAAAATGAAAATTTTCGAGTTTGAAATGAGATAAACGGTAATTACCCTGTTTTGCTAAACGCAATAATTTGTGATAATTAAGATTAATACGAACAGCGACTAGTTCACACAATGTAAGTTCATAAAACGCAAAAATTAAAAAATTATTTAAATTTATGCAAAAAAATCATAATAAAACTTAGTAAAACTTGGTATCAAAATTGACTATAAAATTTGAACCAATAATGTAATTAATAAAATTTTTTTATTCAGTAAACAGATAATAATAGGTAGATGTTTTCTATTAGTCAAACATGTATTTAACCAAAGTATTGCTGTCGTTATTCTCTAGGTTTAAGGCGCAACAACGATTTTAAGTCAAACCTTTGCATTTATTTACGTTACTTTATTTGCTCTTATTTTTGATCCACTAATTTTCCGGATAATAATTCTCCCGCAACATCTTTAACGGTAAATTGGTTACCATGTTGTTCCACTTGTTAGAAATAACGTTAGGTATGTGTTTTATGCCTAAAAACCCAACAAGTGGTTTCAGGGTGGTTAGCTAAACTCGGTTAAATTTAACCGTAGGTTAAAAACAATAGTATTCAAGGATTAAACATAGTAACGATTGTTTTTAACCTACGATTAAATTTAACCGAGTTTGGTGCAACAGTCCAAGGATAACTAAAATCAAAATTTATTGTTATAGAAAAAGTCTTCTTAATTTGCATAACAATAAATCTATAATTTTGAACTGAATATAGTAAGAAGTGCACGTATCTTCTGGAGCTTTTAAGATATCATTCATCTAACACTTAATTATCCAACTTTAATGCAAATTGTTAAGTGTATTTCCCTTGGGTTTTTTGGTGCCAGTTCTATCGCCTCTGGCAGGAAAGACGATGAACAGTTTAAAATAAAGTAATGGGAACCAAAAATGGGTGTTTTAGAAAAACCTTAGTATTTCATACTACTCACCTGCTTAGTATTTCATTTTATTATAGGAGGCAAATTCATTAAATTTTCAGAATAGGTGTAAAAGATGACCATTCCAAAAAGTCTAAACTTACTTTCTTCGACGCAGCCACAGTCAAATTTTATTTTTCTTATGGGTGTCACCGATTTTTACTTTCACTCTGTACTTAAATTCTTAAGCGATTTTTAATAAAATAAACCCAGATTATTTTATTCTATTTAACCGACATTGTGTATCGAACGGTTTTCAATATCCCATGTATTTCATTTTAAACTGGACACTCTGTATAATACACTGTTAATACGCATTTTTCTCCAAAATTTATGTATAATTTAATGTGGACTCTATTTTGGTGAGGGTAGAGTAAACGGAAACAAATGAAAGGGTTGATTGGTTTCGCACCTCATCGTAACGACTTTATAAATGCTATTACAACATTCACAGTGAGGGAGCGAAACGTCCGTAATTTCAACCCGTTGAATTGTTTTTGTTCACTGTATCTCCAAAAGAAAGAACCAATAATACCACGTTAAACTATACTTTTGTTTATATTTAGTTAGAAACAATAGTCTTTAGTTTAAGTATGTATTTTTTGACTTTGGTGCCGTTTCTTCTCTTTCTAATACTTTTGTAATTTGCAGGATTTGCTTCAGACCAATTAATGCGCTTAGCCGGTGTACTTCTAAAATTAGCGCAATTTACACTTCAATGTTCTCCTGCAGATTTTACACAGGTAGGTGCTCTTCTATAAAATTTTTTAAGTCTTCAGCATCTTGTCGTAATTTATAAAAAACTATCATATACACTGGAACCTAATTAAATATGAATCACCAAACTATTAAAAGTTGTGTAGAATTAGAAAAACATATCACAAAAATACTAGCCATAAACAATAAAATAAATAAACTTCAATCAAAAGTTAATTCACTGTCAACCAAATATTCCTTTCTCTGTTTATCAAATGCTTCAATAACTTCGACCGACATCGATTTTTAAATCCTCCTGTTTCACCGGTTCTTATAAAAGGATTGACATCTCCTGTAAACGTCTCTTCCAGATTAAATCCTTTACTCGTTTTTAAAGATTCAAACTCTAAATGGTTGCACAACTCTTCGACATCACTTATGGTTAAAGTTTTTTCAAGGAATGTTGCCACTTCTCGAACGGTTTTACCTAAGTCCGCTTTCATTCTATTATACTTAATAAACATAATATTTGGTCGACATCTTTGATTCCAAAAACTGAACACATGCTTCCAGTAAGGTCCAAAAAGTACTGAAAAATACATCAACACAAATTCAAAAGTAAATTTATTATTACCTTTTCCCCCTAAGAATAAATTACAGAAATCATCCCAGCTTCCATCAAAACCTTCAACAACTTTTGCTTGATGGTAATATGACGTGCAAGTGTCTTCAGGTCCGCGCAAAACTACTATTATCTAAAATAATTAGTAATTTATGTTCATATAAAGTATTGGTGACAGTACTTTGGGATTTTTAGTACCGGTACTTATAGCTTTAGGCAATAACGACCATTGCAGATGAGTTCTGATGCACCGAGGACTTGTATATTTTTCCAATTCTTGTATACTGTGTTCACTTAATATGGTGTCAAATATTGTTTCAAGTCTTAAAATAATTTATTAAATTTAGTCGCAGTTAGTAGATACTTACTTACTCTAATAAAGGAGATCGCGTATTTAGTATTATCTCTCGTGCCTTCTCAAAATTCAAATCGTTTAGAATCAGCCAAATCATTTCTTGCGCCCATCTGGACCCTAAACAGAAAATAGTTTTAATACGTCATAGTGAATGAAAACATACCTGTTTTTGGGAACGCGCAAAGGAACACGTCATCATTCCGCACCTCAAAATTTGCGATACTCTGATAATATTGTTCAAATTTTCCGGAAGTATAACTCTATTAGGACCAACTTCTACAAAATGACGTCCTTGTTTCGAATAAGTGCGGTTAAAAATGTTTTCTAACCAAGTACCGTTTCCAACAACTTTAATATCTGCAGACATTGCTCTTCAAACTCAGTTACATAAAATACGTAATGTATATATAGTTTAGTTTAGATACAATAATGTCACAACTAAGTATTGATAGTAAAAATTTAAACCAGTTTAAATAAAATGGTGGTTTAAAAACATGCTACTTGCTTCATACAATTACTAACAAACACACTGTGCAGTTCGTAAAATCGTACGATTGAAACAGCATTAGTAACAACAAATTTAAAATGAAGGAAAATACCAATTAATACCACTTAAAATGTTATCACTATATACTAGTGGAGTTAAGATAAGATTGTAAAAAAAATGTTCGTATTTTTACATCAAATGTTTGCTCGAGTACGTTTAAGTTTATTCAAAATAATTGTATGTTCTGTAACAAGTTAGGAATATGGCATATTCCACACGTGTTGCAAACTATACTTTTTCTACGACAGAGAAAATGTATATTATATCATTAAAAAATGTTAAATAATTTACAAAAGTGATAGTTTTGTTTTCTATTTTAAGTTGGTACCATTTATTTGTAGTGGTAGTTGCAATTTAGGTTAAGGTTAGAAAAAAACAATGCCTTTTATTTGCTTTTTATTAATTAACAATAACACAACTAATAGTGTTCAGTTGCTTTAGTTTTTTAGTTATTATTTTATTACGAACGTTTATTAAATAAATTGTGTATGAAGTTAATGTTGGCAGCTTTCGGCACTATACTGTGCTTTCGGTAAGTATATGATTAAAAAATTATTACATATTACCCCACTTTAATCTAATTCCAGATAATTGATGCGATAAATAAGATGGTAAATAATTGAATTGGTTTCTCTAGAAGCATTGTACCCTAGAGAAATAAAAAGTGTGGCATCTGATCACATTCCTGTGAGATGCATTGGCAGATCTGAAACATTGTCTCATACATTGTGTGTTTCTAATAATTTATATGTATTTAAACAAATATTTGAGGAGGTGCGCAATTTATCATAATGTGCAAAGTAAATGCTTGCTTTACTTGCATGATTGAATCAGCATTCGATAAAGTCGATAACTTTCTTTTTAAGGTTTAATTATAAAGAAACCTACTCCTTGACAGCAATCTTCATTAACAAATTCTAAACCACATTATTTCATTAGAAAAGAATAAATGTATTTGAAATCTGTAAAAAACGTTGTATGTCAGTGTATTTCTTTAAATAAAATAACTAAGATAAACATATATCTTAACAAAAAATGGAATTCTAAAAAATAACTCTGTGATACATATCTGATGGCCGATTGCACCACACAATTTAAACTTAAGCAATGCTTTTAAAAAATCGTTGCTATGGTTTTAAAAATAATTTATCTAAGTTCTTAAGCACTTGATTCGAATCCTACTTGTATATGGTACTAGCCACACAATAATTTCACACAACAATATATTTGGAGGTTAAATCTTTTGGAAGTTAATTTTACGTTTATAAGCTCGAAACATGAATTATGGTAATACTTAAAAATTTAATTGTGTTATTTATAACCGGTTTTACTTCAATCGAGTATCGTCAATTAATTATTTTGTAAATATTCTCACTAAACGCAACGTTATGTTAACAGCCACGAGATGGCCGTACCTGTGCTCATTCCATAACTAGAGCGAGAATATTTTCGCACGGTGCTGTAGAATGTAACTATTCTGCATTTAATTTTTTTAGTTTTAGTACATGTTCATTGTCATTGCAATCGTCTCCTGTCATAACTGCTAATGACACTGATGTCACCCACTTTGTCTCATTCCTTGTCGCTTTAAACTAAGCATTCCTTCTGAAAGCTCTCTTTACACTGCCAATTTGGGGAACCCTACAAGAATATCAACATTGAAGTTCCATAAGTTACAATCATTAACTTCTATTTTTTAAATGGAAACCTCATATTTTTGTATTTTTATTCTATTTTTCTTAAATTTTAGTACATTTTCTATATTACATGTCATATACATATCTTTAACCGTTTTCCAAAAAATGCCGGATGCAGAACATAATTGAATTCTAATACCTTACTTGAAAATAACTCAGATCTGTCAAGATTATTTACCGTTACCAAAACAATAAATAAACAATGCATACCTGTTATCATTTCTTTGTGTATGTCAAATTCCGTGTGTAGCGTGTCAACTTTGCTTTTATCAATATGGTAAAATTAAGCGAACGAGAGAAAATTGAAATTCTTTCCATGGTTGGATATGGTGACAGAAGCCGTACCCAAGTAGAAACTGCACAATTATTTAATTAAATGCATCCTCCCATGTGCCAGACAGTGGTGAATAGAGAAGCTAAATTCAGAGAATTTGGTCAGGTTAGAGATTTGCCTTATTTTGGTCGTCCTGATAGAGATGAAAACGAACAACTTGAAGTTTTGCCTTCGTTGGAAAAAATCTACATACTCCTATGTCGTGGATTAGAGTAAATTTAGATATGCTGAAATCTGTTGTTCATCAAACGGTTCGAAAGCAAAAATATCACCCATACAAAGTTATTCCAGTACAAGAGTTATTTGAAGATGATTTTGATAGACGAATTGAATTCTGTTAACTCATGCAAAATATGTGCAATTTAAATAACAATTTAATAAAAACATCTTCTTTACCGATGAAGCGTTCTGTTTCAGTGGTAATGTGAATAGACAAATTTGCCGATATTGGGCAACAGAAAATATCCTCCTTTGATAATGGAAGTTCATAACAAGTTAAACGTGTGGTGTGAAATAGTTTGCAAAAGAGTAATAAGTCCATTTTTTTACACATCTCTAACTGGAGAAGTATATCGTCAATTTCTAGAATTCGAAGTAGTTCCAGCATTGGCAGCTTTATTTCCAAATGCATTAAAGCAATATTCTCCTGATGAAGAATTGATGTTCCATCATGATAATGCTCACCGCCACTGTTCGTACATTTTGAACAAAACTTTTCCCAACCGGTGAATTAGACGAAGAGGCCCTATTGAATGGCCTGACCAATCGCTAGACCTAAATCTCTTAAATTTTTTTTATCCAAAATATTTGTTGATAGACCAAATAATTTGCAGCAGTTAAAGAGAGAATCCGAAGAGAAGTGCGTGGTATAACTCCAGAAATAATTGAAAATGTACAAAGAGAGTATGTTGATCGTCTTGAATATTGTCAAGCTGTAAATAGCTCACATTTTGATCATTTAGTTTGATATCTTGCTTGTTTGTTTGTTTAAAAAGTGTGTGGGGTTCACGTCTCAACCCCATCGCAATCAACACGAATTCTACATCCGCATATTAGGAAAGAAACGTGGAAATCAAACAAACGATTGCAATTAAGAAAACGCTGACAGCATTTCTCTACGACCTTGTTTACAAAGCAAACTAACCTACTTCGCACGTATAAAAGGAAGTAGGTACGATAACAAAAATCAGTCACAGTCGATCAGTCAGAGTCTAGAAGTCGATCAGTCACAGTCACAGTCGACAGTCATGGCTGAACAGTCAAGAAGCAGCAATCAATAACTCTCAGTCACAGTTCCGCCGACGTCAGTTGAAGTATTGGCCCAAATTCAAATCCATCGGTCCGCAACAGCGCCAACGAAACGTACCAAACCGCAGTATCCGCAACAGCGCCAACAAGAGCGCAACGAACCGAAGCATCTGCAACAGCGCCAACAAGAGCGCACCGAACTGCAGCATTCGCAACGGCGCCAACAAGAGCGCCTCACAACGCCGCAAATTTAGAGTTTGATTGTTTTAAATATTTAATTACATTTTGCACCTGGTATTTTTAGAAACGATTAAAGATAGTTATAAGATATGTCATCCAAAAATTTTTAGAAATATAAGAAAAATTGAATAAAATTTAAAAATGTGGTTTCCATTTAAAATGGAAGTTGATGGTTCCAACTTATTTTAGAGACATCCTGAATTTTAAATAAATTTGTACATTACATTTGGAACGCACTGTATAATAAGTAGTAAAATTGGAAATCTTATTCAAACCTAAACTAAGAAAGCCGCACTACCCGCACTAAGCAACACTGATTTGTTACCAAAAAGTTTAAAAACCCCTAAGGTACATTTAATTCACAATTTCTAGAGGTCCTAGGTTTTAGAACCTAAACTTTTTAACACCATGGTTTTTTACCACAAAAGCCAGGAGAATCAAACAGGTTCTTGCGGACCTATCCCACTTACTTTACTTATTTTCTAAAGCATGCGATATTACAACAAGTAGAAGAGAACATATTAGAAAACGGTACTTCGAACTACAGGTTTGTTTACATATCTTAATTAACTGTAACACCGTGAAAATAAAATAAGATAAAATGCGTGATTCTTTTCAATAAAGTTTTGATTTTGCATTATCCCAATAGGCGTCCATATCTCTCCAAAAAGTCGAGGCAAGGTCTTAGGGAGAATAAAGTTAGACATGTTGTACTTAACATTAATCACGTCATTTTTGCTGGCTCTTATTGAAAATCACTATACGAGGTTCTAGACAAAAACCTTAACGTCAAGAAACACCGTTCTTTCAGGTACACTACCTTACACCGGTTTTCCGAATTTTCTATGTATCTACTTAATTGCCAATACTGCTTAGAACTCTAAAAGTAATTGAAAGGGATCACTGATCACTTTTAACATTAAAGAACCTGATACGCTCACAAGACGATAAAATTAAATAAACTACTACAAGATAACCCTATATATCGACCAACGCCACACCAAAGAATTTGGAGAAATCATTATTTCATGACCCAATTACTCACGGAAATTATTTAATATGATTTAAAAAATTCCTTTCTCCGCATTCAATAATTATGAACTCCATAACTATTGAACTGGGCAAATAAAACAAGTCCTGATACCATTTTGTCATTGTCATTGTTAGAAGACACTACAGTTCATTCTTACCGATCACGTGACCCCTAATTTGCAAAACTGCTAATTAAACTAGAATACGCAAAAGAATATTGTTTATATCTTTACATCTGTTACGTTAATCTTGTTTGGTCAATAAGCATAAAGTTGACCTTGTACGTCACAATGTCCTAACACTTCAGTACGTCAACAAACTTACTTGAGTTTAAAGATTTTTATTTAATTTCAACAAAATTTTCCACTGATGTTATTAAATTAAATCGATATTATATATACCTTGTTGGTTCAGGCGTGTCGGAACAAGACCTTCGTTACATATGGAGACGGACTAAAACAGAACGTAACGGAAATTATCTTTACTAAATGTCTCGAAGATGCACAAAACCAATTTTATGCCAACAGAACCGGAATTATTTCTTATAAAACCGCTTTTACTAGCGAAGTGTTGAATGACCAAACGAAAAACTCAGCTATCTTAAAGTTACATAGTATTCTGAATGAAAATCTAACAATAACCGCAAAAGCAAACTAGCATCAACGACCCACTTAAATACACTTCAATAAGAATCCATTGACAATTTTCCGACAATAACCACGTGTTATATGCACATCTTTACACTTGGAGGGGTTGGCGACGACTGACTCAATATAGTAAGGAAATTTTCTTTAAGTGTACCGCTCACACATAATTGTGAAGCCAAAGAAAAAATGTGTGGATAAAATGCACTAATTTGTGCTCCACAAAAGGCGAAAATCTCGCGTTTTAAACAAAATATAATAAAAAAAATCAACGGAATCATTCAATAAGTATATATACCTAGATATTCCCAAGCAAATTGCATAACATCTAACTAAATTACGTGAAATGTGACTTACGAGTTACTACTCGTGCTCGTCAACAGGTGTTTTTTGTGCGCGTATGCTACTGTACAGGAATGCTTTGCTTCTATATTGGCACGAATGTTTTGCATTTGAAGTTATCGCTTTGATGACGATATTTGCCGTTACAGTTAAAACTAAATTACTTTGCTAACGTAAATAATCCAACAAAATCAAAAATTTTCAAGCGAAAACAAGCACGTAAAATCAAATAAAACGCAATTTGACGGCCAAGGTCACAAATTGAACCTGTAAAGTTAAAATTCTAGTGATTCTGAACGCATTTAATCAAAGTAAATCGTAGTTTCAACTTTTCTTTTAACTATTTAGAAGATGACTTTAATTAATTAAATCAAGTAAATTATATAAAAAGTATATTAGAAAAGACAAAATTTTTATAAATCTCTAATACAATATAATAGCTCAAAACCAAAATTTTTGTATTTTGCTGTATTCAGAATATTTATTGATTATTAACCTTATAAAATAATTAATTTCTCATGTTGGGGTTCTGATGAAAACGAGAAAATGGTTTCTGTGGTATCTATTTTTAAGAAATGTGTACTTTTGTCTGTTCAAGAAGCACCAACTACTGAATTTATAGGTTTTGTCTTGTATTTCTTTATAATTGCTTGATGAGACTGGTGATTTATCTCTGATTTGCGTATTATGTAAAAAACAGGTTGGAGATCGACCAACATTTTCTAATTTTTTAATAATTTACACGACTATCAAAGGGTTCAAATGTTTCAATATTTAGTGACCAAAATCCACCAACCTGTTCTTTTCAAAGTTGCTACCTTTTCATGTCACGTCGCATAAATCCATATGTCCCTACTCAGTAAGTATGAGTTTTCGCTTTTGATTACTTCTCAACTTGACCATGTTCAAACACCAAGTGAAAACTTACAGAACCGCTAAGATGCTCTATTCCGCTTACTTCGCTTCTTTTCTCTTTATTCAACGCTCAACTTTAATCTTGACCCCAAGTAAAATATGTACTATTCCTGTTCTTTGATTCTTGTAGCAGTGGACTAACGAGAACTTTCCTCCTTTCTTAACTATTTTTAGTTTGTCCGCTAACCGTGTGGGCAAATTGTACTATTTTGAATTTTGAATAAATGAGTGCTTTATCAAAACTCAATCAACAGTCTTGTCCAGTTTAAATCTTTACTTTTCAAGAGGGTCAACGGATTGTCTACATCTTTCTCTTTATTTGACAATAACCTTGTATGCCTACCTTTAATTTTTCTGACTGAACTAACTATAATAAAATTAGTTGAATGCAATTTTCACACAGTATTTATAGTATTTCAATGAAAACATTAACTTTATGCTTTTCCATGAAAAAAACGTCCTCCATTGTCTATTCGCTCAATCCTACATAATTTTCTAAAATGTAAATAAGTAAAAGACACTTAAAACCTAGAGTTTAATTAAATAATTTCTACATTTGATTGTTATGCAATGAAGAGTAGAAATTTATTAATCAAAAGTTAAACCAGTTCTAGTTAAATACTCTCCTTTTCGTTACTTGAATATTGCAATTACTTCATCAGACATATCAATTTTATGGTCTCCAACTTCTCTGGTCCTTAAATAAGGATTAATGTCTCCTTTTACATATTTTTCCAAATTAAACCCTTGGGTTTTGTTTTCAAATTATCAAATGATAGATGAGTAACTAAAATCATACAAGTTGGTTTCTGTTAAGCTTGTTCCTAGAAACAATGTTACTTTTTCAATAGTACCACGCAAATCGAGTTCCATTTTGTTGTATTTAACAAACATAATATTTGAACGATGCCTCTGCTCCCCAGAATCTTAACACATGGTTAAAGTAAAAGGCCGAAAAGGACCAAAATTAGTTTCTGTGCTAACCTTTTCTTTCCAGAAACTGCCTCTGAAATCTTCCATAATTTTAGCTTGATAGAAATAAGAAGTAAAGTGTCTTCTGGTTCTCGTAAAACGACGATAATCTTAAACATTTAGTACATATATTATGACACAACATACCTTACAATACCTTCGGTTGTTTGTATCCGTTTGTTATTGCTTTTGGTAACAACGACCACTGAAGGTGAGACCGAATGCATCGAGGGCTTGCATATTTGGCCAGTTGTTGTATTTTAAATTTTTTGAAGTGTCATCAACAATTAATTCTAGTCTATAAATATGTTATAACTAATGATCCAATCCTCAAATAATTTACTTACTCTAACAAAGGCTCGTTCTTCCAAATGAATTTCTTGCGCTTTTCAAAATCTAAATTATTTAAAAGTAACCATATCAATTCTTGAGTCCATCTGGATCCTAGAAAAAGTTTTACAAATGTTTAACACAAATTAAGAAGTACCTGTTTAGGGAAATGCAAAGATAAATACGTCGTCATCACGTACTTCAAAATTATCAATGCAGTCATAGTAGTTTTATATTTTTTATCTGGACCAACTTCAACATAATGCCGACCTTCCGTCAAATACGAGTCATAGAAAATCTTTCCCAAACTGGAGTCTTTGTCGATTATCTTAACGTTAAAAGTCATACTTATTTGAAGTTTATTTTATTGATTTATTAATGTAATTGTTATTTAATCATTTACTGATACGTTATGTAGTGGATGATGACGCAAACGGTGTAAGGGACCATTTTGATACTACTAGTTTACATAAACATATCAAATATCTTACTTATTTTAAATTAAATTACATTTTTCATCTACAAACTTAATAAAAATAATTTTAAATTAAAATAAAAAGATTTTATCCCTTCTCTTGTGTTCTCTTGTACTCCTCTATCATTATTTTTATGGTGTCAAGTTTTCCTTCCATTTTTCTTTTTGGCCTTCTTTTTTGTAAACTGCTTCCATTCATTCCTATTTTGTGTTGTTTGCCTTTCTTTCTTTTAATGTTACATTTTTAGTTTTATATAATATTTCTTCTATTACCTTATCCCATGTTTTTCTGGTCTCCCTATTTTCTTTTCTTCTTGCCTCCCATGTTTTTCTTTGTGTCATTCTTAGCATGTGCCCTAGCCATTGTATCTGTTTTCTTGAATTTTTTTTTGAGCGGTTTTATCTTTAATTGTTCTCTTATTGTTTCATTTCTTAATTTATCTATTTTCGTGACCCCTTCCACTCTACTGAGATATTTCATTTCGATAGCTGTTAGTTGGTTTTCTTGTTTCTTTGTTGTTGTTATTGATGTTTCACTTCCGATTATCAAGATATATTGTTTTGTATACTATCATTTTTGCTTCTTTTGATATGTTCTTGTTATTTATAATTACATCTTTCATTGCAAAGTACACATTCGACGTCGCTTTCAGTTCTGTTTCGTAATTACCGTTTCTATCAATTATTGTCCCAAGATATTTGTATGACTCAACTTGTTCTATCTGTTTATTTTGTATTCGTGCTCTTTTTTTTCTAGCAATAACCATCAATTTTGTTTTTTCTGTATTGATTTTCATATCTGTTTTTTTAATTCTTCATTCCATATTTCCAAGTTCTTTTGTAGTTCACCCTCCGTTCTTGCAAATAAAATGATGAATAATGTTGAGCTTAACGCACCTCCCTGCCTGTCCTTTTGATGTTATAAAGTCTTCTGAGTCTAATATTCCGGTTTTTACGAGATTTCTTGTGTTTGTGTAAATATCTTGTATTGTTAATATTAAATTTTTACATGTTTCATTTTTCCTAAAAAACTCTGCCAAACACTTTTTCCAAAACTTCATAATATATAAATGCTTCTCTGTCGTGTTTTAGTGTTTTTTCTATTATTTGTCTTTTTACTAAACCTCTGTGGTCGTAATTTCTGTGCCTTTCTTCTATTATACTTCTCAATCTTTTTCTGATCAATGAATTCCTCTAGTTACCTTTTTAAATATTCTAGAATACTGCTATTTTTCAATCTTCGGATAAGTTTCTGTTTCAAACCATATTTAATAATTTTGTAAACATTGTATCTTAAATATTTTATTTTGTAACGGTAAATAGACCATTTTCACAAAACATTGTTTAGCTAAAATCTTGCCAGTTAGGCAACTTACATACACCGGTGTTGAACGAAGGATTTGTCGTTTAAAATATTTGGGAAATGCCGAAAAACGAAAGGCATTGGAATTATAAACAACGCCTTTCTGGCTTATCGTTTCCGTTACCAATTCTCAACTGCAAACACCATTTACTTTAAACTTCGTGTGGAACTTTCGTATTTCTGTCGCGAGAAGGAGGGTTTTCTTCGTAAATAATGGGTGCATCCCCACTATTCGAAAGTGGGACGCATTTGAGACGTCTTTAATAGCGCTCGTTCTATTCCACACGTAAATATAAAAATTAAATGTTATCCCCAAAGAAGGGCATACTTACCTTACAGAGGTTTTTTTTGTTCCTCCTCTTTTCTGGCTTTTTCTTGCTGCCGTTTAATCGTGCTCGACATCGTCCACATCGCCACAAAGTACAGGCACACCTGGTCACGTCCTTGGGTTAAACACGACCGTTCCACCATCTAAGAGAGGTGCGGAAGGATCAGCCACCGGCTCAGACTACACCCAAACGTTTGTATGGGAACCATCTTCGTCGCGGGAATATTTCACCACCTCCAGGGATTCTCTGTCATCAGATCAGGTCGTACAATTACATTACTCTTTCCCTGCTTGTGTTATCGGCACCAACCCAAGAAAGACTTTACTTATGTGAGCGAACTTGCGCCACATCCTAAAACTTTAGCACGCATTAATCACTTTACTTGCATCATACCGTCGCGCTCCCCTATTGCTTACTGAACGTTGATAGTAGAAATGTACCGACTTAAATCCAATCAAAACTTGTTAAATGTTAGAATCATTGCATAATACCTAAATCGTAGTGTAGTAAGATATAATCCTGTTCGGGACGTATAAGGAACCTCAGTTTATTTATTATCACAATAACCCCCTTGAAAGGGAAACTTTTTTAGCTACTTTTTTTTCTTTATTTTAATTAAAATTAAATAAAAAAAAAAAAAAACTTTCTCTTTTTTAATATAAAAACAAATCCCGGTTTGTTTTAGTTAACACAAAAATAAACAGACTATAAAAACAGCCTAATTATAGAACTTTAGGCGTGCGGTTTCGAGTACATTTTAAGTGCGAACAAATCAGTGGCGGCGCAAATAATTTTATTATTATAACTATAATATTTAGTTTCTTATTTTCTACGTGAATATCTATTGTTTTGTTATGTGTTGAGGTACTTTAATTGAGTACACTTTCGTTGTTTCTGGATAAATATATGTATTTTTTGTATTGGAGGATTTCTTTACTACCAAAGTGAACCAAATTGAATTTTGAGCAAAATAATTGGGCACTTTCAGCTTACTGCTAACGACCGAGTTAGTACAGTTAAATTGGAACCTGACGCCCAATAAATAAGTAATTTCTAGTGCGAATTGAACCCAATGTGTAGAGGTTCAGCCCATAACCCAATCTCTCCGACTACTGGGTATTTCTATATTTGCTGACTTGTACTTTAGTATCTTGTTCAATCTTCCTACCCTAGTACACCATCACCCTAGTACCCAGGTAACAAAAGGGTAACAATTAGCTCTGGTTTTATTTGATAGTATCCTGCAGCTTTACTATTTCTTATCTTTTTAATTGTTACTTTTAGTTCTTCTCGAGTTATTTCTTCTTGCTCTTCTTTTGTTCTGTTCTCTTTCTCCCCTTTTTCTTCGTTTTTTGCTTGTCTTTGTCCACTTCTAGCAGTTCTTTAAGGTACTTTTGCCATCTACTTATTATCTGTTTTTCTTTTTTTATGATGTTTCCTTCCTTATCTTTGATTTGTTTTAGTTGTGTCTTTTTTGTTTTTTTTTATTTTTATTACATTATAGAATAATTTGCTATTTTCTTTTAAGTTTGTCTAAAATGTTTCACTGAATTCTTCCCAGGATTTTTCTTTGCCAGCACTATTCCTTCTTTTACTCTTTTCCCAATTTGTTTGTATTCTTTATAATGTTTGTTTTTCTCTTGTTTGTAAGTACTTCTTCCAATTTTTCTTTCTTTTCCTTTACCCACTGTTGTATTTTTTGTGTCCACCATCTTGTCTGATTTTTGTGTTTCTTATTTTCTTTATTCCACATACCTTGGCTCTTCATATAGGTAGGCATTTTAAACTTGTGCCATAATTCTTCAATATTCTTTTTGGTGAAAATAAACAACGGTACAAAAATGTTAAAATTTAAAAAAATTTTATGTTAAAAAAATCTTGTAGTTTTATTTTTCTCGGACACATAGTTTTATTATATATTATATCAAAGTAACGTAACGTTTCACTGTTCTTAAAGACAGCTTTTTCAAACAATTACATATCTGTATTTTATTATTATATTTCTTACAGTGTTTATAATATAATCTATAATGGATTTCTCTTATCTACTCATCATTTCTCTAGTAATTTTGTGAATCTCTTTATGTGTGAATATGGTATCCATTATTGTTAAATTATTTATTATACATAAATCTATTAGTCTTGTTCCATTATTGTTTTTACGCGTTTTTCCATGTTCTTTCACAATTTTTCCATTGTTTTTATATGTTACCTCCTTGCATTATTGGTCCACTAACAATATATTGGTTTTCTTGCAGCTCATATACCAACTGCATCTCTTCCCAGAATTCGTCTTTTGTTTATGTTTTTAGTCTTTGTCCGGTCCATAGACAATAACAAGAAAAATCTTTTTTTGCTTATTTCTAATTTTATTGTTAGTATTCTTTGTAAATATCCTTTTCAGTCAATAATTGTTGCTCTTAAATGTTCCCTGTTTTTACATCCAACTCCAGCCCTTGCTGTTTCTTGTTTCTTGACCCCGCTGTAAATATATTTATGTCCTTTTAGATTTTCTATTCCTTTTCCTTTTCTTTTTGTTTTTGCAACACCTAGTATACTATGACTTGCTTTTTCGAATTCTTGTCTTAGTTCTAATTCCTTCTCTTTCAAACTTCTTAGATTCTATGTTTCTATCTTCATTGTTTCTTTTTCTCGATTTTTGTTATTTCTACATTTTTGCCATTTTTGTTGCCTTGTTTCTGCTTATTTTCGTTGCCATTTTCCGCCCTTTATATTTTTTAGTTTTTTGTCATTTGGTCTTGAGTTTCTACTAGATGTCCCTTTTTGTCTTTCCATTCGTATTGGGTTCTATCAATCTGTATCTTCCTGTATCTTATTTTTGTCTTTTGTCCTCTGTTATTTTGTCCTTTAGTTATTTTACGAATTGCTGCTTGTGCTTTTGGTTCTTCATTTGTTAAGTTCCAATCTATGTAAATTTCTAATCTTTCCAGTTTGTATTTTTCCTTCAAAATATCTATTTTTGTTCAAACTTTTCTAATTTTACAATTGTTATATTCATATCTACTTTTCCCACTCAGTATGCTTTATTTCAACTTCTAATTCTGTTTTTAGAAATTGTTTAACTTCCTGCTGCTTGTTTTCTTTTCCAAAATATTTTTCTTTTATTATTATATTATTTTTCCTTTTTTTCTCCCTTTGTTTCTTTAATTTTTCCCTTATTATCTCAATTTCTTTTGTCAATTAGTAAATTTTTCTTTCTATTTCTTTTCCTTCTTTATGACATCTTCTTTTAAGGCTCTTATTTCTTCTCCATATTTTTTAAGTTGTTTATTTATAGTCTCTATGGCTTTGTTTGTGCTAGTTGTATCCACTTTTATCTCTTTTATTTGATCAGATAGACTTCTTAATAGTTTTTCTTATATTATCCATGTTTGTTGTATTCTCTTCTTCTTTTTTTATTGTATTACTTCTTCTTTCTGTAGATGATATTGCTTCTTTTGAATGCTGATTTTTCTATTTTTTTTTCTGAATGATTTTCTTAATCAGTTCTTTTTCTTTTGTTTATAAATTTGGTTAATGATCCTACGCTGCAGGATCTATATCGCGTTTCAGAGTCATTTAGTTTGTATCAACTGCATAATCGGCTTTCGATGTGACCCAGATACTCTACTCCACTGAGTTGAAGGTACCGCATATAGTAATTTATTCGTCTAATAGAAATAGTTATGTTAAATAAAATACGGTATAGGTAAATAATGCAAACAATGAGCAATAAAATTTTCTGTTTCAATGGATTAAAATTCACCATACACAAGGATATAACTAATTAAAAATTACAAAACAAAAAATATTGGTTGTGGAACAAAAAAGTTAAACAATTTAAGGTTAATCGAAAGTAATTCCAGTTCCTACTAAGTACTGTTTTTTCTGTTTATTAAATGCTTCAATTACTTCATCAGACATAGCATTTTTGTAATCTCCCACCTTTCCAGTTCTCAAAAAAGGATTCACGTCTCCTTTTACCAGTTGTTCCATATTAAACCCTTTGCTTTTCTTTAAATTATCGAACGATAAATGAGCACACAATTCTTTCATCTCACTGCTTGATAGATTCTTGCCAAGAAATGTTGTAACTCTTTCAATGGTTCCAAATAAATCAGCCTTCATTTCGTTATATTTGATAAACATAATGTTGGAACAATGTCTTTGTTCCCAAATACTGAGCAAGTGCTTCCAATAAGGTCCGAATGGCACTAAAACGTATATATATATATATATATATATCATTAAATCTAACGCTAGACATTTTTGACAGGAACGTATCGAGGACTCCAGAACCTTTTATGGAAGATGCCAAAAGGCCTATATAGAAATTTTTGTTTTCTTTCGGAACATTCATAAGGGTTCCGGCGTTTTTGATATGTTCCTGGAAACATCTTTAGTATTACACTAGATGGAAAAAATCCATTTACACCAGAATTAAATCGAACTTTAAATCTATACCTTTTCCTCCCAAAAACAGTGTGCAAAATTCATCCCAACTTCCATGGAAACCTTCGATAACCTTAGCTTGATGATAATACGAGGTGCACGTGTCTTCAGGTCCTCGAATCACAACTATAATCTGTAATACTTACATATTATCTTATTTAGGTATGTACTTATTTAATGCGTTCACTTTTGCTTTTGTTGCACCGCTATTTATTGCTTTGGGTAACAACGACCATTGCAGATGAGATCTGATGCATCGTGGACTTGAATAGTTTGCCAACTCTTGCAATTTATACCTTTTTGGTATTTTGTCAAATATCGTTTCAAGTCTAAAAGTAGGTAGTAAAAATACAGATACAGTTACTGATGGGGGCTAAAAGTACTCACTCTAGTAATGGAGATCGCGTATCTAACTGTAATTCTTGGGCGGTCTTGAAATCTAAATTGTTTAAAATTAACCAAACCATTTCTTGTGTCCATCTAGACCCTAAAGAAATAAATTATTACTAAATTGAGCACGAGAAAATTTTACCTGATTTAGGAAATGCAAGAATAAAAACATCGTCATCACGTACTTCAAAATTGGCAATGCAATTGTAAAGTTTTGCAAACCTTCCCGAAAGAACAACTTCATCGACACCTACTTCTATGTAACGATCACCTTCTTTCAAATACGTGCTATTGAAAATTTTTCCCAAAGCCGAATCGTTATTAATTATTTTTACGTCTAGAGACATTGTTTGTAAATGAAACTTACATGATGCAAAATAATATTTCTGCATTTAGCAGGATTATCTAATCGTGTCAATGATAATGTAAATACAAAATAAAAAGAATAAAAGTTGTTATCTATTGAGAACATAACACATGATGAATACGGAATTGTATGATTTGCTTTTTGTGGTGGAAAATGGTGTAACTGTTTTTGTTTCTATATAGGGTGTCCCAATTTTTTTTTACAGGCTGTAACTAAGGAACTAACAAATACGTTTATTTGAAAATTGAGGACCTACAGTACTTTTCTTTGAGGTATACATAGTATCTGTGACATCATGGCAAGAGCAGACAGTACGTCATCGCAATGACAAAAATTCAATTCAAACTTAGCTGAAATTAAAAATGGTTTTTATTTCAAATTTACAGTAAGGGTAGTAAAGGGTAATATTATATGTACCAAATTTTTAATTTAATGTTTATTTGCAACAATAATCAGTGATAGGTAAAATGCCGCAATGATCATGTCCGAATTCACTTCAGACAGGCTGTACTAGGTTAAAACGGTGTCAAATTATGCTCAACACATTTATTATACTATGCACATCTAGCGACGTGGTCATGTTTTGCGGATTGGATGTGCGGAAAGTCGCACGGACTAAGAGGAGTCAACTTTGATAAAAACTCCAATTCAAGGTGAAACAACATATGCCGATGGATGAATGGTTGAGGGGTCAAACTCAGTCGCTGATATGTGATCTCTGGGAACAAAATAAACCCTGAAATTAAATTAAAAACAAATAAAATGGAAGTGGATAACCCCACAAACCAAAACCTAAACCTAAGGCGTTGGAGGCTGGCGAAAGCAGTGCCTCAGGGTCAGAAGGTGTGGTTGACAAACTGGTCAAGGAGACCGACTGCTTTAGGGTAAACTAAACAAAAACAAGGATGCGAGGTGCACCCTTCAAAAGATATAAGTACCTGTTAAATGCAGGATATTCCAAAACCTAAGCTAGGAGAAGAACTGCCCTGAAAAAAAAAGAGTTTATTATTCCTAAGCCGGGTGGCAGTTCTCAAGCTCAAGTGAGCCAAGTACAAAAGAGGCAAAGGTCCCAGGACAAAAATCCGAAGGTTGTAAAAAAGCCAAAACAAAACGAGAAAACTTCTCTTGTAAAGTCAAAAAAACCGGAGGCAAGGAGACAGAAAAACGTCTCATATAAAGGTGCTTTAGAAGGAATAACAATGGCGGTAATGTCCAGGTGATTTCCATCTAAACTCCTTACCACCGACCAGATAGATCAGACTTGCACGGCCATTATGAACACTGTAGAGGAGAGGTACTATGAAATCAACAAACCTAAGTTCCTCAACTTTGTTTTCAAGGCGGGCTACCTCATGCTGTTATGCAAAGATAATGCCACACTAGAATGGCTCAAGGCGGTGGCAGTGGATCTACACCCTTGGGAGGGTTCTGAGCTGTTGGCTACTAAGGAAGCTGATATACCATAAGGCAGTACCCTGTTAGGATACTTCCTCAAGTCCTTGGAGCTGTCGGCAGAGAGGATTTTACATCGAATCTAAGGGCAGAACTATGGTATCAACAACTCTACATGGAGGGTGATAAAGAAGGAGGCGAGGGGTACTTCTGCATTCCTAATCTTCTCTATCAACCAACAATTAGGTCAAACAGTGGAATCCCTAGGGAACAAACTGTTCTACGACTTTAAGGAGGTGCTTATTAAAATTAAGAAACCTCACGAACCACCAATGGAGGAAGAAGCATCCTCAAGACACAACTGCCATGGAGGTAGCGGAGGAGGGTGGGACACCACCGACCTGAACTATAATTTCACCATGGGGTGCGTGCAGTTGAACCTCTACCACGCAAAGGCTGCTTCCGCCGCTTTTTGCAAAGGTTTGCCAAAGCCACAAAAATGGTGGGTTTAGTCCAGGAGCCATGGATCAATGAAGAACGAGCACTAGGTACTAAAATCTGTAAGTTGATTTATGACAGATCTGCCCTGGCACCGAGCGCGGCTATTCTGATCAACAAAACTATCAATACCATGATTCTTTCAGAATTCACAGATGCGAACACGGTCACAATAGTGGCAGAGCAAAGCGTCTCTTAAGGAAAGAAGGAAGTAACTCTTACTTCAGTATACTTTCCGGGAAAGGAACAGGAGGCCTCACCGAATACGGTAAAACGACTTATCGGCTACTGTGAAGCCAACAGGAAACATTTAATTCTTGGAGTAGACGCCAATGCCCACAACACTGATTGGGGAAGCACCGACACAAATGTTAGAGGTGACTCACTTTCTGAGTACTTACCTAACAAGGGCAATCGCCCAACTTTTATAAACTCTATGAAACCAGAGGTCTTGATTTAACCTTAGTGTCTATGAGAGCTTCAAACCAAATAAGTGACTGGGAAGTGTCTGGAAAGGTGTGTCTTTCCGATCACTGTTTGATCATGTTTGGAAGGCTGTTGCGTAACAAACCAAATATACAGGATTCATAAGACCATATGGGAAGGATACGGAAGTAACTTTCATGACGGCATGAAGGAAGTACCAACAAAAATAAGGTCAATAAACGACTTGGAGAGAACAGTTGACCTCACAACGAAGACCATAACAAAAGCCTTTGAGATAAACTGTCCCCTCAAAACCAAAGAAACTAGAAGTAAAGTACCCTGGTGAAATAACTAGCTAAGTAAATTGCGAAGCAAGGCCAGAAGGGAGTTTAACAAATCAAAAAACACAAACAACTGGAAAGAATACCGTAAATCACTTACTGAATTTAATGTAAAACTCCGTAAATTAAAGAGAAGCTCTTAATCTTATTCAATTTACTTCACACAAACAAAAACACCCACGTTAGGGATCGCAATGTATACTGACCGATGGTAAGAAACACAACTTAAAGCTTTATGCACTCATGTTCTTTCTTTATGGTCTTGTTACGTTTTTATAGTAGCAACTGTATGTATTATATCATTCATTCACCCCGTATATATATAATCTGCATTGATCTATAATGTCTTGAATTCAATTTTTGTTGAGCTGCGCAAGTAGCAGGGACTGTTTGTGAACCCCGAAAGTGGCATTACTCATTTTCACGGTAAGCATGATGCATTCTGATGCAAATTATTTTTATTAAAAAGGCTCAGAAATTAATCAGGTAAGCTTGTTTTTCTTAATATTTTCCTTTTTTAATTGTGTTATTTTGCTTTAGGGTTTTAATCTTTCATCTTTTCTTTACTTAAATCTTAATTCTTGGATCATTATTGTTATCTTTACCGTGGGTTATTATCGTATCGTCATATCTACTACATTCCGTACCATCCTGAACTGTTGCTGTATTTATTATATCACTTTTGCAAGATTTCAAGGACATAAATGCAGAATCTGATTAAGAAACCAAAATTCAATTTATCTATCGACCCGCAGAAATCTAATGACGCACGACACCGACTGAACTACGCCAAATTGCATTTTTATTTATTGCTGAGTACATATTCCTTATTTCTTCGTTTAAAAATTAATGCTGTAAGTACTAATTTTGTTTATTAACGTAAATTCGTGTTACCTTTGTTTAACTACTTAAAAATTGAATTATAATTACATGTACAACTCCCTGTAAAGGAACTGGATCCAATTTCTATTCAATTTTATGATTTAAGTATTAGTTTTACAATTACGTATTTATTTTTATAAAAACTATTCACTATTTATTTATGAGTGAATCCTTTAACTTTTTGTGTGCAATAAATTTTAGTTCCTTAATTAAATGTGTTTCGAAAATCATCAATTTACCATTGGCTTTTTTACATTCTGGCCAATAAATTAAAATGCCGAAAACAACATCTTTGCGAACTGTGAGTCGACCAATTGTTACTTAAAAATTCATTAATTAAAAATTAGGAGACCCTTCTCTAAGAAGTGTACGAACCCGATTGTTACAGTCTAAGACACCAGCACAAACGCTTCTATCATTATAATTGTTTTGTTGAAAATACCAAATAGTAATAGATATAGAGTGTAAGCCTTTTTGTTTACTATTACGTTAGAAGTTTTCTTTGACTTATTTTACTCTTTGCTTCCGGTTGCTCAGTCGAAGTTTTTCTCTAAGCACCTTGATAAGAAAATTAAAAAATAAAACGGATGCTATTAACAACAAAATTTGCAACAAATTAACATCCAATTTATAACACAAAAACGATAATTAACAACAACAAAAGTAATATAACAGAGTAACCAGGAGCACTTCACTCGAAAAGTTTTCTCGGACTCGGGTTCGGGTGAGGAGGTGGATCTAAAGGGGTTCATGGACTCGAGTGCGGAATTAAATTTGAACCTGTTCTTTATTCTCGTTTAGAAGCCAAAATCTATTTGTTCACTGGACTTTCCCAATATCTAATTTTCCGACTCGATCGTAACGAAGAGTTTGAGTGAAGTCCACTCAGGCAGTACCGGTCGTGCTTCGTTTATATACGCTCGGAAAACAACAATCGAAAATCGTTGCGTTGGATACAACCTTTTAATGGTAATACTGATAAAAATGTGAATAAGTAAAAGACACTTAAAAACTAGAGTTTAATTTATTTTTACATTTAATTCTAATGCAATGAAGAGTAGAACTATGTTAATCAAAAGCTAAACCTGTTCCAGTTAAATATTCTTCTTTTTGTTTCTTGAGTATTGCAATTACTTCATCAGACATAGCATTTTTATGGTCTCCAACTTTTCCGGTCCTCAAAAAGGGGTTAACATCTCCTTTTACAATTTTTTTCAAATTAAACCCTTCGCTTTTTTTCAAATTATCAAATGATAGATGATTAAGCAGATCATCCACGTTAGTTTTTGTTAAACTTTTTCCTAAAAACAATGCCACTTCTTCAATAGTACCACTCAAATCGGTTTTCATTTTGTTGTATTTAACAAACATAATATTAGACCGATGTCTTTGCTCCCAGAAACTTAACACATGCTTGAAGAAAGGTCCGAAAAGAACTAAAATTAGTTTTAGTAAATTTAAAAAAATTTTTTATTTTCTACTAACCTTTTCCTTCCAAAAACAAATGACAAAAATCATCCCAACTACCTTTGAAACCTTCCATAACTTTAACTTGATAAAAATAAGAAGTACACGTGTCTTCCGGTTCTCGTAAAACGACGATAATCTTAAAGGTTGAGCACATTTATTATGTCATAAACTATACCTTACAATACCTTCGGTTGTTTGATACCGTTTGTTATTGTTTTTGGTAACAACGGCCACTGAAGGTGAGACCGAATGCACCGAGGACTTACATATTTGGCCAACTGTTGAATTTTCGGTATTTCTCGAATGTTATCAAAAATTAATTCCAGTCTAAAATACGTTATTACTAAGTTCAATCCTCAAATTATTCACTTACTCTAACAATGGAGCTCGTTCTTCCAAATAATTTTCTCGCGCTTTTTCAAAATCTAAATTGTTTAAAAGTAACCAAACCAATTCTTGAGTCCATCTGGATCCTAAAAAAGAGTTGTGCAAAAGTTTACACAATTGAAGTAATACCTGTTTTGGGAATGCAAAAATAAATACGTCGTCATCACGTATTTCAAAATTATCAATGCAGTCATAGTATTTTACATATTTTCCTGGAAGAACCACTTTATCTGTACCGACTTCAACATAATGCCGACCTTCAGTCAAATACGAGGCATTGAAAATCTTTCCCAAACTTGAGTCGTTGTCGATTATCTTTACTTCCAAAGACATTCTTATTTGAAGTGAAAAGAGGCACACATTTTTTTAATTTGTTAATGTAACTGTTGTCTAATCATTTATTGATAAATTATGTAGTGGATGATGTACGCTATGTTACGATATCATTCAAATTGATAAGAATATAAGTAAGAAAAAAATTAATTTTGTTTTTCACCAAATTACCAAAATATTCCAGAACTTCACTATAACTGATATTTTTGTTTATCGTCACCGAATAGTAAACATCTTCAAGATATTAAAGAACAAAACAAATAGAGTCATTTAGTTTGTGTCAACTGCATAAATTCAATATGATTAATTTAGATACTGTCATTATTGAAGTTCTATATACAGGATCGATGTCTAAACATGAAAGAATACCGTAAATCACTTACTGAATTTAATGTAAAACTCCGTAAATCAAAGAGAAGCTCTTAGAGGACCTTCTGTGAGAACCTTGACAAAGTACCTGATATCAACAGAGGGCAAAAGGCTTTATCAAAAGGTATCCAAGAAAATATAGGTGCACTTAAACTTGAAGATGACACCTTAACATTAACCTTCTGGGAAACTGTGGAAACTATGATTACAAAACATTTTCTAGGGTGCATAGCAGCTGGAAGAAAGAAGATGTACAATGGATTTATAAGGAGCAAAGCAGATCTCAAGTTGGACTGTTCCCTTGTAAATAAAATTGCATTGTCTGAAAGAATTAAAGGGGCCATAAGGGCTTTTAAGCCTTTCAAGGCTCCTGGCCCTGATGGAGTGTTCCCGGCAATGATTCAACAAGGGCAGGACATATTACTAGCAACATTAATTAAAATATTTACATCTAGTTTGCTATATGGTCAAACCCCTAGATGATCCAAAGTCATACCGTACAATAAGCATCTCGTCGTTTATGCTTAAAACTGGAGAAATTAGTGGACCAATACATTAGGACGGAGGTACTAACACCTAAACCTCTTCATAAACACCAATTTGCCTATCAGAAAGGCAAATCAACGATATCAGCTTTACATGAAATTGTAAAAACCATAGAAGGAGCACATAAGTCAAAGAAATTAGCCTTATCAGTCTTTATGGACATAGAGGGCGCCTTTGACAACGCCGTCTATGACTTTATGACCCAGTCTCGTAGGAAAAGAGAGATTTACGACTTTATCATTCAATGGATAAACAACATGCTGATGGGTAGAGAGCTAGCCACGAGCATTGGTTGCGCCAACTATGTGGTAGTTACTACAAGGGGCTGCCCACAAGGAGGAGTATTGTCCACACTACTGTGGTCGCTAGTATGGTTGTATGGTTTACGATTGTAATTTAACACTTGTAAACAACGGAAAACAGATTGACAACCACAATAAGCTTATAATTGCAACTATACTACAGGCCACTCAAAATACAAACAGAATATTATACTACATTGATTTGAACTTTGGAAAACAGTAAGGTGTTTATAAAATAAACGTGAAACAAAGATGTATCACAATTACAGACTAGGAGGACCTTCTACGAGTATTTATCGTATGAGTGTCATATATATATATATATATATATAATCAGAATCTTTTCCGCCATTACAGTGTCATGGATCTCTTTATCTCTTTACGACTTGAGATACTAGATAAAATAACTTAATGATCAAAAAACCTAGCAAGAAAATGATGCCAAACTTGCACTAAACCATACCAATTTTCAAATTTGATTTAATCATTTATTAACCTTTATCATGTAACCGAAGACACTTTGTACAGCTGAATTGGCATTACTTAATTCTATAGCAGTATATTGTGTTTCTGTCTGGTTGAATAGTTATCATATCCAAAAAATTTATGCCCAGTTGAATTGCACTATGCGTATAATTAGTCGAACCATTAAATCTACTCCTCTCGATTGGTTTTCTGTTCTTTGTATATTACACCATCAAACATTTGACGAAAAGCTGCGTTAAAACGGGAATGGGTTAAATGCCAACTCAACAAAAACTTACCAATTTGGAATGACATTGAGAACCCTCCTGCCAAAAGACTTAAATCTTGAAGTATTATATGGTTGCAAAGCTACTTAAGTTTGGCTTTTTCTGAAGTTGAAGAGTGGAAAAAATTATGGCCTGGAGTTGATGTTTTCAATAAACATCACATTGATGATCCAACGATAGAAGTCCCCGGACTTAACCAAAAAAGAAAAATTTGGTCAAAACTAAATCACATACGAACAGGGCATTCAAAATACTACTCTATGTTGTTTAAATAGCGTACAATTTCTAACCCAAATTGTGACTGTGCAAACGAACCGGAGACCGTTACACATATTCTAGAGGATTGTCAATTAACAAAGTTTAAAGGAGGGTTTGTAAACATTTATAATTTAACGGATGAAGCTAGATTATGGCTCACGAATCAGAAGGGCATCTAAAGTTTACCAATATTTTGTATTGTTTGTCCTGATTATTTGTTTTTTCATTAATTTTTTTTTGCTATTTTTGTATTTACCTTTTATAATGTTTACATATTTAATTAATATTATTACATATAAATACTAAGGTGGGTAAAGGTAGGCATGTTTAGGTTTTAGTGATTTTCCTAAACCTTGAAGCAATCCATTATTGCACACGGTTTCGTCACCACACTATACAGGTTTATATTGATTTTTTGGGGCACCATACATAACACTTACATAACACTTACATCACAAAACAATATTTAAAATGTACTATACAAATAAATAAATAATGTAACCATAATTAAACTAATCAGCAATCGGGCGCAATCATAGCAATATCTTATTAATGCATACTTATATTAAATTCGAGGCCGAAGTATGACTTCTTTTCAACACAAGGTCCAATTGTTACTTGGAATAAACTTAACCTAAACCCTGTATTTTGTTGCTATTAATTTCCATTTAAGTCTAATAATGATGTTTTTATGACAAACTGTTGACACAAGAATGACCCACTTAAGTTGGTTGCGGCAGGTAAATTCCCACCTATTCTTCTCTTCAAAGAAAACCTTCGATACTTTGGAAGTGGCGAGACCTCCACATTATTAAGTTTCACTTAGTTCGCAATTGTTATAGTATCGGACGGGTAAAATCATATTTGTCAGCATGGCCTTTATACGGAATAATAAATTCTGGTCCTCTACTTTTGTTGGATTTTGTTTTCAAGAATGGATTGTTTTTCACATGGTAAATGATGATCCTATTTGCCTTTTCCAAATCATAGACGTAAGGTTTGGGTGCATCAATATAAATTAGGAGAGGGTTATATACCAAAAGAAAAGTGTATTTTTATAAGACTACATTAGTATGAATGGATGAACTCTTTCCTAAATTAATTTGTTCTTTATTTGATGTACTTTTTTTTTATGGTCAATTTTATAAGGAACAATTTACAACTAATTTACCTAAACAGCACAAAATATTATGTAAGTGTTAGTATATAATGTTAATCAAACATGTAAATGTAACACTTTTAAATCACATAAATCACATAAACAAATCACATAAATTTAACTTCGAACTTTATCTCACTTTTATATCTCAAAGATCTTGGGTTCGGTTTTAATTGAAATTGAAGTTAGTATAATAACAATTTTATTTATCCATGGCATATATTTAATTTTTATTCATGCCTAAAACAAATTCAAAATTTAATAAAAACTTATTTTACATTTACTTGTAAGTTTTCAAACGAAAATATTCTACGTACTTAATCTTAATTACATTTACCATTTGAATATAAATTTATTTACAAAATTTAATTAGACTAACCTTTAGACATCGGACGTTCTTTTGTAGTTCTACACGTTGATGATCTCAGCCGACATAATGCACCCTAGATAGTTTCCTCGCTGATAATAGCATTTTTCACATACTTTCCATACTTTTCATTATTTATGGTTTATCTAATTGAATGTAAGAATTAATAATAATAACAACGCGGCAGCAAGAACAATAGCAGCTTTCAGAGTTTTAAGTATTGTTAGTGCTTTTACATGTTTATGCATGTTTTTAAATTGTAACTGTCAATTTTAGTCAACCGATTTTAATTATTACATGTTCATTTTATTTGTTAACCACAACTTTGTGTCTACATTTACATGTCGAATGAATTGTCGTCTCAATAATAACTCTCCCCTCTGTCTTTCTGTTCACACTTTGGCCTTCAAAATGCGTTCGCACACAAAGAAATCATCGAGTTTGTTTTGCAGGTACCGCTGTAGTCTTTATTTCGTGCTGGTGCCTATCTGTCGGTAATAATACACCTAATACGTAACATTTTTCCTAATTCAAACGGAAATGCTTCACATAAACAGTTTTCTTAACTAGTATGTTGATTCTATAATTTTATTTTAACGCTTACAACTAACATTTACTATTAATTTTTAATTGAATGAAAAGGCTTTTATTTACAAAAACGAAAATGATTATCCTTCTTAAATAAAATATAAATTGGTTTTAGAAATTTGTATCTACATTTTACTACGTTAGTAATGTTTATTGAATAAACACTTAATTAAAATTTTTATGTTTAAAAAATTTTTGTTCCCAAATTTTTCTATTTAAATAAAAACTTTTTAACTACAGTATGTATTTCACACGCAAATATTTATCAAATGTTATAATTTGTTTCATAAAAAATATTTAAAACAAATGATATCATATTTTACATAAATATACTGGAATTAAGTTTTCTAACAATATTTTCTGAACATTTAAAAATGGTATTTATGCAACATTTTTTAATCAGATTTTAAAAATATTTTTGAAAAACTCTGAAAACGTGTTTGTTATGCTTTTGAAATATTGTAAAAATATTAGATCAATTTAAAAAAAGTAAAAATATATTCCAATTTTTTTATATTTTCTTTTTATGTATACAAAAGAACATTTTAAGTAACATAAATAATATTTTTACATAATACAAACACACACATTTATACGTATTGTAACATAACATATACACACTATAAACAACAAAATAAAACATTAAATGATGATAGTAATTTAGATTTCCTCTTCAATCAAATCATTCCTGTAAGTAAAATTTATTAATTTTGTAATTATAAGGCTACACAAAACTATCTAAATATTGAAATAAATAAATATATAATAAATACTTTGTTGTTGTTGTAATGTTGTTGTGTTTACATTAGCTAGATTTTTCTTACTGTTGTTGATAAAAACAATAAAATTGTTGATTTTTTTATTTCCTGCTCGGTAGTATTGGAAAACCGGTTTCTTGTCGCCACTACAAAGTGTGTTGTATAAGTTTGATAAACCGATAATTTGAACTTATTATGTAAGATATGGTTTTGGCAGCATGTACCGAGCTTATTATAAGAGACTGTAAAAAATTCATACGGAAATTGTGTATTAATTATCAAAAACTAATATAATTAAAGGATATCGCAAAAGTCAAAAACATCTATATACATTTTATGATTTTGTATAAAACACTCTGTATATGTCAGCAAAATAAATTTTTGTCTGACTAATTCTCGCTTATTAAGAAATAATGAATAACGTTCAGTTTATTTATTAAAAGCTAATAATTGTATTCACAATTACGACTAGTAAAAGAAGTCTTTTTTTACGTTGTCAAGACCTAGTACTTAACACACCAAAAGAAAAAAAAGTGTTTGTGAAAAGAGAGATAAAACCAGTTGGGAATGCGCAAGCTTGCATTGCCGGGATGAACAAAAGAACTGCTTATTTAGCTTAAAAATTTATTTTAATGATTAATTTGAAAAAATAAATTTGTTCGAAAAATTTGACTGGACTTGTAAAATTTTTTTAAAATTTTTTTCGGGAGCCGATTTGACCCACTTTGCCGATGAGATAGACAAAAAATGATCGAAGCAAAAATGTCTTAGATTTTGATGTTCTATAGGAATCCGAAAGAAAATTTTCAAAAATGTCAACAGGAAAAAAGCTACGGACATCCAGACAGACAGACAGACAGACAGACTTTGTGAATTCATAAGAAGAACTTTTGTTCTTTTGTTCATCGAAAACGCTAACTAAGTGGTGCCTAGCAAAGCTTACATGCATTAATTTAAATTGGGTACACCTATTATGCAAAAATTGACAAATTACTTATTACATAAAAATTGAAAACAAATACATACTTACTTATTACTGTTTGTCTGGCTCCTGCACTTTTACTTGTTTGTCCTACTTCTGCACGTTTACTTAATCTTATTCAATTTACATCACACAAACAGAAACACCCACGTTAGGGATCGCAGTGTATACTGACCGATGGTAAGAAACACAACTTAAAGCTTTATGCATTCATGTTCTTTCTTTATGGTCTTGTTACGTTTTTATAGTAGCAACTGTATGTATTATATCATTTATTCACCCCGTATATATATATATATATAATCTGCATTTATTTAGATCTATATTGTATTGAATTCAATTTTTGTTGAGCTGCGCAAGTAGCAGGGACTGCTTGTGAACCCCGAAAGTGGCATTACTGATTTTCACGGTAAGCATGATGCATTCTGATGCAAACTATTTTCATTAAAAAGGCTCCGAAATTAATCAGGTAAGCTAGTTTTTCTTAATATTTTCCTTTTTAATTGTGTTATTTTGCTTTAGGGTCTTCAATTTTTCATCTTTTTTTCTCAAATCTTAATTCTTGGATTATTATTGTTACCTTTACCGTGGGTTATTATCGTATCGTCATATCTACTACATTCCGTACCATCCTGAACTGTTGCTGTATTTATTATATCACTTTTGCAAGATTTCAAAGACATAAATGCAGAATCTGATTAAGAAACCAAAATTCAATTTACCTATCGACCCGCAGAAATCTAATGACGCACCACACCGACTGAACTACGCCAAATTGCATTTTTATTTATTGCTGAGTACATATTCCTTATATCTTCGTTTAAACATTAATGCTGTAAGTACTTATATTTTTTATTAACGTAAATTCGTGTTACCCTTGTTTAACTACTTAAAAATTGAATTATAATTTCATGTACAACTACTTGTAAAGGAACTGGATCCAATTTCTATTCAAATTAAGATTTAAGTGTTAGTTTTACAATTACGTATTTATTTTTATAAAAACTATTCACTATTTATTTATGAGTGAATCCTTTAACTTTTTGTGTGCAATAAATTCTTGTTCTTTAATTAAATATGTTTCGAAAATTATCAATTGTTTTTTACATTCTGGCCAATAAATTAAAATGCCGAAAACAACATGTTTGCGTACTATGAGTCGACCAATTGTTACTTAAAAATTTGTTCAATTGTTTTACATCTCATTAATTAAAAAATTAGGAGACCCTTCTCTAAGAAGTGTACAAACCCGATTGTTACAGTCTAAGACACCAGCACAAACGCTTATATCATTATAATTGTTTTGTTGAAAATACCAAAGAGTAGTAGATATAGAGTGTAAGCCTTTTTGTTTACTATTACGTTAGAAGTTTTCTTTGACTTATTTTACTCTCTGCTTTCGGTTGCTCAGTCGAAGTTTTTTTCTAAGCCCCTTGATAAGAAAATTAAAGATTAATTTGCAACAAATTAACATCCAATTATAACACAAAAACGATAATTAACAACAACAAAAGTAATATAACAAAGTAACCAGGAGCACTTCACTCGAAAAGTTTTCTCGGACTCGGGTTCGGGTGAGGAGGTGGATCTAAAGGGGTTCATGGACTCGAGTGCGGAATTTAATTTTCAACCTGTTCTTTACTAGCGTTTGGAAGCCAAAATCTGTTTGTTCACTGGACTTAGCCAATAGCTAATTCTCTGACTCGATCGTAACGAAGAGTTTGAGTGAAGTCCACTCAGGCAGCACCGGTCGTGCTTACGTTTATATACGCTTGGAAAACAACAATCGAAAATCGTTGCGTTGGATACAACCTTTTAATGGTAATACTGATAAAAATGTGAATAAGTAAAAGACACTTAAAAAACTAGAGTTTAATTTATTTTTACGTTTAATTCTTATGCAATGAAGAGTAGAACTATGTTAATCAAAAGTTAAACCTGTTCCAGTTAAATATTCTTCTTTTTGTTTCTTGAGTATTTCAATTACTTCATCAGACATAGCATTTTATGGTCTCCAACTTTTCCGGTCCTTAAAAAGGGATTAACATCTCCTTTTACAAATTTTTTCATATTAAACCCTTCGCTTTTTTTCAAATTATCAAATGATAGATGATTAAACAGATCATCCACGTTGGTTTTTGTTAAGCTTTTTCCTAGAAACAATGCCACTTCTTCAATAGTACCACGCAAATCGGTTTTCATTTTGTTGTATTTAACAAACATAATATTAGAACGATGCCTTTGCTCCCAGAAACTTAACACATGCTTGAAGTAAGGTCCGAAAAGAACTAAAATTAGTTTTAGTAAAATTTTTAAAAATTTTTTATTTTCTCCTAACCTTTTCCTTCCAAAAACAAATGACAAAAATCATCCCAACTACCTTTGAAACCTTCCATTACTTTAGCTTGATAAAAATAAGAAGTACACGTG
This sequence comes from Abscondita cerata, assembly GCA_030710515.1. NCBI lineage: Eukaryota > Metazoa > Arthropoda > Insecta > Coleoptera > Lampyridae > Abscondita > Abscondita cerata. The sequence continues at coordinate 651,063 of JALBCR010002274.1, read as the reverse complement.
TCTTCCGGTTCTCGTAAAACGACGATAATCTTAAATGTTGAGCACATTTATTGTGGCATAAACTATACCTTACAATACCTTCGGTTGTTTGGTACCGTTCGTTATTGCTTTTGGTAACAACGGCCACTGAAGGTGAGACCGAATGCATCGAGGACTTACATATTTGGCCAACTGTTGAATTTTTGATATTTCTCGAATGTTATCAAAAATTAATTCCAGTCTAAAATACGTTATTACTAAGTTCAATCCTCAAATTATTCACTTACTCGAAGAATGGGGATCGTATACCCAAATAATTTTCTTGCGCTTTTTCAAAATCTAAATTGTTTAAAAGTAACCAAACCAATTCTTGAGTCCATCTGGATCCTAAAAAAAAAGAGTTGTGCAAAAGTTTACACAATTAAAGTAATACCTGTTTTGGGGAATGCAAAAATAAATACGTCGTCATCACGTATTTCAAAATTATCAATGCAGTCATAGTATTTTACATATTTTCCTGGAAGAACCACTTTATCTGTACCGACTTCAACATAATGCCGACCTTCAGTCAAATACGAGGCATTGAAAATCTTTCCCAAACTTGAGTCGTTGTCGATTATCTTTACTTCCAAAGACATTCTTATTTGAAATGAAAAGAGGCATACATTTTTTTAATTTATTAATGTAACTGTTATCTAATCATTTATTGATAAATTATGTAGTGGATGATGTACGCTATGTTACGATTTCATTCAAATTGGTAAGAATATAAATAAGAAAACCAATTAATTTTGTTTTTCACCAAATTACCAAAATATTCCAAAACTTCACTATAACTGATATTTTTGTTTATCGTCGCCGAATAGTAAACATCTTCAAGATATTAATGAACAAAACATATAAGTCATTTAGTTTGTGTCAACTGTATAAATTCAATATTATTAATTTAGATACTGTCATTATTGAAGTTCTATATACAGAATCGATGTCTAAACATTTCATAATCGACTTTGGATGTGACTCAGATTTTTCTGTACCCCAGTGAGTTGAAGGTACTGCTGAGAGTAATTTATTCGTCTAATACAAATAGTTATGTTAAATAAAATACTGAATAGGTAAGTAATGCAAACAATGAGCAATAGAAATTGTCTATTTAAATAGATCAAAACGCACCATACACAAACATGTAATTAAAAATTCCTAAAATTTACAAAACTAATCAAAAAGTAAAACAATTTAAGATTAAAAATTACGTTAATCGAAAGTAATTCCAGTTCCTACTAAGTACTGATCTTTTTGTTTACGAAATGCTTCAATTACTTCATCAGACATAGCATTTTTGTAATCGCCCACCTTTCCAGTTCTCAAAAATGGATTCACGTCTCCTTTACCAGTTGTTCCATATTAAACCCTTTACTTTTTTTTAAATTATCGAATGATAAATGAGCACACAATTCGTTAATCTCACTGCTAGATAGATTCTTGCCAAGAAATTTTGTAACTCTTTCTATAGTTCCGAATAAATCAGCCTTCATTTCGTTATATTTGATAAACATAATGTTGGAACGATGTCTTTGTTCCCACAAACTGAGCAAGTGCGTCCAATAAGGCCCGAATAGCACTTCAAGAATATATGTAACTACTTTATTAAATTTAAGTTTAAATATATACCTTTTCCGCCTAAAAACAAGGTGCAAAATTCATCCCAACTTCCATGGAAACCTTCGACAACCTTAGCTTGATGATAATACGATGTGCACGTGTCTTCGGGTCCACGAATCACAACTATAATCTGTAATACTTACATGTTACCTTAATTAGTAGATATGTACTTATTTAATGCGTTCACTTTTGCTTTTTTAGCACCGGTGTTTATTGCTTTAGGTAACAACGACCATTGCAGATGAGACCTGATGCATCGAGGACTTGGAAAGTTTGCCAAATCTTGAACTTTATGCCCATCTGGTAATTTCTCAAATATCGTTTCAAGTCTTAAAGTAGGTAATAAAACATTCACATTACACTTACAGCAGGAGGCTAAATGTACTCACTCTAGTAATGGAGATCGCGTATATAACTGTATTTCTTGAGCTGCCTTGAAATCTAAATTATTTAAAATTAACCAAACCATTTCCTGTGTCCATCTAGACCCTAAAAAAAGAAATCATTACTAAATTAAGCATGAGAAAATAAAATTGTACCTGATTTGGGAAATGCGAGGATGAAAACGTCGTCATCACGTACATTGAAATTGGCAATAGAGTTGTAAAGTTCTTCAAACCTTCCCGAAAGGACAACTTCATCGACACCTACTTCTACGTAATGGTCACCTTCTTTCAAATACGTGCTGTTGAAGATTTTTCCCAAACTTGAATTGTTATTAATTATTTTCACCTGCAGAGACATTTTGTAATTGAAAATTGTATTTAACGAAATAAAATTATATGTGCATTTAGGGGCGTTATCTAATCGTGTCAATGATAATGTAAATGCAAAATGTAAAACTACAAAAATTGTTATCTATCGAGGACGTAAAACATCATGGACTTAATACAAATACTACAGTACAACTCATATAAGAAATTTATGATCAGTATTGTAAGTGCATGTTATATCACTCGAAATATTAAATCAGGGATGGTACGTTTCAATGCCGTCGGTTCATCACCGCAAGTTTACCATCGCCGTATCACGTTTCATCGCCAGACTGTTTAATCGCCGGGACGTTTCAACGCTGCCGTCTCATAGCCGTGACGTTTCATTACCGTTCTTGAATAGCCTTATGCTTTACCAATGTATTCTACAGTGTTTAAACAATTCTTTCAACTAATTAAATCTTACACTATAAAATTAGCCTATATGGTTCACTTTTAAGAGGTTTAAGGGTTAATAATAAACTTAAAATTTTAATAACACACAAGGTCTCTTACTTAAAAGTAAAAAAGCAAAAGAAATGCTTTGTATTGAGATGATTTAAAACTGAATTGAATAAGATGTATATGATACTATGAATTCGTAGAATTGCATAGTGTTAATTTCATTGTTGTTTGTAGAGTTTATATTAAATTTTTCTCTGCAAATTTTTAATTATTTGACTGAGACTTATAATGATATAAATTGTTGCAAATTGCTAAAAAGATTCCCAGTACTAATTTTACAAACTTCAGCACTATTTAGTAGGTAAGGTCGTAGTAAAGTGTTGGCAAATCGCTAGTAACAATCAATAAATTAGCCAAAATCCGGAGGGCGCCAACCAAGGACACGACGCTTTACTAAAAACTAGTCCAGAGGTAGTACTCACCTTTCACAAACTTTATTTCGTTGCTTGGGCAAAAGTATGATTTTTAGTTGTCGATTTCACCGTTATTTTGATTTCTAGGGAATATATTATGGAGAGAAACTGCGTCGTTTTCTTGATGCGTAGGTATCAAATTTAAATGGTTTTGAAGTCATCGTTAATACATGTTCGAGGGTCGTAATTAGGCCGGATATACCTTATTTAAGGATGATTTATAGATATTTTCGTGCAAGAAAGAAATACAGTCCAGGTATACTTTTAACGTAAGTTTCTATTGTTTTCAGTAAAGGCGACATGTTTTAAAAGTTTTCTTTCTCTTTTTTTCTACTTCGGTTTGTTAATTTTTCTTGATGGTAAACATATTAAGAATGATTGTCAAAAACAATCTTAAGGAGGAAGAAATAGTAGTTCGGGAGATACCTTTAATCCAAACTTGTTTGTATTATACTTTAAACGATAAACTTGTACAGGGTGTTTTTGAAAGCTGGAAATGTTTTCTGGCTCAAAATAGAACGTTTGACACCAATTTACCTATAACCAAAAGTGCACCAAAGGGCGTCAAACTTTTCAAAAAAATATTGTATATTGGGAATAACTCGAGAACGGTTTGACAAATTTTGTTCCTTTTTTGTATGCTGGTAGTCTGCTTTCGAAGACGTTTTTCTGTGTAATGTAGACAAATTTTTGATGCCAGGAAAAGTTGCTATCATACGGGCACTGTCAAATAATGAAACTAATAAAACAAATAAAACAAACAATTTGAAAACTTTTTTCTCTCTTGTTAAATTGCGCTAATATTATTAGTTTGATCAGAAAAAAATTAAAATTATATTTCTGCAAGGCGCATCCATACGCTTAGACTGCTAGTAGGCTATGCGATTATGTCAATCAAATCTATCATTTGTGACATTGATTTTCCGGATCTTCTCAAAAACCAAATCTAAGATTACTCACGTTTCTATTTTGCGATTAACTACTTGAAAAATGAGCTACTTACACATTTTCCGAACAGACTGATATGCTGTTAGTGTTGTGCTTTTGCAGTGGAAATTGTCCGGAGAGCGTGAGGGTTTACGCAGAAAGGTTCCCAATTCGGATTGACATGATCTACTTGAATTTCTAAGCGTATGAACGCGCCTTTCAGGAATATGATTTTAATTTTTTTCTGATCGAACTAATAACATTAGCGCAATTTAACAAGAGAGAAAAAAGTTTTCAAATTGTTCGTTTTATTTGTCAGTATTATTTTGGTTTTGTATCGATAACGGTTGTTAAAATATTATCATTTATATGAAGCGACTTTTCCTAGCATCAGAAATTTGTCCACATTACACAGAAAAACGTCTTAGTAAGCAGACAACCAGCATACGAAAGTGGAACAAAATTCGTCTAACCGTTCTCGAGTTATTCCCAATATACAATATTTTTTGAAAAGTTTGACGCCCTCTGGCGCCCTTATGGTGTACTTTTGGTTGTAGGTAAATTAGTGTCAAACGTTCTATTTTGAGCCAGAGAACCTCTGGTAAAACCATGTACACACGTTTTAAAAACACCCTGTATATTTGTGTTAATTGTGTCTGTTAAATCACTTAAAACTTTCAGATATCCTCTTAGGTAAATACTCAGCCACTGTCGATTTGAAGTATCTTTTATTTTTTATTTCGAGATTTTCGAATATTTCTACTCTTTGGCCGGATTAGGCACATTTGAATAATGAGCGACAATGCGGTCGCTATTTTTCCGAAAGAGTATGAAATACCTGTAGAGAGCAAATATAGTAACAACAAGTAATGAATATTGTCCGTCGGTAATGTGACAATACCGCCTAAGCGTAATAACCCAGATTTTACAAGAGAGACAAAAAAGTTTGTTTTTAGATAACAGTCTCCACCTATATGATAACTTTTGTATTAGTTTTGTGGTAAATATATGTATAAATATTTTTCTAGAATTAAAAAATATGAAATTTGAAGTTGAATACACCAAAACATTAATGTGTACTACTGATAACGGTATATAATACATAAATATATTATTTTGGATGGCATTACCACATCCTGAAGAGATGAGGAGAGAAAATTGATCAAACACCATTGCGAAAAAAACCGAAACAAAGATTTAAACTTGATATGAAAAGATGGAATTAGAAGAAAGATGGTGAAAAAGTTGGAATAAAAAACAGGAAGTATTCTGAACAATTTGTTTACGCTTTCGCATCCTGATGTTTTACTAAAGCAAGTAGTCAGCTTCTGCATCCAACATCGGAAATGGAAAAATCCTCTGAAGAAGCTGACCACTAGCGTTAGCGAAACAACAGAAAGAAATTCTAATCCACGACGACCTTTAGACCTGAATCTAGACCACACTAAATCAGTGTTCTAAAGAATAGTTGTAATTTGTTCAAAAATGTAAAAAAAAATTTTTGCACAACGTCGTAGGTGTTTTAATTTTTAAAATTATTTATTATAAAGGAATTTTAAAATCACAAAATTAATAAAACATAAATGAAACTCATTTATCAAAAGATAAATCAGTCCCTTCTAAGTATTGCTCTCTTTGTTTACGAAACTTTTCGATTACTTCTGCGGACATTACATTTTTATAATCGCCGATTTGTCCTTTTCGCATAAAAGGATTAACTTCCCCTTTCACCATAACTTCCATATTGTATGCTTTACTTTTTTTTAGATTGTCGAAAGATAAATGATCGCACAATTTCTTAATTTGATCGTGTGTTAATTTTTTATCCAAAAATGAGGCAACTTCTTCAATTACTGCAGGCAAATTAGTTTTTAGTTTGTTGAAGTTTACAAACAATATATTTGATCTATGTCTTTGTTCCCAATAACCTAACACGTACTTCCAATAAGGTCCATACATAACTAGAATTTACAAAATAGATTTTTTAAAAAATATTTTGTTAGGTACAAAACCTTTTCCCTCGAGAAACAAAGTGCAGAAATCGTCCCAACTTCCTTTAAAATCTTCAACGATTTTAGCTTGGTGAAATTGTGAGGTGCAAACATCTTCCGGACCACGCATAACAACAATAACCTGCAATATTTTACAACTGAATTTGATTAAGGCAAACCTCATATTCATACCTTTGCTAGCTTTTCGCCGCTTGTAATTGCTTTTGGTAATAAAGACCATTGTAGGTGAGTCTTAATGCAGCGTGGACTTTCATAAGTTGATAATCCTTTTATTGTTCGTGTATCGACTGTGCGATCAATAATTGTTTCGAGCCTAATATGAGTAATTATTTTTTAATAATATTTGTTAGTGTACTTACTCTAAGAGCGGCGATCTTTCAACATGATATGTGTTGAGAGCTTTTTCATAATCTAAATTGTATAAAATCAACCAAACCAATTCTTGTGTCCATCTAGAACCTAAATCAAAAAATTAGAAGGAAAATATTCACTAACTGTGAGCATAGGTACCTGATTTTGGAAAAGCACAAACATATACGTCATCGTCGCGTACTTCAAAATTAGTGATGTCGTTCCAATATTTACCAAATTTTTCTGGCAGTACTACTTTATCTTCACCTACTTCTATGTAAGTTTTTGCTGAATACGCGTTAGTAAACATTTTTCCCAAATCGGTGTCGTCACCAATTATACTTATTTCTGCAGACATAATTGTAGTTTCTAAGATTTTGTCTCGACTGTATACCCATATAAAACCCATTAATATCTAATCAATTTCCTACAATAATCAATTAATTTACATAATGTAACCACATAAACATGATAAACTTGTATCCTTAATTGTGTATTATTTTGATAAAAAATTATTATTTTTTACTTTATTTTAAAATATCAACAACGCTTCGATTTTATCCATGTGTCTGAAAAATTCTATATACAAGGTGGCCCATTTATTCAACAAAGTTCAATAACTACTTTAATAAAAAGTTACGAGATTAATATTTAGCAGAGTTATAGGCAATTATGAAATGCATTTTTAAAATTATTCACGAGTACACAGGGCGCTCCACAAATTCAAAACCAACCAAACTTATATTTTTTTAAATAGAATACCCCATATTTTATTTTAAATTTGTATCTTGCTTATTTTTTCAATTTTCCAATATAGGATTTTGTATGTCTATACCGTATGTTTCAAAAGTTAATTTTATTTTGTAAAGGGATTTTTGAAATTCTATTTACTTTATACAAGGCGATACAAAAGGTAAATTAACATTAAAATTTTTTTTTTAATTGAATGCCGTATATTTTATATCGAATTTTTAATGATATTTTATTGCTCTATCAATTTTATATAACATTTTCTATAACCAAATTTCCTATTTTAAGAGATATTTCAAGTTTAGTTACGAAAGTCGACATCCCTTTAGATTTTTAATAATACCTAATCAAAATATAGTCATAAAAAACTTGATCTAATTGTTATTTTCAGTTACAGTTATTTGAGGTTATGCTATAATTTTGTAATTATAGTTATAATTTTTAAGCGTTATTTAAAAATTTTAAAACATTCTGTCATTTTTAGACAATCTTGCAAAAGCCAAAACAATAATTTGAGAACTTGTAAAATTAACAATATTTGATGTATGTCACAAATAGTAAGCCAAGTAAAAACAAATGAAACAAAATAATATCTAATAACAAAGTAGTTGCCATTTAAAGAAGTTTGTGGTTTTGTAATACTTTTCCTCGTTCATTCTTTATTTTTGAATATTGTGAAGCCTTTGAAATAAATTTTAGAGATTTTATAAACAACGTTATCCAGGAAGAAGACAACCAAGTCGAAGTGCTCTTGAAAAAGTGATGGATAGGTTTGATAGAACATTTAGTGTTAAACCCGAAAAAAGAAATAGAGAGAAAAATGTTTGAAGGAAAGAAAATGAATTTCAGGTACTTCTTGCCGTAACACAAGATCCGCATATCAGCCACCACCAAATCGTTAGAGAAATGCCTGAAGTAAGTTGGACCTCTATTCAGAGAATTTTAAATCCTTATCATATGCAATTGATGCAAGAACTTAATGACCAAGACTATGAACGAAGATTAGTTTTCTGTCAATGGGCTCATCAAAACATTATTGAGGATCAAAATTTTTCTAATTTAATTTTTTTCTGTGATGAGGCCAGATTTCATAAAAACGGTAATGTCAATAGACATAACTTTCACTATTATGCTGATAGTAATCCGCATTTTCTAAGAATGCGTTAATAAAACATATGGTCGCTGAATGTTTGAAGAGGAATAGTAGGGAATATGTCGTTGGTCGTTATTTTTTTGAGGAGAAAGTAACTGGCAATGTTTATTTAATTTTTTACGGAACCACTTGCATCATTTATTAAGTAAAATATGTGTCTTGCGACATCTCGTGTAAACATTGAGACGTATGAGTAGTATAAACTAAGAAAAATGCCAACAGTTAACTGTAACGGTATGTGTGTGTTAAAGTGCAAAGCGCTATCTAAGCGATAGCTTTAATGCTTGTAACACACGTTGCCGATAAAGCCAAGATAACTTGTACAGAAGTACACACGCAACAAAAGAACACCTGATGCAGCATTTCGCTCTTATTGTGAGCTCATCAGAGGTGTATACTTAAGTGCGGTATACGACTGTACAAGACGGCGGTTGGTCTTTTAAGCTCTCGTGGAGCAATGAACATAAGTAAAATATGTGTCTTGCGACATCTCGTGTAAACATTGACACGTATGAGTAGTATAAACTAAGAAAAATGCCAACAGTTAACTGTTTTTTTAACTGTCTTTTGTTGCGTGTGTACTTCTGTACAAGTTATCTTGGCTTTATCGGCAACGTGTGTTACAAGCATTAAAGCTATCGCTTAGATAGCGCTTTGCACTTTAACACACACATGCCGTTACAGTTAACTGTTATCATTTATTAACTGTTGTGCCAGAAGAACATCAAGAGCAAATGTGTTTTTTCCACGATGGTGCCGAAATTTATCTCGATCTTTCCAACATCGAATGGAACTGTCGATTAAAGTTGGAGGACGGCACATCGAACATTTAATTAATTGAATAAATTGCTTATTTATTTTATTTATTTAATCAACTTTTATTTGTTGTTGTATGTTTATTGTTTCCTGTTAGTTATTGTTAGGTAGTTTTATTCTTTTAATTAAGCAAAACATTTTTAAATTTTTATGGTTAAATTTTCAAAAATTAGTAACATTTTATGGTGACTGTTGAAACATGCCACCAATTTTTAAATAACGCTTAAAAATTATAAGTATAATTGCAAAGTTATAGGGTAACTTCAATTAACTGTAACTGAAAATAACAATTGGATCAAGTTTTTCATGACTATATATTGATTATTATTAAAAATCTAAAGAGATGTCGAGTTTCGTAACTAAACTTCAAATATCTCTTAAAATAGCAAGTTTGAGTATAAGAAATGCTATATAAAATGAATAGAGCAATGAAATATCTTTAAAAATTTGATATAAAATATAGCGCATTCCATTAAAAAATAGAAAAAAATTTTGATTTACCTTTTGTTTCGCCCTGTATAAAATGAGTGTAATTTCAAAAAAACTCCTTTACAAAATAAAATTAAACTATAAGTACTATTTTATAACGATAAAGAACACATCAAACGTTTGCTGACAAAAAATATATAGGGCGTTCGATTGAACACGATTTTAGCATAAAACAAATCATAACTTTTAAAACATACTGTATAGATATATAAATTCCTATATTGAAAGATTGGAAAAAACAATCCGGATTCAAATTTGAGATAAAATATAGGATATTCTATATAAAAAAACATATGTTTGGTTTGTCCTGAATTTTGGAGCACTCTGTGTACTCGTGAATCATTTTAAAAAGTGCATTCCATAACTGCTTATAACTCTGCCAAATATTATTCTCGTATCTTTTTTATTACAGAAGTTATTGGACTTTGTTGATTAAATGGGCCACCCTGTATGTGGTTAAAAAATTTGAATCCGTTTTTCATAATCACGTCAAAGATTTGTCAAAAAGCAATCCAAGAAATTTTTATTTATGTCTGTCATGTCTGTCTGTTTATTTGTCCGTGCTCATTTGTGAAAAAGGTAAAAAGTTTGTGGAAGTAGCGGGGATATTTTGAAGGAACTTTTATGGAATAATCTTAACTTTTTATCAGAAACTTTGGAATAGATTTTAAAAGTTCTTCACTTCTCAACTAAAATGTTTTAATTTTTGACTGATTGCTTCTTTCTTTGCAATAATATCAGAAAAGGCCGAATAGACTTTGAAGGGACTTTCATTAACTCTCATAAAACTTATTATAAAGCGATATATAAACAGTCCTCTTGTTTGCTCATCCAAGTTGACTTGTAAAAATTGTGGAAAGGTTTTGACGAAACTTCAATTGACGGTAGAGAAAAATCAAAAATATATTCTTTCTTCTTTCTGTGTTATTTATTTTTTTGGTACACTTCTATTATTGTATTGTGATGTAAGTGTTATGTATGGTGCCCTAGAAGCATTTGCTTCATAGTATAGGAAAACCACTAAAACCTAAACATGCCAACCTTTACCCACCTTAATATTCATATGTAATAATATTAACTAAGTGTGTAAATATTATAGAACATATAATATAATAGCACAGATATTTTACGACGACATATGATAAACCGGTCCATACACCAGTCATGACAATGACAAAAAAAATAGTAAGAAAATAGCAAAGAAAATTATGAAAAATCAGGACCGAGAATACAAAATATTGCTTAACCTCATATTTCCTTCAGATTAGTACGCCATAATACAGTCCGTTAAATTATGAATGTTTACAAACCCTCTAATCCACTACAACATGTGCAACGGTATCTAGTTCGTTTCTACAGTCACAATTTTGATTTGAAATCGCACCCCATTTAAACAACATAGAGTTGCATTTTCAATGATTTTTGACCAAATTTTTTTTTGGTCAAAGCCCGGGACTTCTATAGTTAAATCATCAATGAGTTGTTTATTGAAAATAGCAATTTCATATCATAATTGTTTTCACTCTTCAACTTCAGGAAAAGCCTTAGTTAAGTAGTCTTCCAACCATACAGCATTTCGAGATTTAAGTCTTTTACCTGGAGGGTTCTCAATATCATTCCTAATTGGTAAGTTTTTGTTAAGTTGGCATTTATTCTATTCTCGCTTTTTTTTGTCTTTGGCAGACACATGACTTTTCAGACAAAATTTAAGTTACTCTCTAATTCGGAAATACTTAATGTTCATGCTTGAAATTTGAAAAAAAATGTGGAATACACTTACTATGAAATACTTACATCGATATGATTCTAGACCAAGAACTTGGTGTTGTGTTAAACTTAATATGAAAATTATAATATCAAAATCAGTCTATTTTTATCGGTTAATACGTTGAAAAATTTATTTTAATTTCGTCTATGTTTGTTAATCACTTTAAAGTAAATAGTGTCAATGTTCATATATGATATTATTTAACAAATATTGAGTTTTATGTTTATTTATCTGTATATTATATTATATTGATAAAATGTTTTAGAAAGTAAAAGTTTTTTATGCTCATGTCGTAAAATAATTATTTGTATCACTAGGCCAGGAACTGACCTCTTCTAAGTGCAAGTTCCAACACTCTGAAAAACAGTTTCTGGCTACGTGATACACTCGATTTTTGCTTCGACAAATGGTCAAATTTGTTGAAACATAAATTATCAAATATTATTATATGGCAAAACGTTTTCGGTTGGTAATGTCATTTGGCAGCTGTCAATGCAGTGTTATTTTGGCATATATTAACATAATTTTTTTTGTCAATATTTGTTTTTAAAAGGCCTATAAAATCCTTCAAAATAAGATGTAAGAGTACTGCAACATATTATTTACGTATTCCAGCATGAGGATTGTATACATTTTTTCTGTTACCCTTCATTCGAAAGGGTTTTTCTCGGTGAGTTTAACCCTAGTTTGCGCACCTCTAAAACCAACCCGTTTTCCTCCATCTTAGATTTGGTGTTTTTTTTGGAATTTTTATATCTCGCGTTTTGATTATCGCACAGTCATAAACTTAGTGTCTTTGAATTTGATTTGAGTCATATCTTCAACAATATTATCGACAAAAAACTGTGCGTTTAACGGGAAAAAATTATAAACACTCGAGTCAATAAAGCCATCGAGTGTTTATTGCATTAAAATAATCGCTTAGATAACGATGTGCATTTAAAAACATTCGTCGTCGTTACCGTTATCTGTTGGCCTTGCTTAGTTTATTAAAGATAATAGTATATTAAAAAACAAGTATCATAAGGCGGTCTGTTAACGCACGGTTTCAAAGAACGAGTGCGTTAACAGGCCTTATAGTACTTGTTTTTTATACTATTTTTTCTATTGAGGCAAATTTGGGTTTTCAAATTGAAAATCGTACTGTCCTCTGAACATATGCAACCCACAAAAAATATTTGGCCGTAGTTTAGAAATTTAAAAAACTGAAAGGTAAGATGTTGTAATTCGATTAGCACGGAGTGGTTTCTATTTGTAGGTAATTAAAAATTTTCTGTTATATTTATATCAAAGTACTTATATATACAAATCTACTTGCAGTGTTTATCGGACTTGGATAATTATTAATAGTTACACTTACTTACTTTCTTTTGTACACATATATTTACTTTTACATGATCCCTAAAAATCAAGACGTTTAGAATCCAGTGAAATACATGAAGTTATAGGATATAATTATGTCAAGAAAAATAGGACTTAAAAAATCTATTAAACTGATAATTCATTTAAAAAAATTGATCCAATTTTTTCCTAAAATGATAATTTTATCATTTTATTGCTTTTATTTCAGATTATATTAATAGTAGGTTTGTCTGGCACCTGTTGACCTGAGGAGTCCTTAAAGGATGACGTAGCTTAACTCATGGGAATAACACGAACATCAAATATTAAAAGTAATAGCCACATTGTATTAATGACATTTTTCTCATCCTTGTTTAGTATCCTAAAAACGGAAGCCTGGGCATTTAAATAGGTACCTGTAAAAGAACAAAATTTTGTACATACTGTGGAAGCGAAAAAAATTTGACAAACCATCCAGAATATTTCTGTGATTGCAATAAACACATAAGATAAATCCACAGTTACCATCAACAATCAATTTATTTTATTTGTTTTTTTATAAATAAACAAAAGAATTCGATTTTCCTTACAAATTGAACTAAACTATTTTTCACTCTACACATAATAAATAAATTTAATCGGTCCTTCCTCTCTTCCTCCTCTTCTCTTCCCCAACTGCACCTCTTATCAATCCCTTCTTCATTGACTTGCTTTATACCTTGCTTATGACTCTTTTTCTATTTTCTATTATTTCTCTTCTTTTAATTATTTCTTTCATCCACTCTATCCCTTCCCCTCTTTCTCCCAGCAACTCCTTCGTTCTCTCTCTTCCACTCTCACTTCCTCGCATTCTCTACTTATGTGATATAAGTTCTCCCACGCTTCCCCACACATCCTACACTTTCTATCTATGTCCTCTCTCCAATATCTGTTTTCCCTTTCTTCATTCCCTACCCTAAACCTCGCTATAATTCTTTTTCTTTTAATCCAATCCTTCCCGTTAAATATTTTGGTTTTTCATCTGATCTTATTTCCCAGTAATTTACGTTGTACTTTCCTTCTTTTATTTTTCCAGCTCTTTCCTGCGCCTGCAAATCTAAATCCCTTCTTATAATGTCCATTTCTACCGATCTTCCTTCTCTTCTTATTCTTGCTATCTCTTCTCGTGCATCAACATTGATGGTGCTTATCATGTTACGATACCCTCTTGTTTACCATTCATTTATGTACCATACATTTAGCAAGCTAATATTACATCAAAAGTGTCAAATATAAGGCGTATAAATACGAATCGGTAATTAAAATTTTTCAAACAGCCGATTCAAAAAATACTTCCAATTTAGTTCTTAACTGTTTACAATTTTTGTGAGGGTTAGACTTAGAAATAGATACCAACTGTAAAACTTTTTCTAATTTTAAATGTAAAAACATATACCCTTACAATTTACACAGTTTCTTAAAGAGTTTATTTCAGAAATTTATTTAAAGACCAAACTAGATTTTTTTGTTATGGGGAACAGAACAAAAAACCGCAAACTGTAGCCGCTTAATTTAAAAAAAAATTTAAATTTGTTCGGTTGGTAGCAACTTTGAACGCTCTAAGTAAATTTAAAATAAATTTTGATTGAATTATAATATAATCGTGGTGAGAAAAGATAATTTTCCGATAATAAGTGATGCGTTGAGTGGTACTCTACCTGAATTACGAGCCCTAGCAGAAAAAGTCACTGAAGGACTGATACCTACCAAGTCAAATAAAGCGTATAACAAACAATTTGATATATTTTCTACTTGGTGTGTTCAAAATAACGTTCAAACAATAACAGAAAATGTGCTAATGGCATATTTTCAAACAATTAGTAACAAGAAAAGTTCTACTTTATGGACAACATATTCTATTTTAGGAACTATGCTTAATATTCGCCATAACATTGATATATCAAAATATTTGCGGCTGCAAGCACAATTAAAACGGCATACAGAAGCATATGAGTCAAAAAAATCAAAAATACTAGAATACGAACAAATTAAGAATTATATTTTAGAAGCTCCTAATGAAATTCATTTAGCAACAAAGGTTTTTTGTAATAACCATATATGTACATTTCTTTTAAAATTATTTGTTTCTAATTATGGGTTACTCTGGAGCTTGTCGCCGTGAAGAGCTGACGAATATGTCGACAACAGACATCGAATACCAAACTGATTCGATTTTGGTCAGCGTACCAAAAACCAAAACTAATACCCCCAGATTATTTGCTGTAACAAACTCAAATTGGATTAATTTGATCAAACCTTATAGCAGTCTTCAAACGGAGAATACAAACCATCAAAGATTTTTCGTAAACTACCGAAACGGAAAATGCACCCAGCAACCGATCGGGATTAATAAAATGGGTCAAATGCCAAGAATAATTGCTTCATTTTTGAATTTGAAAAATCCAGAATTGTTTTCAGGACATTGTTTTAGGCGCTCCTCCGCATCACATTTAGCGGTGGGGATTTGATCACTATTAAGTGTCACGGGGGGTGGAGATCCTCTACTGTGGCTGAGGGCTACATCGAGGCTTCTCTAAAAAAAAATAGAAGTAGCTCAATTGTTGGCACCCGAAGATGTTTTAGCTATACCTTCTACTTCTACTGTCCTTCCGATAGGTCATTTGCTTGTGATAATTCAGTGAATCTCGGGGAGCATACTAATACAGCTAATACAGAACTCGTAAATCCAAGTTGTTCACACAGTTGAGGAATCACCGGCAACTCTAAATGTCCCCATAACAATAGAAACTAGCACTAACATAAGAGTTCAGGAGATACCTAACATCAACATAAACTGTGGAAGTAACTGCAATATTACCTACCTTTAAGATATTTACCGAGAAACAGAATTCTAATTAAAAGAGTATCGTACATCTAACTGCAGGTTATAAATTATGTCAATTCTATAGATACTTCTTTCTTTGTTGTTATTGCCTAGATAATTTATTAGTTTTTCAGAGTTGTAATTATAGTTATTAAAATTGAATAAAAATTATAACCTTATAAAAACCATTCATATCTGTCATTTGCCGGTCGTTGAACAAATCAAAAACGTACACCCATACCAACATTAACGAAAAAAATTTATCAAAACTAAAGCTGAATAGCTCTCAACATATTAATTGGTTCAGTATAAACATAGTTCTGCGTTAAAAAAAAGAAATTTCTTACTGTACCAACAAATTAGTAACAAATAGCAATAGTGTAATTGAATAATATTTGGAAAGAATAAAGTCATCATTAAACCCATCGAAATGTTTATTTTTTATATGAAAAATCAGTTCAACAAAGTTTTAAGGACAAATAATATATTTAAACAATTTATTATGCATAACAATCGTATTACGACGAAATGCAGCCCGGAGTGCGAGCTCTATTCAGCGTATTTCAAAATCCCGCCCGGAACATAGCAACTTTGCGCGTTGATTCACGGGCGAGAAATAGTTGTATCGTTCACAAACGAGCAAAACGTTAACGATTTAAATACTTGAAAAGTGTTTATTTATTCTCACCTCCACTTTAGGAATTAACATCGCTATCATCCTAAAATTTTTAATAAGGTTCTGTCACGAAAAAACGTCAGGTGGACTGGAAAAAAGATAGCAGCAGTCGTTCTGTCGAATTTGAAGAGCAATCACTTCTTTTCCGTTAAACGCACAGTTTTTTTATCATATAACATTTTTGAAAATATAAGTGAAAACGAATCCAAAACACCAAGTTTATGACAGTGCTATAATCAGAACGCATGATATAAAAATTATTAAAAAAACACCAAATTCAAGATGGCGGCGAAAGGGTTCGTTTTAGGGGTGTACAAACTTCTAGTTAAACTAAACAAAAAACCCTTTCAAACGGGGGGTAAAAGAAAAATGTACAGATAAATGGTGGGTCAATTCTGAAATGCACTGGAATATCAGTGTGATAAAGATAATGTGATATTGCCAACATTAATAACTTTTTTGCCGGCTAGGCTAAGAAAAGGGGTGTTTCTAGTCGCTTTTAAGACATGCAAGTGATTATGGACGGAGGACCGAAAAAGTAGATTCTAACTATCTTTGTATTATGCAAAATTTGTCAAAGAACATAGTTTTACACTGAATGGTTATGTAAACGAATAAGACTTATACAATAATAAGTCTAACACCTAACCTTGAGAAACACTTCTTGCTTTGTTGATAGTAATTATAAGCATATGTTTATGTGACGTATAGATAAATTAAAAATCTTTTAAAGAACATTATCAAAAGGGAATACTCTTTAAGAAAAATATGTTTTTAGTGCGGTTTAAGTAACGGTTACTATAATGAGTTAAATCTTATTTTGTTTCTTTTTATGTATTCGTTCTCTATTTATATGGGTTCCTAGATTTTCTTGAAGAAAAGAAAAAATAACCGGCCCTTTAGAAAAGCGCTGTAATCTTGTCTATTGAGTGAACGAATCAGTAAATCGTTATAAAGTAATCATTGACAGCGAAATCTTTACGAGACCTGCTTAGCATAAAGAATAGTATAGAAAGAGCAAAGAGGAAACTGATTAAAAAAATAAAATAAAAAAAGCTGCCAAGTTATTCTCGTTGTTTGTTTGCAATCGTTTGAGGCAAGTTGAGATTATTTTTCAGCCAAAGCTTAGTTAGTATTAATAATTGAAGAATTAAATTTTTGAAAGCTTAAGTATACAGTTTCTTCAATTTAAAAAATACTTATTGTTGGTAGCGTTAATCTCGTGTTTATAATAAAATGAATACCATACAAATTCTTTGAAAGACAACGATCAATTAATACTTGTATTTCCATAACAAATACCATTATTACACGTATGCATAAAAATTGACGACCATTGGTTTAAGCAATATTAAAATTAGCCAACAAAATTTGCTTATGCAAAAGTTTTTTCCGTTAATGTGGAAATGAATCTCAAAATTAGTAATGATAAAAAATGACGACGATAAAGTGGCTGCTAATTAACGTTATATAGTACTTCCTGTTTTTTGTGATTAGGTTTAACTGATTTAATTGCAACAATTTATAATGCCCGAAGGTATGTGCATGTTTCGCGTCGTCTTATTAATTTATTTTACTTATGATCAAATTGAAAACTTTTGACAATTTAGCATGAAAATATAAATTCAACAATTACATTTGAACGTTTTGCCAGAAATAAACAACGAAGCTTATGCTGGATACTGCAGTTTTAAAGATATCTATTGATGAGCATCCAAACCATCCTCTAAGATTCTTTAACCATGAATTTTGGCGTCTCCCTATTGACATTTTTCTCTGTATTTTGTCCTCGATTACATGGCTTATATAACTCGTTTTCCGTTGATTTATGGTTAAAAGTAATTCTTTTTGTTTTCCCATACGCCTGACTACTTCATCTTTTGTTATTCATTGTATCCATGATATACAAAGTATTCTTCTATACAAATACTTTTTGAAGACTTCCAGATTTTTTTCTAGGCTTGGATTAAGTGTCCAGCTTCCCCAACCGTACAGCAAAACTGAGAAAATGTAACATCTGGCTATACGTATTCGAAGTTTCAGGCTGAGATCTGTTTTTGTAAAAAATGTTTTCATTTGTGTGAACACTTGCCTAGCTTGTTTAATTCTAGATCTTATCTCTTTCCTCGGGTATATCTGGTCATTTATGGTATTTGAAAGAAAACACCTATTGCACTATGTTTTCATTGATTACCATATTCGCATTTACAACTGTCCTTGAGAAAACAAGCACCTTGGTATTGTTAATGTTTATGTTCATTCCGAACTGTTCACGCTATCGGCCATAATCACAGTTGTTGTCCGCGTATAGGATATTATTGATTTTGATACCATTTATTGTGATACCACCATACATTGTGTCTAGCGTTTCTTTAAAAATTGTTTGCCAATATATGTTGAAGAGGAGTAGAGAAAGTATGCAGTCTTGTCTTACTCTCCTTTTTATTATCTCAACATCTGATGTTGCTTGTTCGACTCTTACTTCTGCAATTTGATGCCAGTATAAGTTGGAAACGATCTTTATTTCAATCATTTTATAATGTTCTAAGCAGTCAAAGGCTTTTCGGTAGTCTACAAAGCAGGTGAAAACGTTGACGTTCATGTCTCTACGTCTTTGTGTTAGTAAGTTAAAAGAAAACAACGCCAAAACATCGTCTAAAGCGAAACTGTGTGTTATCTACCTGGATGTCACCCTTTTTATACAGGGTGTTCCTAAGTATTATGTACAAACAAAAGAAAGTGAGTCTTTGGTTTATTTTATGATTAAAATATTATATAAACATAGGTCCGCAAACGCTTCCTTAGCGGACTACAGGGTGTTTAAATTTCAATTTTTTTCAAGTTTTTTGTTTATGCCTCCTGCAGTTCTTGAGATATTGAGTTCAAATTTGGTACGTAAGTTAGGCTCTAAGGTTTACATCTTTTGACAAGTTAGAGGACCGTGAGAATTATACCGGGTGATACTTTTTTAGCGGTTATGTCACTTTTTCTGCTCTGAACTTTTCTGTGGTATACAGCTTGTAAATTTTAAAATAAAAATGGATTTTCTGTTCTGTTTAGAAACTTTTAAGTTTCTCGCAGTTTGTTTTTTTCTGCAATCGTTTTCGGTTAAAAAAATTAGAAAAATACCTAACAATTTTAAATTTTTTAAAAGTGGTCTAGTAGGCTGTGAATTTATTTGGATGATCTATTATTTTTAGTAATATTAAATAATGATAGTTTAATTGTAGTAAACTGTATATAGTGTATATGCTAAGTGTAAAGTTTAATTACTACTAGGCCGTAAGGTGTAAATACTACTAATAGCCGCTGAAAAAGTATTACCCGGTATATTTCTCACGGTCCTCTGACTTGTCAGAAGATGTAAATCCTGGAGCCTAACTTACATACCAAACTTGAACTTAATATTTCAAGAACTGCAGGAACCATAAACAAAAACTTGAAAATTTTTAACGCCCTGTAGTCTGCTAAGGAAGCGTTTGCGCACCTACGAGGTGTGACAATTAAGTAATGAGACTGATTTTATGAAATTTTCCTTCTCCTTCCTTGACATTCTTCCCCTTTCCATTGATATGTTAACCATCTCTCTATCATGTTTAGTTCGCCTGCTGTGTCGTGTTTAGAAGACGTGTGTTGGTGATGCTCGTCACGAAAATGAAAAAGTAAAATCTAAAGCAACACGTTGCGATAAAATTTTGGCTATATTGGCCAAAACAGCTTTGGAAACGTACGCTAAAATTTAAAAGTGCATGGGGATAGTGCTCTCAGTCGTGCCCAGATGTTTTGATGGCATCAACGACTATCATTTTTTTGATGGCCGTGACCTTTTTTTACGGCCGTGAAATTGTCCACAAAAAATTTGTTCCACCGGGGCAAACTGTAAATCAAGTCTACTCTCGCCAAGTACTCAAAATATTGCAAAAACGAGTCAATTGGGTGCGCCTAGACATCGCAAACAACTGGAATTGCCCTCAGCGTATCCCAGTATTTAGCCTCTAAAGAGATCGCTGTGTTGTAACAACTTGTGACTTTTTTTTGTTCTTTAGAGCATCCAAACGGCTGTGACGAGGGTACTCGCGGACATCCTAGTCAAAGCGTTCCAGAAATCTTAAAAAAACGTGGAAAACGCGCTGGAATCGTTATATAGCTGCCCTAGAAAACAACTTTCAAGGAGGTGGCAGAGTTGTAGAATAATTTTTAAATATACAGTTTTTATGGAATTATTCGCATTACTTAATTGTCACACCTCGTATGTTTATATGATATTTTAGTCATAAAATAAGCCAAAAAATCTTCTTTTTTTGTTTGAACATGATATTTAGGAACACCCTGTATATGAGTGTATGTATTATTCGCAAGAATAATTTAAGTACGCGTACCATCAAACAGATCATTTGGTAGTCGTCGCATTAAGAGATATTTTACTTTTTTGGTAAAGTAATAAAAGTCGATTTCAACCAATCGGATCGAATTTGGCCAGTGGGATAAATGCGGTTAAAGATCAATATTAAGATATCTAAACCTGGTCCTTCTTGCTCTGCGATTATTTTGATAACTTAAGCATGGATACTATCTGGGCCAGTTGCTCTCCCCTTCTTCTGTGTTTTAATTGCATGCACTACTTATAACTTTGTGATCGGGGGTACCTTGAATACGTGATTTACCGTTGGTAGCTTGTCTGGCCTTTCGTCGTTAAAAAGTGTTTCAACATATTCGTTCTATCTTTTTTAGTTTATCCTCAATGCCTAGTATTATTTTGTTGTTTTTATTCTACTAGGTACCTACTAGTTATCTTCTGCGTACCTTTTGTGAATTTTAAATGCGTCGTGTGTTTCTTGCAGTACTGCTATTATCCTGCATTTGTCGGACATCCATTCCTTTTTGCGGCTCTGCATTTCCGTCTAATATTTCTCAAGTTTCTCAACTCTTTGTATTGTGGTGGCAAGTTTTTATATTTTTTTCTCTCTTCCCTGAGGTTTAATATTTCTATGATTATCCATTCTTTCTTTTTGACGTTCCGTTTAAACCCAATTTGAGTTTCTTGCATATCCATGATCGTGTCGTTTATGTGTTTCCAAGTTATTTCTATTTCTATTTGTTGAGATGTATTTGATACGTTAATTTGATGATCAATTTTAGAGCCCAGGTGCTCACGTATCAGAGGATTCAGATTAATTACATCTGGAAAATTAATTTTTATTAATATTTTCGTTTATAGAACTCTTCATCATTATTCTAAAGTCTCTTCTTTCAAAATTCGTTTCGCCGCAAAGATATTTGGATTTTACTTTAACACAAATCTAACCTCAAATCATTTTTGTTTTAATTTTTTTATTAATTGTTTTATTAACTTCGCGGAGTGTTGCCACACTGAACTTAATGTCTTTTGATGCTTTAACACAAATGCACAACGTCTCTTTTTTTTTTCATGACCTCATAATCTTAATGACATTGACATAATTAATAAATTGCAATTCTATTATTAAAACTAAATGTGTTATTTACAATGGAACAAGGATGATTAACTCTATTTACGACCAGCTTCAAAATTCTATCCAAACCACCTGCGATAGAACAATTATCTACAAATATGAGTGAATACGGAAAATTTAATGTCGTTGCTTTATTCTCAAGCCTAGGAATTGATACAGGAATGAAGATAACATCGCAGTATGTCGTTACAGATGTTCCCGAATCGATGATGCTGCGCTGATTGTACGTTTCCGCGCATGCTGCGGTAATGATTATTGTTGCTGTTGAAGGTGGTGCTATTATGGTGCTTGCGTAACTTTAGAGTGAATTGGTCGAAAGGTGGGTGTAATATCTGACAGCGTTAAACGTCAGAACAAAGCATGATAAACTCTATGGAATGGATCCGACTCGAGCTTTTGGTCCGTATATATGATAGATAGTACTTCAACGATTATGAAGCGAATGAGTGCGTGAGCCTGTTGCTTTAGGGCTTTAAGTATATGACAAAAGAACGACGTCAGAAACCGGGTTTCTTAAGCTTTGTGAGGTGTAAGCGAACGCGTTGCTCTTGTACTATTATACCTCGTTGTGCCACCAAGTTTTATGACGTTTGTGAGATTTCAATTGTTGACGGCTATGCCGTAACACAGTGTCTTGATTTATTACTTATACTAAGATCGGGATTACGAATGCTGCAGCAGTAGTGTTGCATTTTATCTTGGCTATTTTTTTTTCTGTTAGGCGAAGGAGTTCATAAAACGACTTTGTTGTGGGTGACCAAAGGAGTTAAATAAGTTACATCGGAGACTTTTTGGTAAAGATGAAACAAATTAGAATAGGGCTTCTACTTCGATTAGCAAAAACGGGGATATTACTTTTTTGGATTCCAAATATCCCATCGCGGTGGATCCGGCAGACCTTTGATTTGCTGCTGTTCACGTCAAGTCGAACGTCGAAGATCACCACTTTACCATTTTGGAAATAGGAAAGACGACGTGTGATTATTTATTTGTTGCGCACTATTCTACGCTGACACGCTGATAAGTGCACACGTCTGGTCAGAAAGCGAAACTCTCCAATGTATAAGCCCACGGACTAACATGTACAGACAACGACAAAGCAGAAATTTTTGCGGACATCTTGGCACTGCAATTTGATCCGAACGACATAAACTATCGCCAAACAAAAGCCATTTATTGCAAAGTCCGAAACACTATCTGACGTATCCCAGACAACAACATTTGCCACACTTCTCCAAAGCCGAGATCTAACATACAAATCCATCAAAGTTCTCAACAAAAAAGAAATTATGATAATCACCAAGATCTTCAAGTCTCAGACTCAAACATTTATCCGACGCATAGAAAACCGTCAGCGTTATCGTTAAATCAAAACCCGGTAATAGAGACCACACGATATCCCAAACCCATCCGTCTTCTCAAATATATCGACGATCTTTGGCCTGCTCTACAAAAAGCACCGTCTTGGCAACTCCACCCCAAATACGCAGATCATTGTCAACATTTTACGAAAACGATTTTGTGCACAAAAGATCGGATTCTCGAAGGTTACCAAACGCAAAACCCACGTTAGTATTCTACAAGATTCAAAGTTCTTGCTTGGAGAGAGAAATCTTCAATTTGCGATGGATTCTTTAGGCAGCTACGAATATCGACGGGACGGGACACTGCCCGCCGACTGCACATCAACGGCTACGACGCTATCTGGGAAAAAAAAAGTTAAATATGTCGATCTGACTCTAGACAAGGAGTTGCTTTAGAAAGCTCACATCATCAAAAAATTGATTACCACCAATGTCCTACTGGCAAATCTTTACCCGATGTTATGCCACAACATCCGACTCAGCATCAACAAATTTTGAATTTGAAATCTCATTGTTTGGGGTTATTTAAATAGTGTGTACTATTTAGAATTAAGCTGTAACAATTGTAAAATTGAAGTAACTATAAACATAAAACAAAACAACAAAATAGATTAACAGCCTAAATTTTTTATTTATATTTGCAATAAAAATATTATCCCATAAGCTAATTTCTTAAAAAAACGAAATTAATTAAACGACAAATCACTCCCTTCCAAGTATTGCTTTCTTTGTCTACGAAACTCTTCAATTATTTCAGCAGACATCGCATTCTTATGGTCACCAATCTGACCTTTTCTTACAAGTGGATTTATAGGTGCTTTAAACAACTCCTCTAAATTGAACCCTTTGCTTTTCTTTAAATTATCAAAGGTTAAATAGTCGCACAAATCTTTAACTTGATCATCTGATAAACTTTTTCCAAGAAATGCGGCTACTTCTTTAACCGTCTCAGGTAAATTAGTTTTCATTTTATTAAATTTGATAAATAAAATATTAGGCCGGTGTCTTTGTTCCCAGTAGCCTAACACATGGTTCCAATAAGGACCGAACAAAACTGAAATTCAAATGATTACATAATTGTTAGAAGTGATTCTTGAATTAAAACCTTTTCCTGCCAAAAACAATGTGCAATATTCTTCCCAGCTTCCCTACGAAACCCTCAACAATTTTAGCTTGATGATAACTTGATGTGCAAGTATCTTCTGGTTCGCGTAAAATAGCGATAATCTACAATGTTTAATAAGAAACTTAATTTATGCATCAAAAAATGTCATATTTGCGGTATGTAAGATGCCGGCTGTGAACATTGCGAAAAAGTTAAGCGCATTTTTAACGCAATATTTCTTGTCAACCGAATAAAACAGTAGGGCTGTAAGAATTGCAGAATTACGAACGGCACCTTCACACACGACGTGTTGCGCCTTATTTGAAGCTCATCAGTGTTGAGTAACTCAATCGCAAGTCTACAAAAATCAATGCCTACTGTTTTATTCGGTTGGCAAGAATTTAAAATATTGTGTTAAAAATGCGATTAGATTTTTCGCAATGTTAAAAAGTTTACAGCCGGCATAATGCAACAGATTTCTCAAATATTAAATTTTTGATAAATCTGAATACAGAGGCTACACTGACTATCTCTTAACTTATGCAGACATGTAATACCTTTGGTTGTTTCGTGCCAGTCCTTATTGCTTTTGGCAACAATGACCACTGCAAATGTGATTTGAAAAAACGTGGACTTGCAAGTTTTGATAGTCCTTTAATGGTTCTTTCTTCTGGTGTCCGATCAAAAATTACTTCGAGCCTAAAATGTTTTTATTATTTTTTTTCCGAAAAAAAATATTGTTTTTGTGTACTCCAATAACTGTGACCGTTTAAATAACTCCAACTCTTGAGCTTTTTTAAAATCAAAGTCATTTAGAATTAACCAAACCATTTCTTGCGTCCATCTCGATCCTTATAATAACAACAAAAATTATTATGTTATATGAGTGTGGAGATTTTACCGGTTTTAGGAAATGCCAACACAAAAACGTCTTCATCTCTAACTTCAAAGTTCTCAATGCTGTTGTACAATTCTTCAATTTTTCCAAAAAATACTTGACCGTTTGGTCCCACTTCTTTAAAAGGATATTGTGTCTGATAAGAGTCGTTAAGGAGTTTTCCTATGGAGGATTCGCTTCCAATTACTTTCATTTGGTCAGACATAATTGTAAACATTAATTTGATTTTTACAATTAAGTTCTATAATCGTATTTCAGTGTATATTATCAATGAAGACACACCTGCCTCGTGATAGTGATAAAAAAAATTAATAGATAACTAATCGTGGTATTTATTTGTGATTAGAATCCTAAATTTTGCACAATTAAAATTTTTAATTTAATTCTGCTTTACTTGTACGAAATGTATTTTATGGATTAATTTCAAATTTATTTAAATTTTTTTTGTAAATGTTCCTGAAAGGATTCAGTAACTGAATATTATAAGACGAATCATGTAAATTGATCAGAACTTTGTTAAGATTAAACAAGAATACAATTGATCGACGTAATAGTTGAGAAATTTGAAATAGATACGTATCCACTTGTATTTTGATACTGCAAATATTAGTAGAGGGCTACTAGACCACGTTTCCTTGCTTCCATCGGTTTTCGGGAATCGCCCATTTTCAAGGGTTGCTTTAGTGGTAGGTAACTAGTGTAATATACTCGATATATGTTTGAAAATTAACATAGTTCTTTCTTTATGTGTAATTGAATATAGTTAAAGAGTTCGCCTATAAAAACCTACTCCATTGAAAATTTTGATACACTTATCTTTTAGGACTTTCACAAGATTAACGGCATAATAGGACAAACAAAAGTATAACTATTTAATTTACGGAAATGTTCACTGTATTGATTAATAATTTGGAATATTTTCAATTGCAATTGTCCTAGATGCCATACAATTAGGTATACTGAAATGATCTTAATCTTGAACTGTTTTCCACGATCCCGAATTTGTGTCAGTCCGAATTCCTACGTTTGCAGCCAGGAAATGAAAAAAAAATTAGGATAAAATTATACAAATAAGAGGTTTTAGTTTGCTTATACCAATTTAAAATAAAATTTTTGAAGCTTCGTTTGTGCCTCGAGTAAAGGAATAATAGAAACAAAAATGGTATTGATAGTGATATACTTAAATCCATTCTTTACCTCAAATAACACCATATTATTTGGCTATGGATTAAACGTTTGAAAATATCCAACCTCAGTAATAATAACATCTAAATCCATAGTATCGCAAAATATACTAATTTTTTTGCAAAGCGTGTTGTACACTCCAGAAATAAATAAATGGGACAAGACGGTTTCTATAAAATAAAGTTTTTATATTGTAAAATGGGATTACGAGTATCGCTAGCATTTAATAGCAGGTAGTTGGTAAATACCTTCTGGCACAGATTACCTGTGAAGAAGTTATGCGTCACATAACAAAAATATGTTGAAATACATTTAAACTACACCTTCCGTTTCAATTGTTATCTACTAATCAACCAATTTAGTATAATAATTATTTAATCTATTTTAATAATTTTATTTTATTTAGAATATGACAGAACTATTCCATCAACGGCAAATTACGCCACAATCATCGATAATAAGGGCAAATCTGGAATATAGAGTTTTTTCTCTTACCTTATTATTTTGAATTTTATAAATTACTCACATTTTTGACAATTTTATTTAAATGCCTTTTTCTAAAACGTATATTAATGCAAACGGTTAGTTTTATTATTGGATTTCCTATATTGTTTATTGTTATAGTACATAATTAAAATAAAAAGTAAACTCCTTTTTAAATACAACCTTTATTCTTATAACAATTACAAAACATGTGCAAATATAGAAATTAATAATAGAAATGACCTTGCTGATTATCAATACATTCTTGAAAATGTCGCTCATTGACGCTATTAAGGAATTGATATAATTGGAATGAATTGTCTCCCACGCATTTGTAATAGCGGTCAGTTGCTCCCGGTTCGCAGGTATAAAATTTGGCACCTGTTGTCTTCTGTTGGCAACAAGCATTCTCTTAAACGTTTTCTATAATATTAAAATCTGGGTTCTTCGCAAGCCAGGGCAATACTTACTTTCTTCGATTCAGTTTAACACTATTTGTGGAAGAATTTATCAGTAACTAGATCGATGGCTTTCACACCGGAGAAAATATAATGCGAGGTCGCCACCTAGCTAAATGTGTAGTAGCTAATCGGGAGCAACTACAACTATAATTTTGCGTTTCACATAAGGAAGTGTCTAGACCATTGTACATATAATAAACAGTAATTGACGAGTAATTATATCAAACAATATCTAGCAATAATTAGTTCGAACCGTCAAGAAAAATATATGCTAGCCGCGATGGTATCTACGCCTATCGTTAGATGTAGTTGCATGAATCGATCAACGTTTTACACCGACAGATAAGATTTTACTCAAACTACACACAAACACGTGTGACACTTATTTAGGTCAATTATAAATAACAAAAGTTCGCTGAACACCGGTGCTTGCCGACAAATTCAGAAAGATAAAACGGTGCAAATACAACAAATGAATGTTTGGAAAGCTTTCAAACTCACATATAACGAGTAACAATGCGCAAAAGTTAGGATGTCAAATTCACGGCAAAACACAGGTATGATTACGCGTAAAACATAAACTAATTAACTAAAGCACGCAACTTATCTGTGGTCGTGCAATCGAATTCAATCTCCAGATAACAGTTTCAGTTAACAGTTTTGACAGATTTGTACTCTAGGATACACGTATCAGTAGAGAGAGGTAGGTAGCAGCAGGCAGCAGAAGGTATCTCGCTACGAATATTCAACTTGGCCCCAAAAGACAATTCGTGAGATCTCCAGCTTCTTTTCGGTGGTAACCCTTGACCATTTAATTGCAATCAGTACATAACAGTTATTTAACATTCAGTCCCCGGCAAGTGGTTAGATAGATTCTTAAGCAACTAGAAACTTGCAGTCTGGCATCCTCGATAATTTTGAATTGCCATAAATCCTGTCCGGTAGATAGCCAATAACCCAATAAAATGGCGGTAGAGAAAAATAAGAAGTTCACTCAGAAATATTGGAGAAATTCAACTTATAACGTAACGGCGGTCTAACACTAATTCCTTCGGAAATTGTTAGGGCTCCCAATGGGGTTTAGATAATTAATGAAGTAATTAAATTCTTCTCATTAAGTTTTCCCCTAAATTTAACTCGGAAGCGAACAACAACTTGTCACGTCATCGTCTGTCTTCAAAAAGGAAAGTTGACAGCGCCTTTTTAGTCCAGTTGCAAACCGCAAAGTATGAAAAATGCCTCAAAAGTAGGTGTGCAACATTAAGCGCAATTTTGACTAAGAAAAATATTTTGTTACTAAAAGTTGCGTTTTTCGTTTATATACTAACCTCACATCTTTTATAAGCGACGGTTTTTTTTATTGGTCTCGGATCGGAGTCCTTTAACGACAGTTGTTAATGATTATTTTGTTTTACTTTTTATATTAATGTATCGTTTTCTAATATGAAACTTGCAAGAATATTGTAAATGTTAATATTTAGCAAACTAAGTAAATATGATATATTGCAAGGGAATTGGATGTTTTTATTTCTTAGTGAATCTATAAAGTTGTTCCTGGTATTTCCATATTTTGCACAGTAAAAAAATATATGATTGACATCACCCACAGAAGAATGATAACACTAACATACATTTGAAGGAACCAATCCTAGCTTGGTAAATACGCTAGGAATCTGCCGTGGTTTATTCTTAAACGGATTATTGTAACACTAAACATTCTAAATCGGTATTTACATTGTAAGATATCTTTGTCTTTTGGTAGTAAAGGATTTAAGAGGGTATAATTGTTCTTATTGGAGGTGACGTATTCTTTTCACATTTTATCCCATTCGACCCGACATTGAGCTTTCAAATATGAGAAGATATCGGTGTATGGAAGGTAATCTTCTGTATGGTTTAGTGTTGTAGCCCGTTTCGCCATATCGTCTACTAGCTCATTACCGACGATTCCACTGTATATATAAACGATAAGTTTCGCGACATCTAGTGTCGACTCGTGAAAGCGTTCACGTACGTAAATGTAAGCAACTTTTGAGAACAGCTATGTAAAGCAGTTACATAGTCGATCCTTCAATAATTATAGCCAACATAACAGTTGGCAAGTATAAAAATTTCGAATCGCCTGCAGTAAAGTACGCAAGTGGTTGTACTATAGGATCAACTATGCAACTGCTTTACATACCTGTCGGCAAAAGTTGCTTATAATATATATATATATATATATATACTATTTCATAGCCTTTTGGTTCAGAGTGTATTGTTGTTTTATATCCTCTATGATTTCGTTACAACATTGTTTTTTAAATAGCTCTTAATTGATTCTAAGACTGATTTGGAATCTGATATAATTGCCACATTCAAGGTTCATTTTGGCAAATCCATTGTAGTGTCTTTGTTAATAGCATACGCTTTGGCAGTATATATCGAAGAGAAATTAGATAGTTTTCCGCAAAATGAAAAAAGAAAGTTATGCAAAACCTGCAGTACATATAGGTAAAATGCATTTTGAAATAAAAAAAGTATACCTATCACTAGTGGTTTATTAACATCTTTAAATACAATTTGATAAAATATAGGATTTATAATTCTAATCTACATCTTTTTCCCCCAAAACTCCGTTTTGAACTTTTCCGTTTGTGTGGGATGTGTGGAAGTTCTCTAAATATTATATTTACAATTTCTTCATAATCCGGGTCCTTATTGTTCCCCAAAAACTTAGTCACAACTTCTTTAAATAATATCCACGCCTCTTTCTCAGCTTTTTTTATCACCTTTTCAAACTGATTGTCTTTCATTAGTTTCGAATGTCCGGGCCAACAAAAACACCCTCCTTTAACTTTGCCTCAGACAGTCCCGGGAATTTCTTTTCAAGGTATTTGAACGTTCCGCCATCTTTTGGCAATGCCTTGACAAACTACTTCATCAGCCCAAGCTTGATGTGAAGTGGGGGTAAAAGCACCTTTTATAAAAGGTCCAGATATAGGGATATTTTTATTCCTAGCTTTACAAAATCAATTGTAAACTACTCGGTCAATTTCTAAACCTTTAGTTCTAGGAAATTTTCTCTTCTGCTTTGTATTGGAACCTTCTTCAAATAACTTTTTTAAATCACATTTGTTTTTTAAAATATCGTTAACTTGTGTTCTTCCAACACTAAAATTTTTAGCCAACTTTCTAGCACTGGTATTGAACTTTTTACTTTCCACAATTATATTAATTTTTCTCTTTAAGAGACAAACGTTTTCTTTTTAGCGACATTGTAATTTTTCTGTACGTCTATATGTAACAGCACTGTTAAACATACTAACTCAAACTATGTACGCAAAATACGATTTTTGGGGTGAGCTTAATGAGGCTTTTAATTGCACTTTCTCTGTGATGACAGTCAATTGTAAATTGAACAAATTCTTTAAATCCGTTCTTAAATACCGGTAATTACTTAAGCTTCACACAATAAAACAATTATATATTATGCACAATTTGAACGCTAAGCTGTTGTCTACCTTACTTAAGAATGGCCGAAAATGGGAAGTAGAATTACATGAATTTTTCCAAGAAAGTTTACAAATAAGTGGCCGTGGCCGTTAACAAGAGGTGGTCACTTTTAGGAGGGTCATTAATATGGATATTTCCGTATAATAAAAAATTAGGATCAACCAACGACTCAAAGAGAAAATTTTTTTCTCCAACCTTCAAAGTTCTCGTTAGCCAAATTTTTTGGGTCCAGTGCTGTGCTTTTGCCCGGCTATCCCACTCACATAAGAAACAGGGGAATTTCGTATAGCCACCTTGTTGTCCAAGCACCATAGAGATGACTTTGAGATCACCACAGATAGGCCATCCAAACTCCTTATATTTCAATTTATCAAGGATAAAAGTCATGTTGTCATACTTTTCTTTTAGATACAGAGAGCGCCCCACGGGTACAGAAGCGTATTTATTGCCGTTGTGTAGCAAAACTGCTTTTAAACTTCTTTTTGACGAGTCAATAAAAAGCCTCAATTCATCTGACACATGTTGAATGTTAAACATTGATATCAAAATGGAAACATCAGAACAATATACAAGTTCGCCATCTTGAGAAAAATTTGACTCAAATTGTTTTTCTCTGTTTCTGTACCAAGAGAATTAAGTTCCAGATCTCAACAAGTTCTTTTCTTAAAGTCTAGACCCCAGTAATTCAGCAGACTCTTTAGAAAACCCTAAATCGCGAACGAGGTCGTTTAATTGTTCTTGTGAAAACTGTTGGGGTCCACAGTCTTCGACTTGAAACTCATCATCCAACTGCTCTTACTCGCTCTCTGATGACTCTGGCAAATCGTCAAAATTGTGTGGGAGCACTGGTACTGGAATACCGGGTCCATGAGGCACAGGCCGAAGTGCAGGTTGCATGTTTGGGTAACATATATCTTTTTTATTTTTGGCATTGTACCCTTGTATGTTGCAAGAACAAAAGTAGCAATCATCGCCGTGGTTTCTCGGCTCTCTCCAAATCATAGGCACCCCAAAACGAAAAGATTTCACCTTTCCTTTAGACCACATGTGAAGTCCTTCAACACAGCCTAAACACACTCCATGAGGGGCCCAAGATTTTTCTTGATCTCCGATCTTAACACCAAAATAGGCAAAGTACACTTTTTTAATAAACTCCGTAATACTTCGAGATTGTTTTTTAATACAAGTTCGACACAAATGTAACAGAAACTATCAAGATTATTAACACAAGCTCTTGAAGACATTTTGAAAGACAATTTAAGAATATTTAAATTGAAATGAACAAATCGAAGGACTACGAGGCGTATATATATATATATATAGGGCAATGGGAAAATCCAGATTTCATTTGTCAATGTTCACCACAATTACGCTAATTACCAGAAATAATTTCTTCTATTTATTTATGTACTTTTAATAACAAAAACATTTATTACAGTAACATTGGAATCTAAAAAACCAAAGAAACGCGATAAACCTTAATTGCATACTATTAAGGTAATGGGTTTCCATGATTCATACGCTGACTAATACTGTTAAATATAGTAATTTTATCATACTTCATAGTTTCTAATATAAAACTATGAAGCGGAATAGGAAAAACAGCTTTTTTCGGCATATTCATAAATATACGCCTTAAGGTAAGCAATCCCGCAGAAAAATGCATTTTGCGGAAAATGCTTACGTGCTGGGAAAAAAACTGAGGGTATTTCCGAACTCAGCGCACCAAAATACATAAGAATCACTCATTATTTTAAAGAAAAAATTTGGTCGCAGGCTTGTGTTATTAATAAGATGTCAGTATGCTTTGAAAAACAATTGAAACAAAAGAGTAACCTTTTGTGTTTACTTGTCCATAAGGTTGTCTACTTGTATTGTGAATAAAGTTCTGTATTTCTGTTCTGTTCTCAAATTTAGAACAACGTGATATGTTGAGAATATTTTACCAAGCACGTAATAATTCGTTTATTGCAAGCCGTAATTATTTTGAATCGTTTCCCGAACGCCGACAACCTCATAGAACAGATTTTTTAAGATTAGATAGAAATCTTGTTCAATATGGTTGTTTTAAAAAGCCAAGTCGACACTATGGTCGAATATTAGCAGACGAAGATTTACAAAATATCCTACAGCAGGTATATCTTTATTCAATAGTTTAATATGAAAATTATTACAATATCTATAGGTAAATGATAACCCAACGACATCATCTAATAACATAACTCAGAATTTAAATTTGCTTCAAACAACAGTATGGCGTACTTTACATAATAACAAATACAAACCGTACAAGATTCACGTATCTCAAACGCTTCACGCAAGTGATAATTTTCGTCGTTTAAATTTTTGTAATTGGTTTATTGCGCAAACTACACATGATGCACAGTTTGTAAATAAGATTATTTGGTCTGATGATTGTCAATTTACCAATGCAGGCTTTAGAGAAATCAGAAATCGAACACGCTTCCATTTGAACGTCTGGGCTGGAATATTAGCTGATCGAATTTTGGGTCCATTTATTTACAATGAAACATTGAATGGAGAACGATATTTACAGCTTCTCAACACTCAGATTTTTTATTATTTGGACGATATTCCTTTAATATAAAGAAGAACGCTATGGTTCCAACAAGACGGTGCACCACCACATAACACTAATTTAGTACGCCAATTTCTAAATCAACATTTTTCACAACAATGGATAGGTAACCGAGGAGCAGCAGATTGGCCCGCAAGATCTCCTGACTTGTCTTGTTTAGATTTCTTCTTGTGGGGATATATCAAAGATAAAATTTATAAAACAGAAAGTAATAATATTGATGAACTAAGAATTAAGACTGTTAACACATTTGTATCGATACGCAGGCGAGATATACAAAGAGCGGTAGATAGGATTAGATACAGAGCGAACCTTTGTATGCAAGAAAATGGTTTTCAATTTGAGCATTTACTGTAAATATTTTATTGTAGTCCAAGTTTATTCTAAGGCCTCTGGAGGTATCGAACATCAAATACATCACTAGAAGTAAAGGTCGTTTTGTTAGTGAACAAAAACTTCACACGTAGTATAAATAACTGTTTAATTATTTTAGGTTTTTGTATTCCAAATAGAAAGTAGTTCCGTGTTTTCCCCGTAGAAAAAGTATGTTTTCCTAGTTCTTGAATATAAATATCACACCTTAAACCTACGTTCACTCGCTAGTAAAATGTCACTTTTCTTCACTTGTAAAACAATACAGTATTTATAGTTTTGATTTTCTAAAATCAATATTGGCGAAGAAAATTTATCAATTGTGTTCAAATGGGCGGAAAGTAAACAGAAGTCGTATCGAAACCAAGTTGGTATAACATATATATGCGTCAAGTTAGGTCGGAACCAAGTTTGGTCTGCGCCAAGTTCGGCTTACGCTAAGTTCAACGCGCCATGATGGTTACGCCCTGGCCTCGCCAACTTTTCCGAGCCCGTCACACCAGATCTAAATGTGTTTTTCATCGGCTTTCGCACGCAAAAAAAAGAAACTATAAAAAAAAACTGTTACAAACTATATACTTTCAAGGAGATTAGACCTTAGTTAAAATTTTGTATTACCCAAGCACCTTATCTGGCTTCTTACTGACAATTTGCATTGTTGACGTCAATTTTTTCAAATGCGTTCTACTGATCTATTATTCACAAAACTTCATCAGGCGTTTCCCAGCAATCAATACTGATACGCAGATATGTGCAAAAGTTTTAGAGTGTGCTGTATGCAGATGATATGTAATTCTACTTGTGGATTCGTTAAATATCTATTGCTTTTACTTTAGACGGGGAATTATACAGTTGTGGTATTGTGGTCCAGTATGTTAATTTATTAGTTATACCAGGGTCAGTATTGCGGATGTTGCAGCAGTAGTGGCATTTTATCTTGTTTTTTTTTGTTAGGCGAAGGAGTTCATGAAACGACTTTGTTGTGGGCGACCAAAGGAATTAAATACGTTACATCGGAGAGTTTTTGGAAAAGATGAAACAGATTAGAATAGGAGTTCTACTTCGATCAGCGAAAACGGTGATTTTACTTTTTTAGATTCCAAATAGCCCATTACGTTGGATCCGGCAGACCTTTTGATTTGCTGCTGTTTACGTCTGTCTTTCTATCAAATCTAACGTCAGAGGTCACCACTTTAGCATTTTTGGAAATAGAAAAGACAACATGTGATTATTTATTTGCTGCGCACTATTCTATGATGACACGCTGATAAGTAGGTGTTATGTTATTATCTATCCTACTCCTCGTAATGTGCACACGACTGCTCAAAAAGCCAAACTTTTTCCACGTTGCCATTTGGAAGTTGAGTGACCTTCCAATTAAAGTCTTCGAGTTTACAGAATTTCTCTACAGACAAAACATAATTGTTGCGCTAATTTCCAAAACGCATCTTTGAAATTGCAACAATCCCAAACTTTGTAACTAAGTTAGGTACAATGACAACAAAACGACAAGTCTTAATGGTAAAGCTGCTATCTTCAATAAGCGTTTCATCTTTTCCACATTATCTTAAGGCCACTTTTAGAAAACCTGGAAACCACCCAAAATACTTACCGGAGACTTGAAGACAAAACATCCAGAAACCTTGGTCCGTACGAACCTACGCTGCACTCAGAAAACGTCATCGACATTGCGTTATTTCACAATGTCAGGCTCCTACACAACCTGACGACGATGTCGGACCTAAGTTCGGGACACGAACCAATCCTACTACAACTGGAAAATTACGTGAACAACAACAACTTACAGTTTGGAAAGAACGCGGCATCATGGCCGGAGTCAAAAGACTATTAAGGGACGTCCCAATTATTGAAAATGTTCAACCAATTTAAGACGCGGTTACAAATTTTACTAATTTGGTAAAGAAATGTATTGACACAGAAAGCAGAACTATCACTGAGAAGACGACCGACTCTCTAAAACTATTTCATCATATACGACATTAATAACCAACAAAAACCGTATTTGCCGCTGATGGAAAATAATCGCCAGCCTAAAAACAAAACAAACCTTATCGCCCAGACGAACGTAGGTAAAATCCCATCTAAGAACACCGAGATTTTTTTAGAAATCACAAAGTTTGGTCTCTACCCGTGTTCGATTATAGCGTTTGGCAAATAGTCAACGTTATTCAAAATCAAAACCGATTGACGATGCCCGCAATTTATCAGCCCATGGACTAACATATACAGACAACAACAAAGCTGAAACTTTCGCTGACACCTGGGCACTGCAATTTGA
Source organism: Abscondita cerata (assembly GCA_030710515.1). Lineage (NCBI taxonomy): Eukaryota > Metazoa > Arthropoda > Insecta > Coleoptera > Lampyridae > Abscondita > Abscondita cerata. Next base: position 614,893 of record JALBCR010002274.1, on the reverse strand, counting down.
TCCAAATCGTCGTGACGACAAGGACTATTGCTGAACAAACACCCTTTATTGCGAAACATTATCTCGCATATCTCAGACAACAACATCCGCCACACTTCTACAAAAAAGTCACAGCCGAGATATAACATACAAATCCATCGAAGTTCTTATCAAAAAGGGAATTATGATCATCACCGAGATGAGTCTCAGTTAACTCTCGTTAAACCAAAACCCAGTAATAAAGACTACACGATAACCCAAACCCATCCGTTTTCACGAATATGTCGACGATCTTCGGCCTGCTCCACAAAAAGCACCGTCTTGGCATCTCTACCTCAATTACGCAGATCATTGCCAACATTTTACGAAAACAATTTGGCGCACAAAAGATGGGATCCACCAAGGCTACCAAACGGAACAAGCACGTTGGTATCTTACAAGATTCAAAGTTCTTGCTCGGAGAGAGAAATCTTCAATTTGCGCTGGATTCCCTAAGCCGCTACAAATATCGGCGGGACGGGACACTGCCCGCCGACTGCACATGAACGGTGACAACGCTATCTGGGAAAAAAAAGTTAAATATCTCGATCTGACTATAGGCAAGGAGTTGCTTTAAAAAGCGCACATCGTCAAAAAATTGATTAACATCAATGGTTTACTAGCAAATCTTTATCGGATATTATGCCTCAACAGCCGACTCAGCATCGACAACAAGTTACTCGTCTACAAAACGGCCATCCGCTCCACCATGAAGTACGCAGCAGAATCCTTGGTTCTAAAAAACTACAAATTCTTCAAAACAAAACCGTACGCATCATCGCAGACGCTACCTGGTTCTACAGCAACAATTTTCTTTATCGCAAACATTAAATTTCCAAGATAACTTCGCACACCAATTCTCAACTGCGCTTTACCCACTCACTGGTGCCCACTTGATAGGACTACAATGTGAAGTTAAGTTAGAATTAATTGTCCACCCGGAGGATAGGAAATAAATGGATAAGGAAATTTTGAAGTTGAAATCCGATCAATGGGGTGGTTTATATAGTATGTACTATTTCGGATTCAGCTGTAATAATTGTAAAATTGAAGTAGCCATAAACATTTATAAAAACAAAGCAAAACAACAAAATAGATTAGCAGGCTATATTTTTTCATTTATATTTGTAATAAAAACATTATCCCATAAGCTAATTTGTTAAAAAAACAAAATTAATCAAACGACAAATCACTCCCTTCTAAGTATTGCTTTCTTTGTTTACGAAACTCTTCAATTATTTTAGCAGACATCACATTCTTATGATCCCCAATCTGACCTTTTCTTACAAATGGATTTATAGGTATTTCAAACAGCCCCTCTAAATTAAAACCTTTGCTTTTCTTTAAGTTATCAAAGGTTAAATGGTCGCACAAATCTTTCACTTGATCATCTGATAAACTTTTTCCAAGAAATGCCGCTACTTCTTTAACCGTCTCAGGTAAATTAGTTTTCATTTTATTAAATTTGACAAATAAAATATTAGGCCTGTGTCTTTGTTCCCAGTAGCCTAACACATGGTTCCAATAAGGACCGTACAAAACTGAAATCCATATGATTACATAATTGTTAAGAAGTGATTCTTAAATTAAAACCTTTTCCTGCTAAAAACAATGTGCAATATTCTTCCCAGCTTCCTACGAAACCCTCAAAAATTTTAGCTTGATGATAACTTGATGTGCAAGTATCTTCTGGTTCGCGTAAAATAACAATAATCTACAATGTTTAATAAGAAACTTAACTTATCAAAAATGTCATATTTGCAGTATGTAAGAGGCCGGCTGTGAACATTGCGAAAAAGTTAAGCGCATTTTTAACGCAACATTTCAAATTCTTGTCAACCGAATAAAACAGTAGGCTGTGAAAATTGCAGAATTACGAACGGCACCTTCATACACATGGTGCGCCTTATTTGAGGCTCATCAGTGTAGAGTAACTCGATCGCAAGTCTACAAAAATCATTGCTTACTGTTTTATTCGGTTGGCAAGAATTTAAAATATTGTGTTAAAAATGCACTTAGCTTTTTCGCAATGTTAAAAAGTTTACAGCCGGCATAATGCAACAGATTTCTCAAATATTAAATTTTTGATAAATCTGAATAAAGAGGCTACACTGACTATCTCTTAACTTATGCAGACATGTAATACCTTTGGTTGTTTTGTGCCAGTCCTTATTGATTTTGGCAACAATGACCACTGCAGATGTGATTTGAAAAAACGTGGACTTTCATGTTCTGATAGTCCTTTAATGGTTCCTTCTTCTGGTGTCCGATCATAAATTACTTCGAGCCTAAAATGTTTTTATTATTTTTTTTTCCGAAAAAATATTGTTTTTGTGTACTCCAATAACTGTGACCGTTTAAATAACTCCAACTCTTGAGCTTTCTTAAAATCCAAGTCATTTTGAATTAACCAAACCATTTCTTCCGTCCATCTCGATCCTTATAATAACAACAAAAATTATTATGTTATATAAGTGTGCAAATTTTACCGGTTTTAGGAAATGCCAACACAAAAACGTCTTCATCTCTAACTTCAAAGTTCTCAATGCTGTTGTACAATTCTTCAATTTTTCCAAAAAATACTTGACCGTTTGGTCCCACTTCTTTAAAAGTCTGTGTCTGATAAGAGTCGTTAAGGAGTTTTCCTATGGAGGATTCGCTTCCAATTACTTTCATTTGGTCAGACATAATTGTAAACATTAATTTGATTTTTACAATTAAGTTCTATAATCGTGTTTCAGTATATATTATCAATGAAGATACACCTATCTCGTGATATTGATAAAAAAAATTAATAGATAACTCTCATCGTGGTCTTTATTTGTGATTAGAATCCTAATTTTTTTTACAATTAAAATTTTTAATTTAATTCTGCTTTACTTATACGAATTGTATTTTATGGATTAATTTTTTTTTGTAAAAGTTCCTGAAAGGATTTAATAACTGAATATTATAAGATGAATCAGGTAAATTGATCAGAACTTTGAGATTAAACAAGAATACAATTGATCGACGTAATCGTTGAGAAATTTAAAATAGATACGTATCCACTTGTATTTTGATACTACCAATATTAGTAGAGGACTACTAGACCACGGTTTCTCGCATCCATTGGTTTCCGGGAATCGCCCATTTTCAAGGGTTGCTTTAGTGGTAACTATTGTTGTATACTTGAAATAAGTTTGAAAATTAACATGGTTCTTTCTTTATATGTAATTGAATATAGTTAAAGAATTCACCTATAAAAACCTACTCCATTGAAAATTTTGATACACTTATCCTTTAGGACTTTCCGCAAGATTAACGGCATAATAGAACAAACAAAAGTATAACTATTTAATTTACGGAAATGTTCACTGTATTGAATAATATTTTGGAATATTTTCAATTGCAATTGATCTAGATGCCACACAATTAGGTATACTAAAATGATCTTAATCCTGAACTGTTTTCCACGATCCCGAATTTGTGTCATTTCGAATTCCTACGTTTGCAGCCAGGAAATGAAAAAAAAATCCAGGATGAAATAATACAAATAAAAGGTTTTAGTTTGCTTATACCAATTTAAAATAACATTTTTGAAGCTTCGTTTGTGCATCGAGAGTCAAGGAATAATAGAAACGGAAATGGTATTGATAGTGATATACTTAAATCCATTCTTTACCTCAAATAACACCATATTATTTGGCTATGGATTAAACGTTTGAAAATATCCAACCTCAGTAATAATAACATTTAAATACATAGTATCACAAAATATACTAATTGTTTTGCAAAGCGCGTTGTACGCTCAAGAAATAAAAAAATGGAACAAAACTGTTTCTTTAAAATAAAGTTTTTATATTGTAAAACGGGATTACGAGTATCGCTAGCATTTAATAGCAGGTAGTTGGTAAATACCTTCTAGCACGGATTACCTGTGAACAAGTTATGCGTCACATAACAAAAAATGTTGAAATACATTTAAACTACACCTTCCGTTTCAATTGTTTTCTACTAATCTACCAATTTAGTATAATAATTATCTAATCTATTTTAATAATTTTATTTTATTTAGAATATGACAGAACTATTCCATCAACGGCAAATTAGGCAACAATCATCGATAATAAGGGCAAATCTGGAATATAGAGTTTTTTCTCTTACCTTATTATTTTGAATTTTATAAATTACTCATACATTTTTGACAATTTTATTTAAATGTCTTTTTCTAAAACGTATATTAACGCAAACGGTTAGTTTTATTATTGGATTTCCTATATTCTTTTTTGTTAAAGTATATAATTAAAATAAAAAGTAAACTTTTTTTTTAAATACAACCTTTATTCTTATAACAATCACAAAACATGTGCGAATATAAAAATTAATAATCGAAATGACCTTGCTGATTATCAATACATTCTTGAAGACGTCGCCCATTGACGCCATTAAGGAATTGATATAATTGGAATGAATTGTCTCCCACGCATTTGTAATAGCGGTCAGTTGCTCCCGGTTCGCAGGTATAAAATTTGGCACCTGTTGTCTTCTGATGGCAGCAAGCATTCTTTCAAACGTTTTCCATAATATTAAAATCTAGGTTCTTCGCAGGCCAGGGCAATACTTATTTTCTTTGATCCACTTTAACACGCGAAGTGAGAATAGGGGCGTTATCCTTTAACATAGGAATTGTGACAATTCTACAGATAATTTTATTTAGAGGCAATAAATGTAGATATCTCTCGTTAAACAAACGGCAAGTTTTTCAATAATTTTGTAACATTCTCCATAAATAAAAATTAAATTTAGTATTTCTTCATTCGAATATTCTTGGTGGATTTCCATATCTTGTTTAATGTGTCACGTCGACGTTTACAAGTTTGATAAATAAGGCACATTGTTTTAATTTCCACAGTCAACTAGTCAGAAATTATTTAGTAAAATAGAGAAATATTGTGTGTCGAATGTAAATACATCGATAGCAGGAAAATGGTAACAGATAGGTATAGGACACCCTTATGAAGATTAAAAGACCACTTAATTCTCCATCACATAAAGCAACAAGATACAGGGTGTCTCATTTAAAAAAATTGACTTTTGGGCAGTTGAAGTTAGTCAGATTTAGCCAAACATTTTGAACACCCTGTAAATAATGAGATATCAAATTACACATCATTTAAAAACTGAACAGTCCTCCTAAGTATAGCCCAAATTTTGTTACTATAACTTTTTTTTTCAATCATTGACAAGCGTTTGAAAACAATACTACAAAACCAATTTTTTAAAAAAAATGAGAATATCTCAAAAACTATTGATTTTTCATATTAGTTGTGCTACATAAAAGTAACTCAAATTTTAGCGTAGAATCTAAATATACAAATAAAATATATCATTCTATTTAAAATAAGAAAGTTGGTAGCCACTTCCGGTGTAACCGAAAGTGCTAGAAGAGTTGAAATATTTTAATTAAATAGAACTTTTTGAGCAATCCCTTATTCTAAATTTTTAAACAAATATTTTAACGGGAAGTCCATAAACTTCTAATGAGCCCTGTATATTCATTTCGATGGAAAAGTGTCAAAATTGGTCATTTTTTAAACTTTATAACCTTTGGTTGACAGTTCCTGACCGAAACTTTGGCACTTTTTAGAGTTCATGAAATTTTGATTAAACCAACCTAATTAAATCAAATAGGAGTTTTAATTCAAGTTCAAATTTTTATTGATGGATTTGATGTTAAAATGCAATTTTTATTTACCGGTTATTGCAATCATGAGATTATCAGGGGTTTGTCGTTGCGACGAAATTAAAAATTAAACTATCGATGATGATCTTAAAGATTTGCAGTCACATTAAAAACAGGAAAATCTTGTGTATTCATGGTAGTTTCTGTAAGAAACGAATTAGCCAACAATCTAAATTTGGTACAGGTTTATCAAAATATGTATCTATGAGATGTACCCCATCGACGGCTATATATCACTACCAAAAGAGCAAGTACACCATTCAGCCGGTAAGAATAAACCAACTTGCTAAGGTACCACAGATGATTGTCAAATACTTGAAAATATCTGATGCTTTCTCCTACACTGGGCATTACTGAAGAAGAACATCAGCCACTCAATTAGTAGATGCAGGCGCCGACTTTTTTACTCTAAAACCTCACGGTGGGTGAAAGTCTTTGGGTCTCTCGCGCAGGGATATCTTGAAAACTCTAAGAAAAACAAAATTTCCATTGCTTCGAAGATTCTTGGAGATAATAAGCATTTTAATTAATTTAAACATTGACAATTCCCCAAGCTCTACTACATCAATCACATCATTTATTAAAAATTTGAAAGGGGATTCTGTGGTCTCAATTCATGGCAATAATTCTATTTTCAACTTTTATGTTAACAAAAAAATGTTTGAAATTAAAGATTTTTACTGTCCGCACCACTGATGTAAGTAGTTACTTTCATCATCAATGATGCAAATGACCACTTTTTGCTTTAAATCCTGTGATAAAAATGTCACTTTGTTACGGTTTATTTGTAAACAAACCTAAAAATTAGTAAGCCGTGTTGAAAACTTTGCCGACAGCTTCGTCAGTCGTATAGGGATCGTGGCAGTATTTATTAGTAATTAGATCTAAGGCTTTCACACTGGAGAATATATAATGAGAGGTCTCCACCTAGCTAAATGTGTAGTAGCTAATCGGGAGCAACTAGACCTATAATTTTGCGTTTCACACAAGACCATTGTACAGGGTGTCCCAAATTAGAGAGTTTTGCAAGGTATCTCGAAAACTAGAAGAGTTAGAAAAAAAAATAGTTAAGATGTCATGACTTATTTTTTGATGAAACTAAACATGGTTCAATCCGATCTTCAGTAGGTTGTTGCATTTTCGAGCTACAGGGCTGTCTTAGAAAATTGCCAAAAACTGTCTCTTCAAATATCTCTTTTATTTTAATAAATATTAAAAACATGTAGAGAGACTTTTGATAGATAAACCAAAAGAGAGTCCAGTGCAATGCACTATATTTATTTAAACTTATGTTTTTTTTAATAAGACACCTTGTATATTTTGGGCCAGTTCGTTTCCATTTTTAATCTTCTTTCACCTAATATAACATATGACGGGTATATTTCTTATAGTGTAGCATCACGGTAAATTATGTGTCGCATATCAGGGTGTCTCAAAATTGACGCCTGTCCTTTCAGAATATGAATCGGGGGGCTAAAACGAATTAAAACGTTAGAATAAAAAATTGCGTTATGTCCATGGTCACAGAGTTATTGACAAAAAACAAAGATCTAACATTCATTGTTTAAACTTTATTAAAAACGAATATTTGTTACAAAACAAGAAATTAATTTATAAAAGGTGTTCAAACAAATCGCCTCCTACTTCAATGCAAATATTTGCACGATTTATCATTGAATCACGAACCCTCTGTAGCATGTTTTCGTCTATAAATGTCACAGCAGCGTGAATACGAGCTACTACATCTTCCGCACTCTCAACAGGTTCAAAGTAAATCTTTTCTTTCAAGAATCCCCAGAAAAAAAATCTAATGGATTTAGATCTGGAGATCTAGGAGGCCATAGTACGGGTCCACCTCTTCCAATCCAACAGTCGGGGAATGTTTGATTTAGTAATGCTGTCACTTGTCTACCATAATGTCAGGAGCACCATCATGTTGGAACCAACAATTCAATCTAGTTGCTAATGGGACTTGATCGAGCAATGGCAGTGGTAAATTGTCGTTTAAAAATGAAAATACGATGCTGAATTAAGTCGGTTAGGTAACATATTTGGGCCGATTACATTATTATTTAATAATCCAGCCCAAATGTTTACTGACCATCGTCTTTGGTGACATCTTTTACGTATTAAATAAGGGTTTTCATCACTCCATTCGTGCAAATTATGAGTATTTATAATCCCTGTCTGGGTAAATGTACACTCATCAGTAAACATAATATTTTCTATAAAATGTGGATCATTGTTTACGTTATCCAATAACCATCTACAAAAATTTATCCGAAGCTCCCTATCTCCTTCATGTAAAACTTGAACTTTTTGAGGCCTAAATGGATATAAGCCATTCCTTCTTAATAATCTATGAATGGTATCTTTTTGGAAATGCGTTTGTCTCGATGTAACTCGAAGGCTTGTATTTGGTTCCGCTTCAACAAAATCAAGAATTTGCTCTTCTTGGACGACGTTGAGCGTAGAATGGCGTCCTCCCTTATTTAATCTGGGATTTAAATTACCTGTTTCCAGTAATCTTTGTTCAATCCGTCGTATAGTTTTTGCATCAGGGTGCCGTCGATTTGGGAATTTTACGGTATATGCTCTAGCTGCAGCACTGGCATTATCATTATGCGCACCTAATACTTTTAACATATCAACATATTCTCGACTGGAATAATGACGTTCTATTTTTAAAACAAATAACCGTATGAAATTATACTTATACTTATTATGACAAAAGTTGACAGAACTAATAATTAACATTTAACATTACCATAGCATTCTATGCTACTCATTTGTTTTTACCTGACTTCGTTTTTAATAAAGTATAAACATTGAATGTTAGATCTTTGTTTTTTGTCAATAACTTTGTAACCATGGACATAACGCAATTTTTTTATTCTTACGTTTTAATTCGTTTTAGCCCCCGATTCATATTCTGAAAGGACCGGCGTCAATTTTGAGACACCCTGTATATGAATAATGTCGTTTATAAATAGAACACTCTGTAAGTTTTACTATAATGTTGTTTATAATTTATATTATTTAGTAAACAAAATATTAATGAACGGTATTTTTGCTATACGGTGGTCAAAAGAATTGAAATGTATTATATAATTATAATAAATATATATAATAATTCATAATAAATAATAATAATAAGTAATATATTTAATTATTTTATTTACAATTTTAAGTTAAGAATGTTAGTCGCATAAGTTCATGTAATCATTTAATTATCATTATTGTTTTGTTGAATCGCATTCAATAAATAACCTAAAACGTTGATTATTTCAATCAACGCCTAAAATTAATATATTTGGGGTCTGCCTTAAATAAATGTAATAGGTATCAAGTAGCCTTGGATACTGTCACCGTCAAATTTTAACAAATAAAACAAATGAATAATTTTTCGTGTTATAATTTGATAATCGCAATAAGTCGCTATCTATAACATTAAATATGAATTTTGACGCAAATGCTACGTCTGAATTGTATTTTCAAAGATACCCTGAAAGACGTTAGCCGGAAGTAAAAACTTTTAAAAGGCTTAATGACAATCTAAGAGAACACGGATTTGAAAATGAAATAGGTGTTGCAAGAACGTCAGCACGAAGGATTTTAAAAAAACATAAGTTGAAACCTTATCGGATATCTGCCCGACAATTAATGCGTCTAACCGATAACCAACAAAGAATTCAGTTCGCTGATTGGTATATTGGTAAATGCAACATAAATCTCACTCTTTATTCCAACATAACATGGAGTGATGAAGCCCGCATTACTAGTGCGGGAATATTTAATAGACATAACGAATTATATTGGATCGATATAAATCCCCATTTAGTGCGGGCTATAAGGAGGCAAGGAAGATTTGGGTTTAATGTTAGTTGTTTTCTTAAACACAACAAACTGGTATATTGTATATTTGAAGACACACTTACGGCTGTTGGGTATGTGGATATTTTGGACACAAATTTAACTGAAATACTTGAGGACAAGGTGTCAGCTGAGAGGGACACGTTCTGGTTTCAACAAAATGGAGCTTCTAGCCACAATTCTTTAATTGTAATAGATTATTTAAATGAAAAATTTTCTAATCAATGGATTGGAACCAATGGACCGGCAAGGTAGCCTCCACGTTCGCCAGAAGTTAACCCTCTTGATTTTTCGTGTGGGGATTTTTAAAACATAACATTCATAAGAATGATTTTAATAACAAAGAAGAGTTACTACATTGCGTTTAAAAAGCATTTATAAAAAATAAAACCTATTCAAATACTGAATACTGTAAGATCTGTACATAAAAGATTCCAACTGATCATCCGAGAAAATGGAGGACATTTTGAACATCTATTGTAGTTTTTATATTTGGACAAGAAAATTTTTTTTTGTTTTATTTTGCAATTGTTGTGTTATTTTTAATGTATTTGTCAGTCTTTGTTTAACCCAGATTATTTATTTCCTTATTTACTTAAAAATTGTTACTAACTTTCTTTATGTTTATTATTTTAACATCTACCTGTCTATCTTTTGAGAGATAAAATTATACAGTTATTGATATTAAATTTATTTATTTATTTTCTAAATAATATAAATTATAAACAACATTATACTAAAACTTACAGAGTGTTCTATTTATAAACGGCATTATTGATATATGCGACACATAATTTACCCTGTAGCCTAAACTATAAGAAATATATCCGTCATATGTTATATTAGGTGAAAGAGGATTAAAAATGGAAACAAACTAGCCCAAAATATACAGGGTGTCCTATTAAAAAAAACATAGGTTGATGTCATATCTACTTACCTGGACTCTTTAAAAAATATAGTGCACTGCACTGGACTCTCTTTGGTTTATCTATCAAAAGTCTTTCTAAATTTTTGATATTTATTAAAATAAAAGAGATATTTGAAGAAACAGTTTTAGGCAATTTTCTAAAATAGCCCTGTAGCTCAAAAACGCAACAACTTACTGAAGATGGTTAGTTTCATCAAAAATTAAGTCATGACATCTTAACTACTTTTTTTCTAACTCTTCTAGTTTAGAGATACCTTGCAAAACTTTCTAATTTGGGACACTCTGTACACATAATAGACAGTAATTAACTAGTAATTATAATAAACAATATCTAGCAATAATGAATTCGAACCGTCAAGAAAAATATATGCTAGTCAGAAGGAATCTCGCGATGGATATTCAACTTGGCCCCAAAAGACAATTCGTGAGGTCTCCTGCTTCTCTTCGGTGATAATCCTTGACCATTTAATTGCAATCAGTACATAACAGCTATTTAACATTCGGTCTCCGGAAAGTGGTTAGATAGATTCTTAAGCAACCAGAAACTTGTAGTCTGGCATCCTCGATAACTTTGAATTGCTATAAATCGTATCCGGTAGATAGCCAATAACCCAACAAAATGGCGGTAGAGAAAAATAAGAAGTTCACACGGAAATATTGGAGAGATTCAACTTACGACCTAACAGCGGTCTAACACCAATCCTATCAGAAATTGTGAGATCTCTCAATGGGGTTTACAGAATTAATCAAGTAATTAAATTCTTTTCATTAAGTTTTCCCCAAATTAAACTCGGAGACGAACAACAACCTGTCACGTCAGCGTCTGTCTTCAAAAAAGAAAGTTGAGAGCGCCTTTTCAGTTCAGATGCAAACCGCAAAGTATGGAAAACGCCTTAAAAGTACGTGCGCAATTTGCCCAGCGGGTGGGGCAATTTTGACTAAGAAAATTATTTTGTTACTAAAAGTTGCGTTTTCGTTTACACAATAAGAAAACACCACATCTTTCATAAGCGACGTTGGAAACAATGTTTTGTTCGATACCTGTTTAGAAACTGATTGGTATCAAAGGTTACTAGTTGATTAAGGTTCCACTTTAATTTATTTACTCTTGCTCACACTTTTGCTCACGCTTTTTAATTGACAATTGTTAATAAAACACGTTACGATCGTAGAAATGTAATCTATTCAAATTAGTTTGTTTTGTTTTTTATCATTATGGAAACAATGCTTTGCCGATCTATCAAAAACAATTTAATTGATTGATTTATTATTTTAATAAAATAATTTCAAATAGAAATTGCAGAACCAAGGCCACTGGAGGTATCAAACATCAAATACACCACTAGAGGTAAGGTCGTTTCGTCAGTGAACAAAAACTTCACTTCCTTCTACGTAGTATAAATAACTGTTTAATTATTTTAGGTTTTTATATTCCAAATAGAAGGTAGTTCCGTGTTTTTCTAGCTCTTGAATACAAATGTCACACCTTAAACCTACGTTCACTAGCTAATAAAATGTCACTTTCCTTTACTTGTGAAACAATACAGTATTTATAGTTTTGATTTTCCAAAATTAATATTGGCGAAGAAAATTTATCAATTATGTTCAAATGTTTATTTTTCTACTTATAACATATTACAATTACTACTAGCATACACCCAAACGTGTTGTTAAAAAATTCAACTTGAATTTTTTGATGATGAATCAAAAAGGGCGGAAAGTAAAAAGCAGTCGCATCGAAACCAAGTTGGTATAACATATATATGCGTCAAGTTAGTTCTGCGCCAAGTTTGGTTTACGCCAAGTTCAACGTGCCAATATGGTTACGCCAAACTAGCCTCGCTAACTTTTCCGAGCCCGTCACACCAGATCTAAATGTGTTTTTTATCGGCTTTCGCACGCAAAAAGAAAGAAACTATAAAAAACTGTTAGAAACTATATACTTTCAAAGAGATTAGACCAAAGTTAAAATTTTGTATTATCCAAGCAGCTAGCTGTATTTAGATGATATGCAAATCTACTTGTGGATTCGTTAAATATCTGTTGCTTTTATTTTAGAGGGGGAATTATACAGTTGGTGCGTTGTGGTATTGAGGTCCACAGGTCAATCCTCTCTTATCTTTCTTAAACACTCAACAATTTATCCTTATAGTGTTATCATCGAGTGAAGTACCCTTCACTCTTTCTTTATCTTTTCTCTACATATAGAATTAGTTTGGACAAATACAACCTTTGATTTTGTAATACGTAAATCTGAAAACATCTAATATTTTGATAATCGTCTGATGATGGTTCCTTACCTCTCAGCGTAGTACCGACATTCTGGAATTATATGAGAAACTCCCTTAAATAATTTTCACTTCGCTATGACGGTGTTTATCTTCATATTTTTATGATTTTGAAAAAACTTTTTGTTGGAGGGGTTGGTTATGTCAGGCTCGACACACGGCGTCATTATCACCACGCATTCTAAAGTAATCTTTAGGTAGTGGAAGAGAGCTTAAAAATTGGCACAAATGCTTGTTGCTCTGTGTGGTATCAACCAATTTTCAGCATGTCCACATACACGTGCCCTGTACGATTTTTTGCAGGCGAAAAGGTACCAGTAATCTTCAAACCATGAAACTGTAAAAAACACATTTACTTTTGGTGAATTTTGAATGTGCTGTATGATATCGTAGGATTTTCTACCCCCCAAATTCGCACATTGTTCCTGGTCACTGCATCATTAACAAAAATATTGCTTCATCACTGGAGACAAGTTTCTCACAAAACTTATTTTCTTTAGTAAGCTTTTGCAATCACACCGTAAGTTTAACGTGCCAGATCTTGTCATCGGGAATCACGCCTTGTAGCAATTGAATGCGGTGCAACTTCTGCCTTAGTCGTTTCCAAAAAGTTAACAAACTGTTGGTTGTGGAATGTTTAAATCTCTGCTTGATCTGTTTGTCGACTTCTGAGGGTTACGTGCAAAACTTGACAGCACTCGATCAACAATCTCTTCAATCGCTTTAAACTCCACATACCACCGCTGAATGGAGTTAGCAGTGGATGAATGTTTGTTGCACTCTGTCTTGAAGTTTGTTACAACAATTTACGTCAACTCTGTCTTGGCACCAACTCTGAAAATTTGTCGGATTAGATACAGCCCAATGCAAAGTCAAGTTTTAATTCTAAAGTGATCTCTAAGGTAATTTCAGAAAATTGGCTCTTCTTTCTTTTTTGGCTCAAACCGTTAAGTTGTGTACGTAGGTAAAACTGCATTAATTAGGCACAATCCAAAAAAGATGGTTAGCACATAAATTTCTAAGTTATCCATGTAAAATTTGTACATAAATAATGATTGTAATTAAGATAACCAAGATCAGGAGTTTTTTGGGGGGACACAAACTAAAGTAATGAATGGGCATTTCTATCGTAAGAGGCCAAGTTTACTTGCCTTTCAAATTATTTATACTTCCACGAGACACGAGCAATCATTAATCGTAAAATTTCTGTTAACGTGACTTCAAGAATTCCGTATCTAAGACGATTTGATTTTTTTCTAATCGATACTTCTCGCTAGTGTTATCTCTTGTAGGAACTTTTCATTTTAGCTTGTTTCGTCCTGTAATCTTAAGTAGAACAAATAACATGAACCGAACCGATACTCGTGGAAGCCATTGACGCTAATTTCGCCAAATTACTTACGTGTGTTTTCTTAATTTTAAGTATGTATTCTAAATGGTATTTACCCCAATATGTTAGTGTTTAAGTATCTAAAGACGTATTATAGTATCCTTAAAGACAGTATCTTTTTTTTCTGTATTTGTTCTGTATTTCAACGTAATTTTAACTATTTTAGATGATTGCTCGTGTTTAGTTAAAGTCGGGCTTATTTAGTATTAAATTCCTTATTACGAATCCACACGCTCTACGTGATCTTGCTAGGCTAGTCAATCCACTAACAATATGTTACGGGTCTATTTGCAAAAGTAGAACGTATGTCGAAAGCCTTCTTAAAAACGTGTGTCGCAGATAACAAGTTACGACGAAAGTCGAATTTGCCGCGCATGTGGCGAATTTTCCATTGGTGAATTTTGAATTAACAAAAGTTTCGGGGACGATGAGCGGACATTTTCTACTTTTTTCTACATGGGTGTTTTGGCGTGCCTCCTGAAGTTAAAGTTTTACACATAAATTATTATTGTGTGCATCAATAATTTAAGTCAAATTGGTGTTTAAATTTAAATACGACCGCATTCACCGTAAGTACTTTTTTTCCTTTCTTTTGTTTCTTGGTTGTGTTAGTTGATTACAACATATTTAGCACATGTGTTGATCTCATATTCTTATCGTGTATTACACCT